>CM060732.1:48577342-48923552 GCA_030704615.1 Takakia lepidozioides
ATGCATTATTCACAGAACCTTCTGTAGGCAATCGCATCTTCTCTCTGCTTGATATCCATTTCTTCCCACACCACACCAAAAACAAGAGACAGATGCAAGAAAAAGAGAGTTCTTCCAACTCATCACCAGGAAGGATGCTAACAAAGTTACCTGCATCTAAGGCTCTCTTCCACAACGAAAAGTCCTTACCTCAGTATCAATCTCGGCTGACTCCACATAGACGCTTATGTCTGCTATCACCTTGATGATCTCCATTAGCAAGCCTGGTCTGTCTGCTGTCTCTATATGTAACAAACTGCATCCACCCATCCCACAACAAAGACCCGAATCCTCCAGTTCAAGTCTATTGTGGTATACATTAGGGGTCCAGTTTGTGTCCAGACCACCTGTCAAAAGTATAACAAAACAGAAAACCTGTAAGGCCTTCCAAGGATGCAAAAGAGAGAGCCCTATGGGAAGGGGTATTTCAGGAGCAAAGGACGAGTTACCTTTGGGGACCATCCTTGGTGATACTGATGTGAGTTGCGACATCGACATCAAGCTGCTCAAGACATGCCACCACTTGAACTTAGCTATGCCAGGACACGCACCCGACACTATCCTTATTCATCCATCCAACCTGACTAGAAAGCAGTAGCCATTCTGGGGGCAAGATCATTTGGTAGACCTTCAGTGGTCACTTGCTAAATGTCAAATTTAGAGTTCTGCTAGTCACAATAGATGAGATATCACCTTATCATCCAGAAACGGCTCGCAAATACCAGTAAAATGCAGTTCTCACATGAAACAAAAACAACAGTACCTACCAATTTGCTGCAGGGTTGTACAAACTGTTGGCAGAAAATGCGTTTGTTGACTGTTTGCAGAATTGCTAATTCGTCACACTACAGAAGATTGATCTTTAAAACTCCCCTGACTTGGACAAAAAAGTATCATGGCAGAGAACATATTTTTTTTCCTTGAGTTAATGAAGTAGCAGCATATTTGTGTGCCACAGTTCTCAAGCTATGAAAGTTGATTCCGGTTGAGTGCTCCTTTGCAGAGAAGCACTACTCGGACCTGTTAACAAAGCCCTTCTTTGAGTCACTGATCCAGTACATCATTGGCTCAGTTGAGCCTAGGACATAAGGTGGTGACACCGCTCGCAAGATCTCTGAACACATGCCATGTATGGAAATAAACATATGATGCATAAGAGAGAGACCTTTTTATTAGGTGGTTTTATCCCAAAAGCCTCTCCCATAGCCAACTGCTCACTAGATTCCTGCACGCAGATGCAAGATACAGTTCAAAGTTGAAGTGTCATGCCAGTTCAATCTGTCTTTTGTGTGCCTCTCTCACACATCACACAAAGACTTGGGATGCCAACTGTATTAGGGGTAAGGGCAGTATTTGAATGTACAGTTCATACCTCTGCATTACTACCGTTAACAGTGATTTCCTGGTTACCAGAGACAAAGAGATAAAAAACTCTTAACCCTGTTCATATCTGTGCATTACTACTGTTGCAGTGATTTCCACGTCACCAGATACAAGGAGATATAAAACTCTAAACGCCAGTTCATGAATATACAGGTTACACAATCCAAAAGTAGGAAGAGTCATACAGGGTGGTACTGCAAAAGGTTGTTGATGATGGTGAGGCGGATAGCTTCCAGCAGCTCTGGATTCTCAACCTTTTTATCATTGTCCCTGCCAGGGCCCACAGCCACCACCTCTGTGAAACTAAGAAAGACACAAACCAGGTTGCATATCAAAGCAGCTGACTCCAGCTTAGATGACTTAAGCTAGTGGAGTGGTTTATTGAAAAATTACCAGTGCAGTTCAATTTTTTATTCAGGAGAGATTCTGCTACAGGGACGGTGAGCCAGCAACCGGACATCAGCCATCCCCAATAACTAGGAATACTTTAGTTGCACAGGATGTGATAAATGCCCAATGAGTATGGATCAGTTTACAGGACACATAGCTCAAGTAAAAGGTGTAGACATATCAGTGAGTAAGGCAGTTCAGAGCAGAGACTTAAGGCACACAATCACACACCGTGTTTCTTTTCACTTATGATTCCAGGGACAAACAACCAATAACTGATTCAAAAGTGGTGGATTCGCTGCCAAATATCAGCTTGAGGTCCTTGGTATTGTGAGATGACAAAATAGTGAGAGATCAAATTACAATAGAACCAATTCAGGTGGGAGAACCTAAGCCGCGAGAGACAAAATTAGACATGATACACATTGTGCTTGCCCAAGCTACCCAGTAATTGAAGTCCATGACTCTGTCTGTGGCTCCACTTTAGAAACTGTTCTCTGACACATGGCGTTGGCTAGTGAGCCATCCCTGGATAGGCCACCTCCACCTTCCAGCTAACTGACATGTAAGATGAGCTGAGCAAGAGCGCTTTCTTTATGGCACCCAAGAGAGAGAGAGAAGAAAGGAACTTCCACAACATCCACTGAGGAATCAAGAGAGTGAAAGACGATGAGAGTTAAACAAGTCAAGGACATACATGCGAGTGACTAAAAACTTCTTACGGCGCTTGTTTGGCTCCTCAGTAGTCACAATACCCCTGACAACGTTAAGTCCCAGATCCTTCAGCGCTCTAGTCTGCAAGATTCCATCCTCTCATTCACTACCTGGCCTTCCCAAACTAGTTGCAGGGATTCAACTAATTTCCATTCTCCATCAACCATCCACCTACCATTGGAATAAATTGAAAGTAAGCATCAACTTCACAACTATTAAGTAGCTTGGAAACATGACCAAGGGGAGGGATGACAGATAGTGCCCACAAGTTCCTAATGTCCTATCTTCACACCATCCAGATTGACATCCATAATGACTTAGAAAAGACCGAGTCAGATATTTTAACTCTTGCTGGAAGTACCTCGAAAACAGAGTCAAAGAGAGAGGAAGGGATCAAACCGTGTCAAGAAGAGCACCCAGGCGGTCCCCAAAGCTGATTTCCACTACAGTCGCATGTGGGTCAGAATCTTGACAAATGGTGACAATGGGCATTGGTTCTCCCTCATTGTTGGATTTAGTATCCTGTTTACAAGACCGAAACTTTAGGCCTAGCTGTGGCAAGAGGTGGACTGGACCTACTAGACAAAGGGCTGTAACTGAGAAGTGGGTTGGCATATCTTCTAAAACTTTGTGCTATTGGGCAGGTGGTTGCTAGGACTCAGAAACAATGGAGAACAATGAAGTGGGATTCCTCACATCACCTACTTGTGCACCAGCCTGGGCACACGAATAATGGAGCAGTACAATTGTTATACATTCTGAGCACTCTGAAACTTATCCTCAAGTAGAACTGGTCTAGGGGAAATCAATAATGCATACTGTGAGAGGTGATGTAGTGACGCTGGAAGACTCACTGGAGGTGTGGCAAAGCACCCTGTATGCCCACACACACCAAATAACGATGGAGCCTCCTTCAGTATTCTTGAGTACTGCTAATTATTGACAAACAGTGTAACAAGCTTTCAGGACAGAGCTGATTATTGGATGCCCAATAACTAACAGGTGCAGATCCAGTGGTGCAGATAACTCTGAAATCCAGTGATAACACAAGCACAGAAGACTGCAAAGAACTTCTTTCAATTTCAACTATGCACAGTAAGACGTGAACATTGAACATGTTTCGAGCTCAAGCGGCAGTGGATCCAATTGGTTAATGAGTTATGCTTCAAACCAACCTGCGATGAGAAGGGAACAAATGATTGCAGCGACACAGCCCTCGATCCTCGTGGCCCAGAACGCTCTTGCCCAATGCCAACGGAGCCGATGCCAGTTTCCCAGAAGCAAATGATCTGGGCGCCGCTCCAACATGACGAGGTGTGCATGTCTTCGCAACCTGAAGGCTTGCAAATCCAGTTGACACGGCCATTGCACAGAGGATACTCAGGGCCCGCTTCGATCACGCTCGTCAAGAGATAAAGGAGATCCTGAGGGCATACAACATGGAGAGAGTACCGAGAAAGCAAGAGAAGGCAAAAGGATACGTGACAACTGCAGCAAACCAAGCTGCTGTCAAAGTCCCTCCTCACGAGATTGGTGAGGGGAAAAGACAGATGACAACTAGGTACGTGATTAATCTCCAACGCGTGTACCGACAAAGGGTGATGTATTTGCAGTGCACAACACAACGCCAGCCCCACAAAACAAAGATTTTCAGCCTATTTCTCCCCACCCTTTCCACAGCTGCAAATGGATGGTGCAAAACCGCCCACAATTGCTATGGATTTTGAAGGCTCGCAAACAATCAATATCCGACTTCTAGCTATGCATGGCTTTGCTATCTTGGGCTCACCAGCAACAGGAGACGTTACCAGAACATGTGCGCCACCTCCCCAAGTTTATCCACCAGAGTGTCTGCCTACGTTATCCACTCCATATGTGGCAATCCGCAGCCACACTGTAACCATGTCACATGGCTGCCCTGCATTCGCAGCCCAGACACTCAGTTCAGCCCAGTTCACCCGGCCATCGATTCAGTTACCAGTATGGCTACATTCATGAATATGGATACATTCTTGCAAAGCATCCAAAGATGCTTGGAACCACTGCATTTAAACTTTACAGATGAGTGCGGCGACAAGTCAACTGTCCCCAGTTCTGGGAAGCTGCATTGCATTGACAGATTAAGTCAAGAGCCCACCAAACTAACAGCGAGTCCGACTGATCCTAGCAAGGACTCCCATGTATTTGACTGCAAACTTGTGATGCTCAACTCTTGCAGCTAAGGGAGGGATTTCCCTTTCCTCAGTAGGGCATGCAAGTTTTTGGGAGAAAGTAGCAGTGTTTCAGCAGAAGGAAGGATCAACTGGTAGAGGACTCTCAGGATTCTCAACAACTACAAACACTATTCCATCCCTATGCTTCACAGCAGTGTTGGGCAGGTAAGGTAGAAACACCCAAATGTGTGCACTTAAGCAGTATGACTCATAGGGCTCGGTGCAGCGAGGAGGAAATAATATGGTTGGATTAGCAATTCAACGAAGGGGACCTCATGTAAATTCCAAAATTTTAGAGGCAAGTGGTCAATTGATATGAATTATCAAAAGTGGTGGTACATAACTTCCTATGTCTGTGCAGTAGACCCACCTAATGCTCACCCACATTATACCTAATCTAAAACCTGCTCATGCCTCATATGCACAACTTGTGCATCTGAAAACATGCCATGTGTAAGCAATTAATAACTACCTTTAGACCTGCCAATGGCCTGGCCTGACATCTACAATGGTATCGTAGGCATGCAAACTCAAAGCAGCAATGGCCTCAAAACTGATCACCTACAGTACGAAGTCTGTCCATGATGGTTCCCAAAAGTCATCCAACATGGATGAAATATTAAGCCCCCGTAATTGTATTCTTATCCTTGTTGGAGCACAAAGCAATTCATTCCCGTCGCTAATACTCTTTTCTCTCAACCCTAACCTGTCCATGTGGCGAACGCTATCAAACTCCCGCGTTCTTGTGAACTCCCGCCATCTCCAAAGGCTGTAAGTAAGCTTACCTTCATCTTCCTCGTTGACTTAAATTCATGAGTGGTATTGGAGTCTATGGAAAATGTGTACATTTGCGCATTGCCATTGTTCTTTAAGATGCCGAGTGCCACTTCCGTGTTGTCACATTTTTTTCTTTGCGACTATCTAGCTTTTCTTCCGCAACTATTATTACATAGTTGTCAATGTCATGGTCTGGGCCCTTGTTCTGTGGATTCGAGATGAATTTCCAGATGTTACACCCGTGCTGGAAATACACCACATGGCTTGGTCTTATAATATGGTTTCGTCTCCTTATCAAGGCCGTTCAGCAAGTCTATTTCGACAGGACCAGTGCTTTAGGGTACCGGCAGTTTTTTCGTCTTGGCAATGTGTACTCATAACTACTTTCGACATTGTCCAGACATGGCTACGTATTGCCACCGTTGTCTGAAATGTGGCTTCTGAACAGGCAACTACAACGCGAGTTCTTCTGCTTTGGCATGGCGTGCTTCTCAAGGTTGGCATGGTCCTTTTCCTGTTAATATGTTTTAACTTGAAATTCACAGCATTCTGTTAGATGTTGAGATCTTGTTGCACTTTGGGCACCTTGTTGGAAACTTGCTACAACATGCCAATCCCAGCGCTTAAATCAAGACTGTCAGCCCTTGTAATTGCTCTGGGTTATTTGAGACCAATTGACTAGCACCCTCCGAGAAGGCGAGGTCGGGGTAGCCATAGTTGTGTGTAAGTCTCTTCAAGTTTGACTTGGAGTTTCATTCCTGGTGGCTTAGAACCCCAATACCATTTTTTGGGGAGGTATCTGTGCTGCAGACTCTGTCCTTTGGGCTATGCCTAGGCAACCTTCACAGAAAATGGTCAGTGCATATCTCGACATCGTGTCTTGGTGATATAAAGTTCTCATTGGAAGTGCAGCTTTTATTTCCCTTAGGGTTCTAAACACGCAACCCAACTCTTAAGCGATATTGACAAACTTCTTGAACATCTAGAACTTGAGTCTATAATTTCAATTTTACATAATTTACAACTGTGTTTTCTTGTGAGTGCAGCTTGAGGCACAAGACGTTTCTTTGACGCCTTTTTTGAGTTGGATCCATATCACCGGTAGGGCTTTTTATCTTCCCGGCTCTACTTCGAAGAGGTAATTTGTGGTGCAAAGAGAGGCATTGAACTCGTGGTTATCTAAGGTAGTCATTGTAGCTTATACACTTCTACTTGGAATGAGGATTGAAGTATCTCTCTCCATCTGAAATTGACCTTCCACCCTAAGTCTAAATTCCATGGATGCTCCAATCAAGGGTACTGAAGTCTGAAACCATGTGTGATTGTGGTTGTGTGGGTGTGGAGGGCAGCTCCTTGGCTTTGTACATGCCAGCAACGCTCCACGGCTGGAGATCATGACTGTAGGAACAGTCCCACTTATCAAGATGCTTTCTAATCTGTCGAAATAGAGGCCAGAAAAAAGAAAGCCTGATACGTAGTGTATTTTAGTAATTTCCTGTTAATGTTTGCTGCAGAGGACTTGTCAGTGAATTTGTTTGCAATAAATGTTGCATCGAAGCTACAAGCTGATGGAATTCAAACTGGCACATCTATTGTTACTTTAGTGAGGTTATGTAGGCAGAAATCCATCATTATAGTCTATGGTTTGGATGCAAGGTTGGGGAAGGCATGGAGCTGACAGTGATTGATGTAAATCCCATCTGCAGAAGGTGGCTGGATGAGACATCAATTGAGTTTCACCAATTACAACTACTTGGTGAGATCTAGTACATTATTTTTAAATTCTTTTACTGCAATTGTTGAGTCTTTTGCTGATTATGTCTTCGTGGGGTTATGAATGAATGGGTGGAATGGGCAGGTCTGATTCGCCGTGGAAGGAGTCTTCCATTGGGTATGATGATGGCCTTTTGATCCCCAGCATTGCAATAGCAAGGTAAGGAGATATTTAGTTACCAGTGGCCAGTGGTCCTGCACTTCCTCCTCTCGGTGGCTTTGGTGTAATGCTAACAAAGAGGAACATTCCTTGATGTACGTGTTATTGATAGAGGGCTCATAGACCAGTGTTTTGGCTAGTCTAGTACCACTAAGTACTGCCACATGACAGGAAATTCCTTAAACAATGGCAGACAATACTCATCACAAAAGTTGCAGCATGTGTGGTCATGAACAAGACTGGTTTCAATTTCAATTTTGAAGTGCAGAACTCGTGACATTTTTGCATGGAAGCTGAGCTACTGGCAGTAGGCTGTTAAAACCAAATGGCATTGCTATGATGGCCCAGATCAGAAGTATGATGCAGTCCTATGTGCAGTCCTGTGTGTAGAGGTATTGTGGTCACTACAGGGAGTACAGATTATCGTTTTTATGACTGCAAATATCACTACATTTGCAGTGATAAGTGTGATTATGACTACATCACTCTGCAGTGACAAACACGAAGTCAGTTCTACCATCACTTCCGAGTGATAAGTGCGAAGTGATGGTCGTCACTGCATACGTGGCACCTGCCAACGACTCAGAGTGACGTGGAGTGTAGTGTTGTAGTCATAACTATACGACTACAAGGCTACGTGTCATGACTACATTTACGACTATGTCACTACAGATGAGCGCCAACATGGAGAGGTCTCTACATAACACGCATGACCCCCCGGATGTATATGACTACACGACTGTACCTTATGACTACACTTATGACTATATCACTACTCACTACATCATTGAGGGTAGCATGTGGTATATTTCATGACTACAAATATGACTCCATCACTATAGGTTTATACTGGTTCTGGTAGGTCATCTAACACGTGTCCTTATTAGATTAGTTTATACAATCATTAATGCTATTTTATTTATTAAATTCATGTAAATTTTATTTATCGCTCTGATATTCAATATACATAGCAATATATTTAATTGAATGAAAGAATTTCACACAAATACACAGATTGTTGAATGTCGATCATACAACAAAAAACCAATGGGAAAAATGTTCCCATGGATGCCGCAAAAGCTCTACAATGAGCATTCAAGAAGCCTAAAAGGCCACATGGATAAATAACCAAGCCTCAAAGGCTACAAGTCCCAAAACCCAAGCCCACACCGGGGCAGCAGTCCACTAGTACTCCTACAATTGAAGAGCTCTATTTACAAATCACCATTGTGGCATGTTTTCAACTACATTGCATCACATAATCCCACCTTTGACTGGAATCAGCAAAAGTAATCATTCCACAACTTCTCGTCATTTGCCCCTAGGTCTCCAAAGCCTCCATCCCGCGCCCTTGCTGTGCATATCCTGCAATCATCACACTCCACAACACCATATGTCGTTCAGCCATATTGTCGAACACTCCCTTTGCATCCTCAATGCACCCACATTTGGCATACATGTCCACCAGGGCAGTGTTCAAAATGACAGGTGCAATTCCAGATTTGATGATGCCACCATGCATCTCTTTGCCATTTTCCAAGGCTGCCAGACTTGCACGAGCATTGCAAACACACAAACATGATCTGGTTACACTTCACCCCTTCCCCCATCATTTGCTCATAGTTTCCAAGGCCTCCATCTCGTGCCCCTGATGTGCATATCCTGCAAGCATGGCATTCCATGACACCATATCTTGTTCAGCCATACTGTCGAACACTCCAATTTGCATCCTCGATGCCCCACATTTTGCATACATGTCCACCAAGGCAGGGTTCAGAATGACATCTGGTACAATTCGAGCTTTGACGATGTCACCATGGACCTCTTTCCCCTTTTCCAGAGCTCCCCTGCTTGCATACATTGCAAACACAAACAAATGTGATGTGGTTGGGCTTCACCCCTTTGCGCAACATTTGCTCATAGGTCTCCAAAAGCATTCCCACCACACCCATGCTTGGTAAATCCTGCCAACATTATATTCCACGTGATCAAAGATTGTTGAGGCATTCTGTTGAACACTTGGTGAGCATCCATGATGCTTCTACACTTAACATACATGTTGACAAGGCTGTTGAGTAGGAAAACATTTGGTGTGAATCCACTGTAGATAATGTGAGTGTGCACCTACTTTCCAGCTTCCAGACCTTGAATCATCTTGATGCACTTAAGCAAGAAACAGACATACGTACTTGAATCTGCTGAAATGCCTCCTTGCTATAGAGCCTCTGTCAGTCTGCCTGCCTCACAAGCATCTTCACATGCCCAGAAGTGCCAGAAGAGGCATTGTGGACTCCCTCTCTTGATCCTCTTTCAGAAGCTGTGGTCATGGTTGAGGTGCCTGATTTACCAACTATGCCACTGAAGCTGCTGCCTTTAGTTGACCATCTACCCATGTAGGTTTCTTGTGGCTATTGATCCACAGGGAATCATAGGTAATCTTGAGCTTGAAATCTGGCCCTCTTGGATGAATCTGGACCCACACTCTATCCCTGCACCTCCAGCTATCCTGCCTCTCCACAAATAGTGCATTCATCCTTGCATTGCTGCTAGCAGCTAACAATGACAGCCTAGATTTGTTCTAGGAAACACCCAACTCAGCTTATCACACTAGTTCTTATGCTCAATTGCATCTGCTATTCTCTGTAATCCCACATGCATTCACCTTTTTGCCTAGATTGTCCCACCATTGATGACAGCTTCTCCTTGTCTTTGTTACCTATTTCTAGATACTTTCATGTTGTCACATTGGCCGTATCATGTCAGTCACTCCAAACTATCAAAGGTTCACTCAACCAGCTAATTTGCAAAATTCAACATGAAATTTAAGGATGACTTTGATAACAGGGAAAAATAGGCTGAAATGTGTTGAAGGTGCCTTCATTAGCAGTGCCTTGTTCTATCAATTGTGATGATGCCGCTTCTGTTTCCAGTTGACCATCTATCCATGCACATTTCTTGTAGCTATTGATCCACAGGGAATCAGAAGTAATCTTATGTTTGAAACCCAGTCCTCTTGGATGAATCTAGACCTCTGTCCCTAGTCCTTCAGCTATCCCTGCCTGTGTAGAAAATCATGATTACATCTCAGCCTTGTTGTTAGCAGCTGACTGACGGCGTGAAGTTCTTCCAGCAAACCCAACCCTAATGAGAGGGCAAAACAGACTGCCAAAAGTTTGAAGAAGAAGGTGCTCACCACATTGTCCTTGACATGTGTCATGACTCATGGAGGATTTAACCGACCATCAACCCAAAATGACCTCGTGTGTGCTGCTTGTGTTTGTAGTCAGGTAACGTCGGATTGGTCAGACTGGACAAGTGTTCATTCCACCGCTTCTCCTCATTCTGTTATCTATTTTTAGATACTTTCCTGCTACCACATCGGCAGAAACTTGTCAAGTCACCCCAAACCACCCATAGATCCACCCAATGAGCTAACTTACAGCATTCAATATGCATCTCAGGGCCGAGTCTGATGAGAGGGCAAAACAGGCTGAAATAGGTGGAAGAAGAAGGTGCCCTCACCACATTTCCTCGACCTTGCATCATGACCCATGGAGGATTTGTGGACTCCCTCTCTTGATCCTCTAATTTCAGAAGTTGTGGTCATGGTTGAGGTGCCTGATTTTATCAACTGTGCCGCTGCAGCTGCTGCCTTTAGTTGACCATCTACCCATGCAGGTTTATTGTAGCTACTCATCCACTTGGAATCAAGGTAATCTGGAGCTTGAAGTCCAGCCCTCTTGGATGAATCTGGACAGTTGTCACAGTGGCAGTATCATGTCAAAGTCACTCCAAACTACATTTACTCAACCAGCTAACTTACAGAATTCAACATGGAAATTTAGGGCCGATTCTGATAAGAGGGAAAATGTGTTGAAGAAGGTGCCTTGATTACCAGTGATCAGTTAAGCCGCTGCTGCTGCGGCATCCAGTTGACCATCTACCCATGCAGGTTTCTTGTAGCTATTGATCCAAGGAATCATAAATAATCTTGGCCCTCTTGGATGAATCTGGACCCACTCTCTATCCTTGCTCCTTCAGCTATCTCTGCCTCTGCACAAATCATGCACACATCTTTATCTTGGTGCTAGCAGCTGACAATGACAGCCTAGATCTGTTCCAGCAAACACCCTAAACCTACTTATCACACAAGTTCCTCACCAAGTCCTTCGAATGAACCAATGTCACTTTCTGCTAAGGCTTTCGTGTCTAGGGTGTAATTCCTGTGTCAGATCACTGTCGTGAAATCAGTTCTGTGGTTGTCTTTTGATAGTTTCCCCACCATAGAAATCACCCGTCCTTCTTACTGGAGTCCTATCAAGCCGCCACTGTGTGTAGCCTGCACTCTTCAGGGATGCAGAATTGGAAAGAGAAATGCAAGCTCCTTCGCTCGTTCCCGCTTCGGTTTATTGTTACAACCTGTGCTAAGTCGAATATCTCAAATCCCTACTCCTGATTACTTGTAAATGAAAACCTCCCTGCCCAGATATCAAGAAGATGGAGGGGTGCAAAATAAAGACGTCGACACATCTGCCTCGCAAATGTCTGAGACTACTTCAGTGTTTGAGGCAGTTAAAGAATCACCACTATATGAGCTACAAAGGTCATGTAAGACAATGAGCAAAACCGTCGTCATGATCGAGGAATTATCATATCTCCAAATACCCTCGAATGTATCTTCTTGTCTTTCGCTGCCTCTATAGAAATGCTACCATAAAGCCCTTTCCAAATCACAGGATCCGCAGCCGCAAGCGATCGATTTCAAGCACAGACTTGCAGGGCATGTACCAATCCCAGCGGAGAATTCTGATTTAATAGCCAGAGGAGGATTGATGCTTCCACTCCCTTCCTGCAATGAGGAAGAAGGGAGAAAGACGATATGCTTCTTCTACTTGCGCTTCCAACATACATTCACGTTTTTGCACCAACGAGCTAACTTGCAGAATTCAACCTGAAAATTTAGGGACGACTCTGATAACAGGGAAACAGGCTGAAACGTGTTGAAGAAGGTGCTCATAGGTCTCCAAAACCTCCATCCCGCGCCCTTACTGTGCATATCGTACAAACATCGCACTCCACGACACCACATCTCGTTCGGCCATACTGTTGAACACTCCCTTTGCACCCTTGATGCACCCACATTTTGCATACATGTCCACGAGAGTACTGTTCAGAATGACATCGGGTACAATTCCAGCTCTGACAATGTCACCATGGACCTCTTTGCCCTTTTCCAAGGCTGCCAGGCTTACGCATGCATTGCAAATGCAATCAAACGTGATGTGGTCGGGCTTCACCCCTTCCGCCATCATTTGATCGTAGGTCTCCAAAGCCTTCTTCCTGTGGCCTTACTGTGCATACCCCTTAAGCATCGTTCAGCCATACTGTTGCAAACTCCCTTCACATCCTCCGATGCACCCACATTTAGCATACATGTCCACGAGGGTGATATTGCAAACTTAAACGAACGTGACCAGGTCCGGCTTCACCCCTTCGGACCGCATTATTTGCTCATACGTCTCTTAAGCCTCTATACCACGCCCCCATTGTGCATATCCTCGCCCTTCCTACATCATTTGCTTAAGAATAAGCTCAAGAAAGCTGCATCAATGCTCAAGAATAGGTCGCAAAGCCTCAACCCCACGCCCCCGCATTGCATATCCCGTGATCATCCCCTTCCATGACATAAGTTCTCTCTGCTTCGGCTTGATACTGCGAAAACATATGGTAGCGCGGGAGACAAAAAGAGGCTAAGTCCCAGCCCTATGTGTTCACGGCTGAACGTGGGCAACCCTACAACAATTTTTTGAATTTTTTAACTTTTTGCACTGTGTCATTCCATTGACACAAGTGCTTTGTTAAAGATAGATGGATGAGGTCATCCAATGGATGAACCCATTCATGTATATGCCTTAAGATGCCACGTGTAGTGATGTAGTCATATAAACATAGCTGTGAAATCTACTGTAGTCATGTAGTCATAAGCTTCTATGGCACGTCATCAATGTGTAGTAGTGGTAGTCATTTAGTCATAAGCTTATATGGCATGTGTCTGACGTGTAGTATTGCGTATGACTACTAATTATATAAACCAAGAATGTGTTCTTGGTCAATAATGTTTAACCACAGCTCTTAGTCATGTAGTAACATGTATGACTTCATTAGATTAAAATATATTAAAATGCACCCAACAATGGGTTTTATCACTGTGTAGTCACATATATATTCATGGTTACCAAGGTTTATATTACCCGTAGTCATAAAAACGACAATCTATACTAGTGCTGGGCAGACGTTGAGGTGACTTGTGTCCGCGCCCACTGCCTTGGCCCGACGTCGTTGCATCGCGATGCGTTGGTTATACCTACAGATGGCCGGGGCACTGCCACAGTATGGAGCGATGTAGCCGTTAGGGGAAATTGGGGGATTCGTTTTGATTGTAGCATGCAGACGATTACCTGTCGTTGCACACGTTTTGGCGCAACGACGCAATGGCGTGAGCCTTGCGCGCGAGCATACGCTCACGCAGGAGTGATGTGGCGTGAGCGTGATGTCAGCAGGCTGATATGGCGACAAATGCTGATGTGGCACTACGCCGTCATTTGCCACGTCGGCATGAACATGCGCTGCCTATAACCGAGGATGGTCCTATGACCGTGGGATTAATGCAGGGAATCCTTAGCTGAATACAATGAAGACTACCATGAGGCCTACAATTGTAGCATCCAACATTGTGCAATTACAAATGTTTGTTTCACTTTTACAATTACAAGGACGAGAAAATATCCTCACAAAGTATGCGCCATCGAGGCTGCCACGGGAAGACCTTGCTCCCTCCCCAAATAACAATGAGAGTAGGATCATCTTCAAAAGATGATTGCTGTGCATAGCGACAGGAAAATATGTAGACTTCGAAAGGTGCAATGATGCATGTGCTTTTAAAAGTTGTCACTCAGAGCTCACTCCGTATAGTTGGAAGCATAATGGAGGGATCGCCAACACCAGTTCAAGCAACTCTTGTTTCCAGTCCCCAGTACTCCAGTCCAATTCCCTGTACTCTAGCCCAGTTTCCAATATCTGGTACTCCAGTCCAGTTTCAAGCATTCCAGTATTCAAGTCGTGTTCTAATATCTTGTACTCTTGTTCATTATTATAAAGATCGTTTTGATTCCTATTTACTCATCGCGCATACGGCCACGCCGACCTTGATTTCTTATCTTGTCTTGTATCTCTAGTCTGATCTCTTGTTTGTGTTCAGTCATATTCTCGTCCTTGACAGATAGATATTGAAATGCATTTCTTTGGACATTCCCTTAAGTGTATTAAATGAAGCTTGCGTGATGCAAGGATTTGAGTGACAACATACTATCTGGCAGGATCACATCATCTATTCTCAATAGCACGAAATTCACATCCATGTGAGTACCATTAGTAAAGCCTGACTCCATAGTGGACTGGATAAGAGAGATAAGACAGATTTGAGAGCACAGTCTATAGGGGCCTTTGTTCTGATGCAAATTCATTTGATTGATCCATAAACTTATCAAACAATGGAAGATTTCCAGAGGCCACCAATCTCTCACATTTTGACCTTATGTGAGTTTCTAACAACCCCACTTTGACTTCACAAAACCGAGTGTAGACCTTCTCATGCTTTGTGAATCCATTTCAGAAAGGTGTTGTCTTGTCTCTTTCTGTGGTGCTGTCGCGAAATGGGCAACAATGGATTCTTCTAGCAAGTATCGTCTACCATGATTATTGGAATGAGGTAACCTTAACGGTTTGTGCTTTGTGGTGATCAATGCGGCGATGTTAGCAGTAACTGCCTTATTGGTATCATTCCGAAGGTGGATTCAAAGTCTTCACACAGGCAAATGATGAAGTCAAGAGCCATCTACAGGTATTCCTTTCTTCCATCCACAGTACATTCCGTCCCAACGCTCAATTTTAGGCCATGCTCACATGTGACAGATTATATCAATTGCTGATGTTACCATAGAGGTTTCTGTCAGCCCCAGTTTCCTACACCTGACAGCATGCAAGGACAATAACTTTGTTTTCTTCTGTATCAACTTCAAATCAACTTAGGGCTTCTCTATATATCAGTTCATTTAGGACTAACAATGTATAGTGGACTTATCTGTTGTGCAGAAATATAGGCTGCATACCCGAAGACCACTTAGCCTATCTCCACAAACAGGAGCACCTCAGCTAACACACAGCTGGTCGCGTCCAATATCCCCACTCAATAGCCACACCGTTCGCCAACCCTCTCTCCCTGAAGAGTATTTCTCTGGTGTGAACAAAGGGAAAAGTGGAGGTCCTCTCCACATGCACCACCCTCCCTGCTTTGAACCACAACAATCTGCCTCCCAGACCCAGAGCTCCCCACAAGTAAGCTTGTAATGTACTGCAAGATTGCCGTCGACTGTCAATTATCAATTGACTTGAGTCATTGTCAATTCACTTAATTACTAGATTATTTTGGTTATAGTTGAACTAGCATATCCTTCAAGATTGTAAAGAACTTCTTTGTGGTCTCATCTTCCTCTTTTATGGGCCCCTTGAAATGTAAGTCTATAGTTTTACTCTAAATATGCAATTTGCTTCAATGAAACATAGTTTCCATTGACTTGTGGTTTGTTCCTTCATGAGGAAACCTCTAGGGTCAATGATATTGGGTCCTTTGATTAAACTGCTGTGTTGTTTTGTTCACTTGCCACACCAAAGCAGATTCGAGAACTAATGAAGGTTGATTTGTGCTTCCCTCTTTGCTTGAGACCTACCCAATTCTGGCCCCTCATCCTTGCATTGTATGTGACAATCCTCAATGTCAGTGGGCTGCCCGTGGCAATGGTTACAGTTCTAGTATATTGTTTATCAAACAGTGCCAGTGCAGTCACAGAAGGTGGTGATGCTTGAGGCAAGAGCAAATACTTTAAGATATAATAGATACCAAGGTTCAGACCAGAGGTAGAATTAACATGGAATGGAAGGACGGGACTTCCAGCCACAAGTCTTCTTGAAACTAGATGCTCAAAGCGGGACAATTTCTGCTTCAATTGTTCAGGTTGAGAAAGAATCAAAGACCCAAACTCAGCCTGGACTTTACGCAGGTCTTAACTTGGTGTCCCCATGGAAGGTTGAGAACAGCCTCCACGATGAAGCGCTGATGGAATTATGAGCCCTTGCGAATTCGAGCTAAACCTACGGGGGATTTCGCAAAATTGGCAGCAGCATTGCGGTGCCATCCTGTATGTTCCTCTCCTGTGCACGAATGGTTCTATTACGCGCTCCCAAGATAAAGTGTGTGCGATGGATGAACGCCAGAGTGATGAAATTTTTTTCGCACCGGTTCTATAGCCGGTAGGTGCGGCGTCAGGTTAAAGGAGGTTGGGGGTCAATGCACTGCCGTTTTCCTGAAAACCCGCCGATCCAAAATGCCCTGTTACTAACCTCTTCGGCTCCTTAACCCGGCAGGTGCGGCCTAGCCCTTATTAAGTTTTTTTTTTCAAACAGGGGATTAAGTTTATTATAAAGTTTATTTGTGGGGAAAAAAATGAATTTATTTCCCTCACCCCTCCTAATAGAAATTATATCGGCTTTGATATATGCTATGTTAAAATCATAACATCTCTCTCCTCCATTCAGCATTCAGTTACCATTTGTCACTGGTAGTGCGGAGCATCGCGAAGCCCTAGTTTATTATTAAGTCTATTTGTGGGGAAAAAAATTAAAACCCCGGGGTACACCATAAGGCACACACCGTAGTGAGTGACGAACAAGGCCTCAACCCTGAGGAGAACATAGGCAGTAATGCCCCAAACTGAGAAGACTACCAGTGGTGTGATAGTGGAGTAGTAGAGTGCTAAGGTGAGGGGATCTCTCAGAATCTATTCCCTACAGCTTCGAAGTTCAGCGAAACTGAAGTCTAGCAGTTTTTTTTTTTTTAATAAACAGGGGGACTGCGGCCCTGATTAATTTTATTGGCTCTTCCCTATAAGGGAGAGACCACGCATTGGTGCCAAAATTGAGTAAGATCCTGATATACCTCCACTTTCACATAACAGATATTCTAATATGAAGATTGAATGATGCTTAGGTTTTTTTGATTATAGGGAATTTACTTTTTTTTATAAAAACAAATCTACAAATTAAATAAAGTTTTTCCAGGGTCTCTGTCTCTGCCCTTGTTATACACATATATTTATTTCAATATAAAATTATAAATAAGTATTCTACTCTCAGGGTGGAGCGATTACGCGACTAGCCACTTGTTATAATATGTTTTTTTGGAGGACAAAGCCCTTACAGTATTTTTACTTTGCAACACCACTGGCCAGTTCCATGGTATTAGAATATTCACAAAAAGATTTATCCATCGGTTCTTAATAGACACAATTTGTGGTTATCATCTGGTGGTATTTTTTTAAAAAATTTGGTGGTATTCCAATTGTAATACCAGCCGGTTATCAACCCGGGTATAAATAACTTAATTTAATTTAATTCCAATTTATAAGCATACCTGGTTTCCCAAAGAAACGTCAGTGCTGCTTAGTGCTCAGTCCACCTCCTTCAGCGTAATCTTCTATGCTGTCTCTTAGTTCTCGTATCTCCTTGCTTTCCAAGGCCTTGAATCTTAGCCTCGCTCCTCCTTTTTTATTTTTTCTTGTCCCCCCCTTTTTACCCCTAGGTCCTGGGAGTTTCCCCGTGCGTACTTGCCTTCATGGCCCCTCAGTGGTTATTTTTCACTACATGTATCCAGCTTTTCTAATATATACCAGGGCTTCCATCCTCTGTTCTCTAAGAAATAAAAAAATAATTTTTCTGTTGCAAATTAAGCCCTTTGCATTGTAAATATGCATATTTTGTCGATATAAGTAAAATAAAGAGAAATCAATTAGGAAAATTGATTCCTAGTCTAATTGTCCAACACGGCCAAATCTGCAATGCAGAGATTTTTCTGATCCATCATGTTGTACAAAAATCTCTTGATCAAGGAGGGACTCAACAAGGAGTGGTATCTGCACCATGCACCATGTGCATGGTCCTTGTTTTTACCCCTAGTACGGGTATTGCCCAGGCATTTCATTAGCGAATACCAGCCTAGATAGGGTATTGACTTGATACCCAGCCAGACCCTATATACCAGTCCAACTGCTTCATACCTTAGCCATGGATTTGATGAAGCGGCCGGATTACTTGATATAATAGTTGGGTTATACCTACCTCTCTCAACATCTCTATCTACAACTCAAAGATGGCACAAAAGTTCATGGGTTAGGGCGATGCCGCCACAAGAGACAATGAGCCATCACAAACTGATGTGGACTTCAATTGCAACAGTGTGGGGATTTTCACATTTCATTTCCTGAATTTATATATGTATAGTTGAGTTTGAGGTGCCGTTATAGGATCAAATGTGTAATGCATATAGGGTTGGAATGAAATTCACTTAGTTTACTTAATTGGGTTGCTTTAGTGATAGATGCATTAACGAAGGGCACTGTGGGTTAGGATAAAGTGAAGTGTTGAAGCAGACTAGCTTTGGGGGATGGTCGTTTTTTCTTTTTCTCAGCTCTCTTCTCTCTTTGGGATCAATCTCGTGAGGAAATTTACATTTGGGAGGAACATGTTACCTTATCAAGCAAATCTTACTGAAGGTGATTACATTTTTCGTGTGAGAGATCTCTAGTGTGTATAAGTTAGAGCAAACAGAAAGCTTGGGAGCTGAAAAATGAGCCAGTCATCCAGGTGTGTGGCCGAAGCGTCATAAATACGTAGGATTCAAAATACACATATACACCAAAAATTCATTATGACCCAACTTTGTATACACACACTTTAGGTTAGATATTAATGGCGTTTCATCTTGCATCATCCATGTCCAATGGCGATAGATAATGTTTTCATCCAACTTAAAAGCCTTCATCCTTAAACATTAATCATCATGTTTAATATGTCTAGAACATGCGTCCAGCACCAATTAAACGAAGGCCAAGCCTACTAACTCTCACTATACTACACTAACACATAGACTAATATGAGAGTATGTCATGTTAGTTCTAGAATGTTATGAGACATGTCAGATCCTCTTCAAAAAATAATATATCATTTATCATCACAATATAGTGGCTCATTTATTTATGTATGCAAACTAATTTCATGTCTTGTGGATCAATTGCTCATTTTTTCGTTGTTTACATGGCATAAAATCAGATTTGGCTATTAGAAATTTTTATGTAATACAAAATGTGTTCATTTTTTACATAGTAGAGACTAATTTGCCCTGTGCCATTGAAGAGATATTGTACCGTTGTTTTATATTCCAGAAAAATCCAATTTGTTATTTTTCATGAATTTTCTATTACCAGAAATACTTGAAATTCAATATCTCCCACACTGTAGATCCAAAAATTATGAAACCACCTCAATGCACTCCTACTCATCAAGGGCTTTCCAGCGATATCAAGACCCCGGGCGGAGACCTTGCGGTTTAGGAGATCTCAACGACAACACAAAATAACCTCGCTTAATATATTGATTTCTCTTATTGCATAAAGAATTGCACCTATATTTTGGAGAATTCCTCTAGACTTGCAAAGGCCCTAAGAGCTTTACACTCCTATCAAATTTTCTAAATGGCATATACGACATTAGATTTACACCAAACATGCCTCATCAAGTAGCCCACCTATCCACATTTTCTCAGAAATATTGTTGGCAAGTTCTTGGGTACCTCATTTGTACTGAGGATCTAGAAGGGGATGTCTTCAGATTCGTTGGACCTGTACTCACCATTTTGCGTTAAAAACAATGTTTGGCTGGAGATAAACTCAGATGTAGATGGTTCACAACCTGGGGCTATGCATGATTTCTCCCTAGTATCATTTCTGAAAGAATCATGTAATGTCATTCTTTCTCTCGATGAGTCTGAGTACCTAGGTATGACCTTAAACTTTCTTAAGGAAATTGGCGTGGGTATTCATTTCCTCCTGCCATGTATTTCAAGTAATTAGAGGGGGACTACTTTCTTTTCAAAGGTTGCTCATTTATGATCGCATTTGGTTATGAAATAAACAATGCTTAACTTCTTATGTCTTGAGCAACAATTTAGATTTGAGGCATTTTCTCTGGTTTGTCATCTTACTTTACACAAAATTTCTTTCGTTTATTTTTAATTAATATTTCCATTCTATGCGCTACCTGTGGAATCCATAGTATAGTATTAAAACATGGAAAAAAAAAATCATAATTTTATAAGAGTTTGTACAAGTCCATTCAAGATTTTATGATAAACAAGTTATGGAATGTGGTGTAAACAAAGTGCATATAGAATTGAAATCCGACCAAAGTGATCATTCGAGTATCCCTAATGTTGTAGATGCATGAGACTGTTAACAAGGAGCTTGCTTCTCGCTAGTGAGAGCTTCGATCTTCGAGTCAATTGCCAGGACCTGCTTCATCTCACTCGCCATAGCTTCAACCTTTATGTTCACTTCATGCACCCGCTGGGCCACCAAGTCAGTTTTCTCCACCACGGCTTCTGCACATGGGCCAATTTCACATCCATTATCTTCTCGAAGTCATTCAATTTTTGTTCCATCCCCTGTTGATTGAAGCCGACGCAAATAAACCTCAAGCTATAACTCAGTAGCAGCAGTAGTTGAGACCACAATAGTAGGTACTTTGAACTCCTTCGTGTTCAATATAGTGCTACGTCGTTAAGGCGTCCATAGCTTGTGTCCATGGTTACGTAGTTGCTTTTCCACATCGCAGTTTCAATGTTCTTTTACGGGATTAGGTCCAAGGCACTAAAAAAGTTGCCTCGTCAAATCTGTTCAACAATTCCATTGAGAAACAAAAACCACTACAAATTTTCAGGGCAAGAATGATGGTCTCGAAATCCACTGCTTGGTTCCACGCCAGGAACGTCCGCGCCGCCGTCTCCTTGGTGATTAAGGCCACCCTTGCCGATGATCACGGATCTGTGGAGGCGGTGATTCGCGCGTGCAAGGCGCGGTACACCACGCTCCAAGACATGGATGCCGAACAAATTGACAGCCTGGTTCACATATGCCGCCTCATCACATCCGACCTTATTCGGCCTAGACCACTATTGCCGCTGGACCTAAAAAAATTGGACTACCTCGCGCCAACATGGAAAATCCTATGGGACCTCGGCACATACCATATATGAGGATGTGGCCAACGCCGACATGTTGCATCCGAGACGATGCACGACATGTTCGAGGAAGCTCGAAGGGCTCCAACTCTTCTCCCTCCTACCGCAAAAGCGTGTCAGGCCAATCCAGTTAGCCATCACCAACACCATCTTGTGGCCGTTTGCAACAAAAGCAACGCCGATAGTCCAGAACCATCCCGGTCTAGAAAGCATGAGCAATGACGAGCTGTGGAGATTGTGAGTCTGCCCCCGAATGCTGCTTGCTTTGGGGGAGGAGGGTACTATAGGTGGAGTCAATGCACGTGCCGAACGATGGGAGATCACTTGCGTCTCTTGATGAAGATAGTGACCCGAATCTGCTCCAAATATGTCATTTGACGAACTTCAGCAACAAACGTCAATGCTAGAATCATGATGAAATCTCATTGCTTTGAGGTTCAACCGAGCATAAGTGTGAAAATGTAATTTGAACCCCTAAAGGCCGGAGCAACCTGAATCGGGTCGCAGCCGATTTCATCCACGGAATAACTTTTGTGGATGAATTCGGATAAAAAAACTTTTCTGAAAGAAAGGTGAACGGGGCAATTATTGCCACACGTATGCCCCAAAAACCCTAAACTCCGCTCGCTACGATTTTTCAAAAGGGCAGGAAGACCCTAGATCGACGGATCTGAGGTTGCCACCGCCGTTGACCAGCTGCCGACGCGGATCTGAGACTGCCAACGCTTCACGGCGAATGGTGGGGGTGGGGGTGGGGGGTGGGGGGGGGGGGGCGCCTTATGTCACCTGTTGGAACTGCCTTTCTGGGCCTGAGATGGAAGTGACTGAAAAACTCACTAAAAATGCCATCTACAGAGTAGTTTTAGGTTTTTTTCAAAAAACATTTGTAGATTCCTCTTCCCCTTTTGGCAATGCAGCTATGCACCAGAGGTACCTCTTTTTGGGCCAAAAACACTCTTGACGTTTAGGGGTTAAGACAATATAGTGTAAAAAGGTCAATATTGGCATAAGATTAGGAGAACTTTGTCCTTGAAGATGTGGCCAACACCAGATTATTACATCAATTTGGTCCTCAATCTAGGAAACCCAATTTGAGTCATTAAACTAACATCCAACTAGTGTCAACCCAAACTCCTCAATGATATCCTTTATAACCAGAAGTGACATAAGAAATTTGGCATGTCCAAATGATTTGAATAGCTGAATGAGTATATTCTATTTACTGAAATATGGAAAACACAAGCAGAAGTCGTGTTTAAGATCGTATTGTAACTCGGGGTCTATCTCTTTTGGATGTTGGAACTTGATCACATAACCTGATCACTACCTCTAGGTTGTTAAAACCATTCAACCAAATTAAATGTCTAATCATGCATATAAAACCAAAACCAAAGTAACATCATTAACATTATTATTTTTTTACGTCATTGGTAAAATAAAAGTATAACATACCGTTCTATTTGCAAATTTAGTCGTACGATATCAATATCCAGCAATGGATGAAGAATCTTGTTCTCCCGGTTGTTGGCATAGTCAATGATAGCATTGTAGTTCTGTATATAATTCGACATCAATTTCATTAAGATAACTTACAATAGCGGGAAGAAGGGTGTCTTCACAAGCTTCTGGAGAAGTGGGTGCAGAAAATCTTTGTTTAGTGAATCAACTGTCTCGTAGTCACAGTCCACTACTCCTTGAGATTCCTGCAAATGTTGCACTGATATCCTACTTTAGCCCCAGAGAACCACACCTTCATATACATGCCCTACTCCCTAATTTGCCATGTTCGTGTCACCGGTAAGGACGTTGTAAGAGCAGAAGAAAAGGGGAAGGTGGATCCCCAGATTAGTTTATTTTGTGAGGACCTGCTGGCATGGCTTTTTTAGAGCAGGCCATGGCACTAGCAGCAATTTGGACCCCGACATGAAAATGTAACTCTCTTCATTACTTCCACTTCCCCGAATAGCTGCAAGCCTCCAAGCCACCATGGTCACAGTCATTTACCCACACATCCCCAAAGGCATTCATAAACCCTTCTTTGTCTGCAGACCTGCACACTATATTCCTTCCATTAAAACTCTAATATCTTCCAAACTCTTGACTCATGCATGTCATCCTCTGTGCCCCCCTTAAAACCCTCAACCCCTGTATTAAGCTTGCCTTACTCTACCTGGAACCCTGTCTCTTTTCGCCTTTCCAGTCTTGTAGCAAATGAATGTAAGGTTTACCAAGACATTCAAGTAGAGCACATCCTTTGGGCAGACTTGGTATCTTTGGTACCATTGAGTCACCGACCATACCAGAGTTTTCATAGAGAAGATCACCCTTCTCAATTTCTGCCACTCTAGAACTCTTCCAACTAACTCTCTGAAGTCACGGATTGAACACACGAGATGCCATAGTTTCCGCCAACAGTGCGTGAGAAAATGGGAGGGAGCTCCCCCTTTCTCCTAGGTTTGGAAAAAAAGTTGGGATTTTGAAAAATCTGGCAGCCACAAAGGGGAGGTGCAGGTGATGACGGATAAACAGACAAAGTGAAAGTAAAAGTGACAGCCAGTACAGCTACCACAATTCCCACAAGCATTGCCATTTGAAGCCAACCCAACTTCTCGCCATCCTTTGACGATCCCCCATTCGCAATTTCTGCAATCATCTCTCTTGGCACGCTCCCTCCTTACCTATCCATGTTCCCCTACCGAGTATCTGTACATCTGCCTCTGTA
The DNA here is from genome assembly GCA_030704615.1 of Takakia lepidozioides. NCBI lineage: Eukaryota > Viridiplantae > Streptophyta > Takakiopsida > Takakiales > Takakiaceae > Takakia > Takakia lepidozioides. The sequence continues at coordinate 48,601,699 of CM060732.1, forward strand.
TGTACCTGCCTCTGTATGTACGCGACCTTTCCGACAATTCCTTTCTCACTTCTCTCTCCTTCGATCACCAAAATTCCACTCTGCTAATTTTCTTCCCCCTTGTCTCGTCTGCCATCTATCCTCCAAACATAGTTGCACCCACACCAAGTTCTGTGAAAACTATGTGAATTCTCCTCCTCCGTCTCTCGCCTTTCATCGATCTTCCGACAATATCTGCAACAATACCAAGCTTGCAACGGAATGTGAAGCCTCTCCTCCAATCGCTAGAAAAATTCTCGGCCATTGAAACATCCAGGGCATGGGGCCCTCTTTTATAGTCAGAGATGCAACAAATTTGCACGGAGCAAGCTTGCCGTTTTGGGGGGGGGGGGGGGAAGTCCTGACGCAGAATACGCCATGCGGCACATTCTTAGCGACTTCGTGGGCGTTGAGACCAACTCGCCCCCTCTCAACTTCACACTACCTTTCCTCCGTCTTTATCAGTGTGACGAGTCGAGTCGGCATCATTGAGAGAGTAGGAAAAGGCATGCATAGTTGTAGGGACCTAGTTGGAGTTTTCTAATCTTTCAAGCAACGTTAAAAGCAGGTGTGGCATATTTTGCCTCTTTTTCGGCCTAATTCTCAGGCCGAATCGGCCACCCAGGGTAGAATCGGCAGAGATGGCCATTGACGCACAGAAAACGGCAGTCGTACCACCGGGGCTCACGTCATCAGCCATCAACCTCACAAGATTTTCATCCAAGGCTCGCCCCGTTTATATCCTCTCCGGGGCTCTGAATCTGGGCAATCGATATGGGATAATCGAACCTCAATCATATTGCGCCACGTAGCGGCGAGAATCCGCCACACCTGCTTTCAACGCCAGTGAAGGGGCCGCGTTGGCCGACTCTGCCCTGTGCGCGGCCATAGGGCTCGCCCAAAGGCCGCTTACAGGGCAGAATCGGCCAAACACGACCCGTTCTCTAGTACGTTGCAGGATGCGACCGGCAGGTCGGAAGACAGCCCCACAAACGTTGACCTGACGTCCAGAACAACAGCGCCATCCTCGCAGTCTCAGTGTGACTTCCCGAAAGAAAACAAAAGCAGCAGTCGGAGTGATGAGCACAAGTGAAAGCCATCAACGCGAATGTTGTCGTGTGACGTGGCATCTTGGCCCCTCAAAGTAGGCCGTGGACACTGCGTTATGCAATAAGTGATTAGGGTTCGGGATTGACCATTGCTCTCTGCAAGGGCATGAATCCATGATGGAGGTTGGAGGTGCGTTGTAATAAGTTGTTACCAAAATGGGTTCAAGTGTAAAGGATGCGGGAGTGTGAGGAGGAGATCGAAGGCAGGAGGGACAGAGGAGATTCATATGTGCTGAGATACAGCAAGCAGGGATACTTGAGAGCGTTTTGAAATACTGAAGATGGCAGAGATCGCGAAGGAAGTGTCGACAATAGGGGGCATTGTGACGGTATCGGTCCTGCACTCCTTCATCCCGACGCATTGGCTGCCCTTTTCGGTTGTGGGTCGCGCTCAAAAGTGGACGATCTCTCAGACCCTTCTTGTCAGTAAGTGGTTCACTCTCTCTAGCGCTCTCTAACCCAAACTCATACTCATAGCCTGCATAACTTCGATCGAACTTGACCGTTCTGATTTATTCCTTCTCCAGCTGTGGCCTTACACTCTACACCATCTATCTGAAGCAGGCAATCACATGCACTCCGTAGTGAAAAGCCTGGGCTAAGTGAGCCTAAGCAGACACAAGTAAGGTTTGGGTTTTTGGTGCTCTTAAGTTTGGGGCGGCGAGCTTAGAACGTACTCAATTATGGAAGCCCCAGCCCATACTTCATGCCCAGATCCAGTCCATCTGTCCATTGAAGAGATTAACCACCGTATCTTAGTCTACACCTAGATCATTTGTAGAAAACAGCCACATGCAAGTCTGTTTTATGTTAGGAAATCTCAACCACATCCATCATCTACTTAGGTGCCTTAACCAACTCGGCTTTGAAGCAGAAATGCTTCTCTCGGATTATGTGGGGGAGGGTACTAGGGGTTAAGCAGGAAGTTGTATGAATGTCCATGACAAGCTGCCAGCTGGGCGGAATTTGATTCACTGATGGAATGGGGATCCTTAAAGTCATCAATTGACTTCTTGGGATGCAATTTGGCCATACTGGACTGGACATAGTGGACTGCTATCTATTTGCAGGTTCATGTATACAGTCAGACCTTAGGGTCTTGTACAAGCAGGTCAAGAGGGCCACAATAAGTAGGGATGGGTATTGCTGCTTGATTTTCTCCTGGTCTGACTGTTTTAGGACCGAGACTGAATGTTAAACAAATAGTTGAAAACTGACATGCCTTCACCATTTGCCATGATCTCAGTTCAAATTAACTGGCAAGGCACAGGTGGAAATTTGCTGTGTCCAATGGTGACAGCTCTTTCTGAATTCTTGTTTATCTCAATGACATACATCATGATATCTTTCATGTGGTATAAATGTCAGACCAGTGGTGTCCCTTTGGCAATGTCTACTCTGGAAGCCCAAAACTTTTGGTAGAGTTACAACGTCTTCAGATTGAGGAGTTAACAAGCTCTTTTGGCAAGAATTTGCTATGTGTGGAGCAAGTTTGGCTTCTTTTTGGTTTTCTAAATCGATGCTGAATGGGATGGTTGCAGCCGCATTTGGCGCGGTGTGTCATGTGTTGTCCACATCACTGTTGGGCCTCACAGCAATCAAGATGGCCAGTACCTTAGCTGGAGAAGAGACTGTGCACAGACTTGCATCTCTACTCCTTGTCATCCTGGGCTTGGGGTACATACTTCTATTCATGTTTGGGAAGGGAGGCCATGGGCATGGAGCACACAACCACTCTATGGAGAAAATGGCTGTTGCAGGCCTAATCCTCGTGCCGACTTTATCTCCATGTGCCACTACTTTGCCTGTATTTCTTGCAGTAGGGAATGCCTCCTCTGGAGAACTCTTTTTTGCAATCTTTGTCCTTTTGATTAGCACTCTTTCAGTTATGCTCACATTGGTGGCCCTCTCTTTCTATGGGGCAGCACAGCTTAAGTTCCATTGGATAGAATGCTATGACAAGCTTTTGGTCGGCACAGTGCTTTGCCTGGTGGGTGTTTTGACTTATGTTTTCCATGACCACAAGGGGGAGGGACATTCTGGTGGGGCTGAAGCCGGCTTGTTATCAAAACATTTCCACACCGAACTTCACCAAAGAAAGATGTTATGGTTCTCCTAGATGTGTTTTGTGAATTCGCATGAGTGTCGGACATGGGTTTGAGACATGATTCCAATTTGCTTGCCGAACATACTTCTACTCTCGTTTCCCAAACCCACTTTTGCTTGGGGGGTTGCAAAACTTAGGCACAACTGCTTCTGTGGCTAGTCCTGAATGTGAAAACAGGGCACCTATGTGAACTATTTGCACTTTTGCCCAGTCCCGCTTCTAATGAGAAAGCCACTGGTTTGTCTGTTTTGGATGCTACGATAACAGCAGGCCAAGCAGATCCTTATATTGAAGTGCAGAAGGCACACCATCCCTTGTTGTGCAGGCCACATTGCCATAGTTTTCCATCTCATGTGAATAAGATTTCAGGCAAGTTAGTTTTGTTAGGCAAGCCTTGGTTACTAAGCATTCCAGATGCAATGTGAAGCTCAATTGTTTTGTACTTATGCACCTAGAGTAGACCCCATGCCTAGTTTGGATGCAAACTTACAGAGTTTGGAGAGTGTGAATAAAGAGAAGACTTCAATATATGAAGCAATGTAGTTTGTTTGTTTTGTAGCGTTGAGATCATCTCCCAAACTGCGGGGCTCAACCCTGGTGCTTCGTACCGACCCTCAATGAGGAGGGGTGGCCAACTTCCATGGAACTGCCAAGATTGCACTAGATGACAAAAATGACACCTTGCTTCCATGTGTTAATTCTCGCCCGTGACCAACATAGGTAAGCGCAATACCCGGGAATTTGTTGCAAGATTTCATGGCCGATATGCAGTATGTAATCGCTGCTTTTGACCTACTCTACTGTTCATGGCCGATCCGATAATCCGGTATGTAATCGTTTTTGACCTACTCTACTGTACCTGGGTTCCTGGCCGATAATCCTTAATCGCTTTTGACCTATTGTACTGGGTCCATTTCTTCTAACTTACCTGCTCTGAAGGTCACCTTTGTGCACATTGCTTGTAAGTTGTAGGGACCCGCCACCTCGCCAGACCTGCCATCCCACGGGACCCACCCTTTGCCAAGTGACAGCCTCCATTGGTCCTGGCCTTGGACAGCGAGGCAGACCTACTGCCAGATTGCTTCCTATGCACATAAAAGCAACCATCTATGCCACTAGTCGGCCATGCTCCACTGACGTTGTCCAACTTTGGATAACTTGGCCAGGCAGATACATGGAAGTTGGCCCTTGGTCTCAGTATTTTTGGACATGCCGTGTGGGAGATATGGAATTTCAAGTACTTTTGGTCGTTGGAAATTCGTGAAAAATAGCAAAGTGGGCTCAAGTTCCTGGAAGAATGATTGGATATATTACTACTCAACAAACTCAACAAAACAAAAATAAAATAAAATAAAATCATGGAAATATATATATATATTTATATATATATATATTCCATATATGATTGTATATACAGAAAAAAAATTAATATAAACTACTAACTCTTTCACCAAACTCCAATCTTTGAATCACATTAAGTTATGTTGTTGCTCATTTTGTTCATGTTTACAATATTCTTTAAACATCAGTTCACTCATGTACCACACATTCTTTGTAACTATACAAGCCTCAAACAATGGACTCTCTTGCTTTTGCAAAACATAAAAGGAAGGTGAGAGTAAGGGCCTGTCTCAGTACAACTTTACACGGTGTAAGGCCCTTTGGCCAAATTTTCTCCGTTGAATTGAACATGTTGCATAGTCTCTCTCTCTACAATAGAGCCAACAAACATCCAACTTCACTTTTGTATATCGATTTCAGTTCTCCACACATGGGCCTCGACTTGGGTACATAGGAGATTGCACTTGGACTTGGATGACACTGTACACTTGGGGCCAACTGGGGCCAACTGCACGGGCTACCCTAGTGTAATGTAAGTAAGCAGTTAGTCTTGTAATTAGATGAAAGTAGATCATGTGAGATGTTTTCATCCATAATAATTTAGAATCTCAAAACAGTAGATATTCATTTTTTTTTCATGGTCATTTTTCATTTTTCTCTTGGTCTCTTTGGTTATTGTAGGACTGTTTTGACAACCACTTGTAGCCCAGTAGTAATGAGCACATACCACTTCAAAAGTGGTCGTGGGTTCAATCCACCGATTGGTGTCACAAAGGTGTCCACCTTTCCGCCAGAAGGCGGTAGCCCTTTTGGATAAGAGGCACCATAATTTATGCTTCTTTGGGGAGACGTCGGTGTTTACTTTACCGCTGTTATTTTTTTTCTTCATTTTCATTCACACCACGCGTTATCCAATTACAAACAATAACCTAAGATTGCAGGGCCAGCACACTTGCTTCCACATTCGACCGGGCAATCTTACATTGGCTCATGCTTTTGTCCTTCCAGACCAGGGAACTTCTATAAGGCAACCTTGTGAGCGAGTGAGTAAAGTGGCATCTTCCTTATTTTACCTTCCCATAATCTTCCAGTAAGGTAGAAGTAGAGTGACCTGGATTGCTGGTTTGCAAGGGCCAATATTTTCCATTCTAGAGACATTTGCATAGCAACAAAGACAACTAATTGTACTGAATGGACAATGGACCCACATGCCAAAAGTGCAAATGGCTCTGTTTCTAGTTACAAGCAGCTGCATATGCAGTTGGAGCAGTTTGGCAAAATATGAGACTGGTATTTTAAAGAGCATGAAATGTAGAAGAAAACTAAAGTATATCAACATATTGCCCCTGCCAATATGAGCATCCAATGGGTTGGGGAAAAAATGTCGGCCATATCCACCCAATCAAGTCATTAGGGATTTGTTGCTGCTGGTCAGTATTATCAACATTCTGAGGACTGCCTATTGCTTTGGGGATCTTCCCTATTCCACCAAATTTGGGTTTGATGTGCACTTGCCAGTACGATGTTATTGTCAATAACACAACCTCACAACCTCTTCTGGATACCGAGCCAAACAGAGTAGGCGGCCACTGAATGGCACAAGGCAGTGTCTCATTGGATGCCAATCCAGTCTCTTCACCCTATTGATTCTGTCCTCACACCTGTAACATCTGCTGTATACTATGGATCTTAAAACCACGGGGATATGACCTCAGTCCAAGATCAGCAAGGAAGGTTCTTCCATTACATTAGAAGATCCATTTACAGTATCTGGCAGTAAACCAGTTGGTCGCACCTACATCTATAAATTGACTGCTTGTGGGTCAGTGACATCCAGAACCAATTGTTCCCATGCTGAATTGTTAATTCTCAATTGTTAAAGTATCATAAATACATCCACAACCAACAGCACTGAAAATATTTGACATGAGGTTCATAATTTCTTGGTCTATACGTTGGGACACAGCAGATAATAACTGCTTCGGTTACTGCAGGAAACTTTTCAAGTTGAAGTGCCAAGTTGAAGTGCACTTCTGTACAAATCCCTTAGAGGGAGGGAGGAATTGGGGGTGCGGAGGGGACGAGGGGGTTTAGATAGAGGCACCACCTCCACTTTAGACACCAATAGCAAGTGCAATGCCAAAGGCAGCTGCAGATGCCAAAGCTCCAATAAAGGCTGTCTGGAAAGCACTCCACCATGGTCGAAGGCCAGTGAAGCGACCCTTCACATAACCAAATATGAGAAGGGCTATCAGGGTGACCACAGCAGAGACCTTTAGGGCAGTACGAGCATCAGGAATGAGAATGTATGGTAGCAAAGGAACGAGGCCCCCCACAATGTAGGAACCTGCTATAGTAAGTGCACTCTGCAGTGCCCTTTTTGGGTCAGGCCTTTCCAACCCTAATTCGAACCTGCAAAACAAAAGAGAATATAAGCTCCACATTTTCAATCTGCAGCTGTAGCTCATGTTGCTCAACTTGCTCTAGTGATCCCTTTGACACTAGGGGATCCAGCTGTCAGTTTGTCTCTGAATCTCAAGTATCTGTCGTCAGTTACGCCCTTTCCTTACATTATGGCATCCTCTCTGCCTGTCCTCATTCAGTCTAGGGTAGAGCTGTGCATTCACTGCATACTCTCACACACTCTCATAAGCCTGCTCTCTGACTGTGTGTCTGTCTGTCTCTGCCTGTTTCACATTGGCAATGCAACCAGACCGCCTAGGTCACATCCTTTTCAGGGTAGAGGAAGCAGTAGGACACTGTCAATGCCGATCCTTATATCGACACTCAATCCCCTCACTCAACAATTGCTCATGCAGCGGGGACACCTAGCAACTTTGAGCATCACATATCCAGGTGTGCTTAATAATGCAGAAATAAGAAGCGGTGCGACTTGTGGCCCAAGAGAAATGGATGTGGACAAATGACAAGATTGTGGGTGAGTCCATCAATGCTTATTAGTCAAGACTGACCGAAAATGGCCAACTACGTCCCCATTTACCCCAACTCTTCTGCAGAATCTGCAGAAGGATGAGAAAAAACCTCATCATGAAGTCAACCCAGGCCTCTGGTCGCTTTCTCAAAGCTTCCACAACAGGCCAATACTCATTTGGCTCCAGCCCAAAATTTGCGAGAATGTCTGCCACCTCATCAGCCTCTGCAATTCCACGAATCACACAGCTAGATGTCATTATGTGGCCAAAAAAGGTGGTAATAAATTAGAACCCAGGTCTACATACTTCCAGAACTGCCCAGAATATTTTGAGAATGTACTACCATCTATCCGGATACTTCATCATGGAAAAACCTTTGTGTTTATAAACCAAAACTAATCATGCTGCTAACCCCTTCACCAAGGAAATTGGAAGCATCCCAAAGGATTAAGCAGTTCGTAACGCTGCCATGATTGAAAAGGCTCTCTCACCAACATCAAGCTGCAAGAAACACAGAACTTGGAAAGTCCAACCAGACCAATTTTCCTGCACCCCGCTATGTGATTGACTGCAGGCTCTACTATGCTCACCAGTGTCTGGAACAGTGGTAATCTCTTCTTCTTCACGCTTCCGTTCACTATTATAGTGGTCCACATCACTTCTTGCTGCAAGGTACCTGCCACCACCCTCCTTCAGAATTTTCTCTCTGGTTCATAACCCGCTGATGGCTACCTGAGACTCTATGGCTTCAAGAATCCAAAAAACTTGTCCATTGTAATCTACCATATATTTCCTTGAATGCACATATATATATTTCAAAACTACTCAATCGTAGCACCCTCGTAGTTGTGTCTGCGACAAGAAATCCCTGTCCATTTTCTCAATAACACAAGATACGGACAACTGGACGGGAGGAAATGAAGAAAGGCCAGAAAGGCTGCAGATAGGAATAAGACAGAGAATCAAACCAAATTGGAGGTAGAAAGTTTCGAAACTTGTGTGTGAGACACATTTCACCAACTGCGAATTGAGGGAACAACTGAACACACTACACCATCAATTAGAATGCCCTGTGAACCCTGAGTTTCAAATCTGCTCGAATCCCCTCAGGGTACTGGACCTGTTGGAGTCGTAACTGTGGTAATAACCCACTCGGGTTTATAATTCAGCTGGAGCATTCGCGCATAGAGATATCATCGCTTACAGGTTGATTGTGCTTTGATTCAAAGATACAATTAACACGACACTATAAATCATATGGATTGTGGCACTCCCAACTTCCCCTCTCATTAACGCATGCGATACATAGAAGACAACCAGGAGAGAGAGAGAGAGAACAGACCCGCCAAGGCCCATAGCAATCGCGCCGGCTGCAACCTCGGCAAGACCGGCAGTGACAACAATTGAGGATGGCGCAGAAGCGCCGGAGAGTCCAGCTGCCAGTGCAAAGGGTACAGTGAGCCCATCGCTCATGCCTATTACAATGTCTCGCACCACCTCCCCTGCTGTAAAGTGCTTCTCCACATGCACCGTGGCCGGCGACATCTTGCTCCTCCTTCACACCCACCACTCGTCTTCAAATCCGCTCCTCCTTCACAACCCAACAATTTCAGAACCTTGAGGTACCACCCACAAAGCTGCAGCCGGACAATCTCAGCACCTGCGCACCTGCACACTACCACAGTGAGTCGAGTCCTCACTCCTTGACAAGAAGAACCTACAGACGTGCATCAATGTCTAATCCCTAAACAAGTAGCTACCTTGAATTGTTTGTTGCTTCTCTTCCACGAGTCACTTGCCTTCTCCATCTCCAAGGGTACTTGCTATATGTGTCCTCCCATGGTTGCTATCTGCACTACAGTTCTTTGGACACCTACACATCAGACAGTGCTACAGTTCAGAGGTTGGGGTACCAAAGATGGTCCCCCTGCATGCAGTAGATTAAGGGTAGTCCCAGAGATAGGGCCTACCTCCACAATGGTGGGCACCCTGGACGATATGAATGAGTCTATGAAGGATATTCCATCCACGCGTACCAGAAAGATTCAGTGGGTCAGGGAGATTCAAATGGGCAGTGGTTTGCAGTTTGCACTTTTCAGTGAGAGGAAAAACGGGTGTGATCGAGTGTGGAGGGGAGGGGAGGGCAGGACAGCGGTTTGCAGGCCTGTCAGATGTCTTTCTGCTTCCATGGCCCACCACGGTTGACGGTAATCATGCACTTCCATTTTTCCTGAGCGAGAGGGTGGTGGGTGTGTGCGGTAGCTTGCAGCTGGGGGTGGTGGAGACGAGAGGTACATAATGGTGGCTGTGGATGCCATGTGCGGAGCGGTGCTAATGACAGCTACTTGAGTACGTGTTGCTCCTCTCTGCCTGTGCCTCATTATTGATTACTTTTGCTCTCTCTGGAGTAAGCTATGTTTTTGTTAGGAGCTTCTCTCTCTCGCCCTGTTCGAGGGGCTGCATCGTGTTGCTTTCATATGCATTGTGTCTTTGGGAGTGTAGTGGGTGTTATTGTACAGATATGACTTTTTCTTGCTTAAATTGGATGCAAGAGACGGTGAAGCTGCTGACGAGGCAGTCATCCATGACTAAAGCAAAACTGTGGTCTGATAAGAACTGAGAGGTGCGACGAAAGAGATTGTAAACAAGGGAAGGGGGCAGGGGTTTCGCATGGCAGCATTGTGATATCGACCGCGGAGGGAGCAGATTCGTTGCCAGAGAGTGTTTTCTTGTGTACACGGGGATACCGTATCCTGCTGCAGGAATCCACCAGAAGGAAAGCTGCACGCACCAATGGCCTCTACTCACACAATGCTATGTAAATTTTTCTCAAGGAGAAAAGAAGAGGAGCAAGGCTGGGCGGCAGTTGTTACAGGAATCTGGCCTGCTTGGAGGACATGAGACTTCGAATTCGGAAGGAGCTTCCTCACGATATTTCGCGATGGAGAAGTAACGAGTCGTCTGAATGGTCTGAACCCACCACTTACTTGCCCACCACCAGGATCCTTTCCGACACACTTCCTACCATGTTGCATCCCCTAATGCATATTCTGCTTTCTCTCTTCTGTCCGACGATATTCCTGGAACTGGAAACGCAAATTGTGCAGATGATCCTGTAGTGATGGCCGCAGGGCTTTCTGCAGGCGCACCTAGACGGCTCCCTTTCACTGATGGTAGTTCTGCCATGGCCTCTGCTGTGGAGGGAGGGAGCAGCCCTAGCGGCCATAGTTCTGCTATGGACGGAGGTCGCAAGGAGCGTCGGCAGTGGGGAACTGGCATAGGGCCACAAGCAAGTGAGCAAACAATGGCGGCTGTTCGGAATTTTGGTGTTCCCCACCCCAGCCATGGGGGATTGCCTACTTCCACTGTGGACCCGGCTCTCTATCAGAATTTGGTGGATATGATTCCCCTCATGGAGAGCTTCCTGGTATGGTAACTGTCTTTCTTTTGGTCAAATATTTTTCAGCAGGTGTTTGATTACGTTTTGTGCATGAATTCATGCTATGACTAGAAGTAAGAGGGAGAAGTTTTGTGACGGTGCAGGACTAGGTGTGAGCAGCACTTCTAACTCGTCAAATGGTACCGGTCAACTGGTTACTTCATTTGTGGCTACCTGGGGACTTTCAAGTCCTTGGGGGAGGGATGGGCAACTGCATTGCCCTGGTTGCAGCCATTAGAAGGTGTCCAGTTTCCAAATGGAAGGCAGTAGCCCCACTTGCTTCGGCAAGAGTCTTGCTTCCTTGTTGGTACCTTTGTGAGCCCTCTGTCAATTTACGAGTTAGTGGGGAAGTCTGAGTCCTTGAGACCAATTGGAAAGAGTTGGATGGGACTGTTGCCAGGATCAGCAAGGAGCGCGCACCATGTTTGCACACCATGCTTCCATGGTCTACACACCGACTCCACCTCGGGATGTTCTCAGCAAGAAGGTGCATGTCCACTGTCCCCTTAGATATGTTTATTAATGTTAGCAGTTTAGACATCAGCTTCTTGTAGAAAATGGCAGTAGAAGACATCATCTACCGACAACCTTGTAATATTTTTGTCTGGAGTTCTACATGACATTGGATCTGGAGAAGTTAGTTGAGATTCTGTTGAAGGTAAGGCAGAGGGGAGAAGACAGACAGGGACAGACAGGATAAATGCAATTCAAATTTCTTTTTGTCCCTTGTTGGTCTCATGACCTTCGTCCCTTGATACTAGTGAGATTGTTGAGCGTACAACCAGTTGTCAGATAGATGGGGAAGAGAGAGAGGACACTGAGACCAGAGACAGAACAGCTTGGGGGCTGGAGGGTTTATGGTTTGGGCCATGTTAAAAAGGTATGCTACAAAGTAGGCACCTTATTGGTGAGAATTTGGATGTATCACCATTGAAATATAGTGGCTGGATTATACCAAATTTGTTACAGTAGTCCTAATTGTGCCAGGTTATTGTGCTGGATACAGGTTTGTGATTTCATTAAATTACGATGATATTCAGCCATTACAAAGGGGTTGCCAGTTGTCTGAGGCTGGTGCTAATCCAAATCTTGCATCTTAATGATATATATATATTCAAGCACAAGTCTAATTGTTGTTTGTGGCAGACTCCTGAAACTCCAGCTAAAACAAATAAGGATTCAACCCCCCGGCGTGCGGCTGCTAAGACTGTGAATGCTAAAGAAGATAGCTGTGTATGGGAGGAAAGCGAAAATATCCTGCGTAGAGTGGAGGGAAGGATGCCGTGTGAGGAGGAATCCCCAACATCACCTCAGGCCCCATCTGTGCATGCACATCAGCTACAGAATGAGATTGAGGAACTGAAGCAGATGCTCGTGGAGAAGGATTGCCTCTTGCAGACCATGTCCCACCCCCCCCTCCAGCACACACGCCAGCTACAGGAGATTGATAAACTCAAGCAAAAGCTCTGGGAAAAGGACTGCCTGTTAGAAACCACAGTCAATCAGACTTCTCAGGACACATATCTACTGCATGAACTTGAGGAGCTGAAGCAGAAACTCTCAGAGAAGGAGTGCCTCTTGGTGAACACAGCTAAACGATCAGCAGCTGAGGTGGCAGCCAGCAAGGCAGCCAGGGATAAGGATGTCCTGCAGTTGCAGACTCAAATGGAGAAACTGCAGCAGGAATTGCTGGAGAAAGACCAACTTGCCCAGTCTACTCAGTGTCGTCTTTCTGAAAAGCAGGTGCAGCCCCCCTCCCTTCAACTCCAGGTGTATTGTAATACTTGTTGAGCACGTCCAGCATGGAAATATTTCCACAGATTCAGGCCAAATCGGCACTACTCGAAATTGATTCATTATCTTTAGGCCATATCCTAGTAGAGCACTTCAACATTACAATGACAAGCACGGACATGTCTGTGCCGCAGCACGAACTTGGAAAGATGCGATCACTGCTGGAGAGGGTGGAAAGGGATATTGCCAGGACAAACACCAAAGCAGCCAGCATGGAGGCAGAATTAAATGGGTTACGCTGCCAGGTGGTAACACTGCGTTATCAGCTCGATGCTGTGGACAGCAGTGGCACAACAGATGGCACGGGTTTGCAGCAGGTTATGTCCCTTCTGTTGGTGCCATAATTTGCCGTGTCTAAGATGATGTCGCAAGATTTTCATTATGAATAGCTTCTTGTTCTAGTCCTTCAACAGATCTTAGCGGGCTATCACTGCATAGTTCCTCTAAACTGACTTCTGAGTGGCATTGAAATCCTTTCAGCTCAATGCTCGGCTTGTGATTGGCAGGACGTTGTGGATAGCGAGAGTCATCTGGTATACGTTGCAGGTGATAATGAGGACAGGCTGCTAGCTGCTGTGTTAAATGAGGTAAAGGAAGAGAGAGAGAAGTTGGAGTTGGCCAGACGGAAATATCTTGGAGCCATTGTTGCTGCACGAGAGCAACAAGGTGAAGAGGCTCTTATTCTGGTTGCTGAGCTGCGAATGCAGCTGGAAGCCTATCTCACACAACCCTCTCATGCATCCTGTGGTGCCCACAGTTTTGCAAGTAGAGGGCATCCATCACTTGATTGAACCTTCTAAGCCTGTCATTCCCACTGTTTGGCCGTGCAAAGGCTACATTTCCTTTCGTCTTTTTTTTGTTCTGTATCATGTGAAATGTTTCTGCTGGGCTCCATTGCCACTTACTGCATACAATATACTGGCATGGATTCTTAATCGGCAACTGCTGTAAGGAGACCCAGGTGCAGCACTTTGTCTTCTAGCACAAGGGATACCAATTGAAGATCATTTGAGTGTCTCGAAAGGGTTGGCCTGTATAGCTTATTCCTGATAGCTAAAGTTCCAGTTTGCAGATATCTTGAAGTTGGAAGGCTTTAGTTGCTATCAATGTGGCAATGATCTAAATTAATGTTTTGAACGGTATTGAGGAGGGAATCGATTCACAACAGTGTCATGGGGACAAGTACGGTGGCAATAGCCAGGGCCATATTACTGCATCTGAGGCAATATTTTCTTCAATCTGCCACGGTTTTGAGATGTTTTAAATTTCCTACAAGTTTTCTTTAGAAGAAGGGGAGGAAGGCCGAAGGCCCACTAATTTGGAAGTCTTTGGAAGTCTTGCTACAGCAAATTCAGTCAGTTCATCCCTTTGACTTCTGTACCCTTGAATCTGGGAGTTCTGCTGTTGAATTAAAACCAACTGTCATGTGCAACTGTGATGATCAAGAGAGATTGTTGCCATTGGCTTTTGCCTATGGCAAGCTCGGAATTGCTTACCTTCTTGTAGCCCTGGGGGTTCTCACTCAGCAGGTGAAAAAATTGGAGTGAAATTTCTGTAGCTGTGATCGACAGCTGATTGTTTTCCATTGGGTTTGATGAGTGTTGGTGAATGTATTGCCATTGACATCGTAGAGCACATCGTGGAATCCACCACTGCACCTGTAGACCTCTACCATAAGGAGGTGAGATGTGTCCAGTGGTTGCGGGTGCCGATCACAATGTAATGCTAGAGGACAGGAAAAAGAAAGAATGTACTCATAAGACGCCGTTTGTTGTAGCCTTGTGACCATTGACCCCGTGCCCAGAAAAATGAAAGAGAGAGAGAGAAAAAAAAGTACTTGTTTGTTCTTTCACTGGGCACATTAGCACTTATATACAAGACAGTGGCCATGGGATACTAATCCCCCTGGAGCTAGAGAGTTAACACATGCTAGAAGCCACAATGTTGATTCCAGCGCTGCTGCAAATTGAGCCCTGATTGAGCCCTGATATGAAACTGACGCCAATGCGAGTGGAAGTGGGAGAGGGAGACTTTTGTTGCCCTGCCTTCTCAAGGCAGGACTACGCAAAGGGTTCAGCCCCGCTTTTGACGCTTTACCCTTTTCTTTTCTTTTTTCTTTGATTTACTCTTCCAATTCGATCGATACAGTTGCCACCAGAATATTCTGTCCATATTTCTAATGAATAACATCACAGGTAATATCCTCATTAGCATGCACAAGTTGAACTCCAGACCTAAAGACCATGAAACTGTTCATCCAGGGAGTTCAATGTGGGTGAATCCACATACATATAGGCAGCAAGCAGCAAATCCTATAATTCAAGTGGGTGTTCTCAATTCTTACTCCTTGATGGTCATCAGTATTTCAGGAAAGGCTGCCTATGGTAATGTTTAAATGAAGTTACATCAGGGACTTGTTTGACATCAGGAACTGAAGAAGAAGGAACAGGAGCTGAAAGCCAAGGAGAATGCCTTACAAAAGAAGGAACAGGTTTAGCTGTGCTTCAAGATTACCCAAAAGTGAGTATGATCTTGGGCAGTAAATCTCCCAAATTTGATTGGCCCCAATGATGTGCTCCCGGTACTTTTCTGAACCCTTTTAGGTATGGGTTGTTCCTGAAAATCAATATCAAGCATTCAAAGGGACAAACCTGATGGGTCCATGAAAGATAAGTGTCCCTGCAATTTGTCTACTT
This sequence comes from Takakia lepidozioides, assembly GCA_030704615.1. Lineage (NCBI taxonomy): Eukaryota > Viridiplantae > Streptophyta > Takakiopsida > Takakiales > Takakiaceae > Takakia > Takakia lepidozioides. Next base: position 48,617,136 of record CM060732.1, read on the forward strand.
GAAGTGTCTGGAAAGCCCTAACTAATTACTTGTGCCAAGAACTGTGCACTACTGCTGTGAGCCCCTCATAACGAAAACAAAGCACCCCTCTACATTACACCAAAAGGAAAAACCACCACAAAGAATCAATGAAACAAAAACATACATTCACTACAACAGATGAGCGTTTTTATGACTTCACATATGACTATTTTTTCAGTCTTATATGTGTTCATGACTACATCACTCTGTAGTGAAAAAAGCCCTATCATAGCGACTAGTCTTTAGGACTGCGTTTTGCAAATCATATCCGTGACTGCTTGCGTGGCACCTGGAGTCCTGCTGCAGAGAGGGTTGCAGTCACAACTATATGACTAATATATGACTACATTGTCTGTTGAGCGCTGCCTACATGGAGAGGCTTCAGCGGGACACGTGCGCCACTGCGCAAGCGACACGTCATGCATTCGTCAGGGGATCATATGACTATACGTCTGCAAAGTGATGCCTACATGGAGAGGCGACGGATGGACACGTGCGCCACTGCGAATTTGACATGTCACGACTTCTTGCCATGATCATATGATTACATGTCTGCACAGTGATGCCTACATGGAGAGGCGCTAGCGGGACACGTGTGCTATGGCAGATTTCACACGTGGTGACTACATGACTCGCTCATATGACTACAGGGATGTCTACATGGAGAGTTATTAGCGGGACACCTGTTGCACTTGAGATGCGATATGTGGCACACAGACAAAATATATGACTACGGATCTTTACACATGGTGAAAATATGGATAAAGAATGTCGTGTCATATACTGCCACGTGTTCTGGTTTGAGCAAGAGTGATGTCACGTGTCATCAAGATTGTTTTCCGAAATAGTTTATATTTTTAATGTTCATATTTTATTTTTTAGTTTTCATTTAATATTTAAAAGAACAGGGAGATTGCAGCCTTGGATTTTTTTTTTAATGGTATTATTTTTAATATTATTATTTAAAGTGAAAGTGAATTAAATGATTTAAAATCTTCATTACATGGTGAAATTCCAACATGAAAACAGAATGGATCCCTCCTGCATACTATCAACCACAAGGAGAATGAAAATAGTCAACTACAGGGCAATACAAGCCCTATAAATCACATTACAAAAATCCAAATGAGACCAATGTCCCAATGGACACCTCAAAAGCCACAAGGTCAAAAAATCCATGCCTCAAAAGGCCCAGCCAAAAACAAGCAAGCCCACACATGGGCTGAATTGTTGTAGCTAAGTATGTTCTAGTGCTATTAGAATCAAGAACTCTGTTAAACAGTGCAATACTGACTATCCCTTCCGCAGCTCCATAAGTTTCAGTAACTTTAGACTCCAAAGCGTTGTCTGGCCAACCACCTGCCCCAACTCGGTCTGTTTCCTAACACCATTCACATATGGTAGAGGGGTGTTATTGACACATGCCTCTTTGATGTACACACAGGCATAATCAAGGGGCACAGCAGGATACTCGTAACCCACAACAGCACCTTGAAGAGCAACAATCAGCCCTACTCCACATTTCTTGCGTTTGGAGTTCACATCCAACAGCCGAACCTCGTCACCCATCCTGAACTGTGATCCCAACTCCACACAAAAAAGAACACGATGTGAAAACCCATGACATACACACAACTAGGACACTCAACATTTGCGAATTAAAGAGAGCCCCAAGGTTGGAAAAAATAAAACAGACAAGACAACGGCCTGGACTTTACTCCATTTGCAGTCTCCAGTGGTTGTGAGACCTCTTTTGGGGGGCTACTCGCCGGGTCGACACTCTTGCCTCTCGTCTGTACCGGCTTGTCGACAATATCACCTTTGTTTGTCACAAGTTCCTGTGTCACAGACCAGAGAACAACCAAGAAAGCAATGAGCAAACAGGAATAGTGAATAGAAACAAAATCCAAGTATGAATCAAACAAAAAAAGCCAACATGAAAAGCTGTAAAGAAAACCTAGCATTAATCAAGCAACCGAGGAGAAGCATCCAGGAAAGCAATGCAATGAATGAACCCACAAAATTGTAGCCTCTGGAGCACTGTCAGAATGTTTGTACCTTCACAGTAGCAGTGTTGTATGGTTGTTGTCCGAAAACAGGCTGAGACTCCAAAAACTTGGGAATACTGGCAGCTTTCGATGCCTTCCACAAGAAAGACCACAACACCTCTGTTAGATATTCATCAGTTGGTGAATCTGGTTCCACCTTCCATGGCTTTGGAAAAATCCCACTGAAGGGAGGATTGTTTGCCGCCTTTCTTGGTGTGTCGTCAACAAGAACAGTGTCCTCATAAGTCCATTCTGGCCAGTCTGCCCACACTGTAGACAAGTTCTTGAAATATAATGGCTTTGAATCAGACCCCTTACGGCATGGGAGGACTGGATCCTCGTCACAGTGAAGGGCATCCCACTGGAAAACCAGGTTAGTGTGGGCTGCAAAAATATAGTCCACCATTGGGAAGAAGTTGCGAGCTTGGCAACAAGACCACACCGCCACCTCAAAGTGTTCAAAACACTTTTGCAAAAAGTCATAACAGCGTGGTCTCAAAACTACCATCTTCTTGCCACACATCTTCCCCACAAAACCTTTGGGAAGGGATGCAGGCCCATTAGCAGAATGAAAAGATTCACATAACAGACCATTTAAGTTCAGAATTAGTAAATGTTTCCTCGTTGGTCCAGGAAGTAAACTGACATTTGGCTTCAACATGTGAGCAGGAGAAATTAAAGCAACCTGCTTGTTTGTTTTGTCCCCGTCTGCATCTTCCTCCCCATTAAAACTCCCACATACCTGCATACCAGAATCCGGTGTGCCCGGCGGCTCTGTCACCATTGCCCCCTGGACTACTACTGCCTTTGTACGTGGCAAGGGCTGAATTTCCACGTGTACCTCACAGCTGGCCTTCCCTGTATCCTGCTGCTGCTCAGTCAAATTCAAAAGATCATCAGTGACAGGAAGACATAAGGGCTTAGAGTGAGCACCAGTTACCGTCTGAAATTGGGATTCCAAACATTTTGATACTGTCACAACAGACGTATCCATCGTAGATGTCACTGGTCCTGCGCCTGGTAGATTAATCCCCAATCTGGTCACAATGGCTTTCTGGTACTCAATCATACTCTGCATCTGTAATTTTAATTTTGCCATGTCACGTCCTTGTGATTCCACCAGTTTGTCCAAGCCATCCATCCTGCCAACTACTGTAGAATATGCGAGACTTCCCTCCTGCCAATCCATGAAAACTTGCCCAAGTGAATCAAACCGAAAAAACCTAGCATGAATAACCATTGGAAAGAAAACCCAGGCCAAAAGCCTTGAAAAAAACCCTATGATGCAGCAACCACTCTAGCAAACGTGGAAAACACACTTACCCGCCTGTCACTCCCAAATGACAACCATGACACTGAACCCTCTTGAATTTCATATAATGTAGGAGGGCACCCTGATAGTGTTTCCTACAAATTAATCCATGCCACAAACAAACCCATGCCACAAGTCAGTAAGCAATGTGAGGGCTGACTATATACACATAGCAATTCAATGAGGAACAAAATACAGAGTCGTGATGATGCCACTTACCAAGCGTGATTCCACCATTGCCTTCCCACCACGGCCAGTCTTGGTAGGATTATGAATTGCACCATTTGTCTTCTTCATGTTGCCCGACACTTTGTGGAACACCTCTGTCTGCCAGTAACTTACAAGCTTGTTCCATACCTCGTCAGATACAGTAATGGGTTTCCCCTTACCACCCAACCACGCAGTGTGTGCTTCATAACGCTGGCTCTTCATTATTCTGCCAATTGTTTATTTTAGGTGGAAGTCTTTTAACTTGTGTGGCGTATATGAAAATAGCTTAGCTAGGTGATCTCTGATTTCGTATACAACTTCATCAGGTTGGTTGTTGATGGCAAAGGAACAATCTAGCTTGCGATAAGCCTGTCCTTTAAGGGCAGCGTGCCATACATTCCGGGTCTGACCATACGGGGCTCCTTTGAGGTTCGTCAAAATCACCGTGGGAGGAAGACCTGCAGCTATTCTCTCTTCCTTCACCTTGGCAGCTTCAATTTTGGCTGAGCTATTAGCCCTCCTTAAAGCATTGATTCTATCATTCTTTGAAACGGCACCCTCCCCTCCTTCAGAGACCTCCGTGCGCTCAGGAGAATTCAAAGCAAGATCCTGCCAAGTAGGGACTGGTGGCCATGGCTGTTGGCCAGAAGGCCGAGGACCATACTGGCCATACTGTCCATAAGCAGGAGGATATTCCGGTGGCCTGCCACCCCCATAGCTATTAGGGGGTGGCAAATATGGTGGAGGAGGATACTGGCCATACTGCCCATATGGAGGAGCACCATATTGACCCTGACCATACTGAGTGCCAAACTGTGGGTACTGAGGCATACCATAATAAGGTGGGGGTACTGGTGGCACAGAACCCACAACGATGGGAGAGTTAGGGCCACCTCCTGCGTTCTTGTGGGCGCCATCTCCATTGCTAACAGCAAGGATCGTGGATCCAGTGCGCTTGTGCTTGCCCTGAAAAGAAATTCCCCTAGTACAATGTGGGTGATTACACATACATATAAGCAGCAAGCAGCAAATCCTTGAATTCAATATAACAAACTGGAAGCACATATCATTTGTAAAGACAAGATTACCCAAAACTCAGTATGATCTTGGGCAGTAAATCTCCCAAATTTGATGATCTTGGGCAGTAAATCTCCCAAATTTGATTGGCCCCAATGATGTCCTCCCAGTACATTTTTGAGCCTCTTAGGTATAGGGTGTTCCTGAAATCCATAGCAAGAATTCAAATGGACAAACCTGATGGGTCCATGAGAAGTATCCCTCCAAGTTTTACTGATATTCTGGGTGCATAAGTAACCCAAGTATCTCTATAAGTAGCCATTGTAGCTTAGTACCAGGACGTTGGTTTCATGGGGCCAAGAATTTGAACACACCTGAAGTCTACATTGGCCTGACATCATGCCTTTGGCACTTCAACTTGTATAGTGGAAATCATTTGTGATTGTGCCTTGGCTGACCCCTGCATTGTCCAACTTCCCTGTCTTGACAGACATACCCTATCTCTTCATGATCTTACCATACCCTATCTCTTCGTGATTTTACCAAAAACATACATAATTTGAATCATGGTCATTGTGAAGAACTATAACTCACAGACGGAGAAGGTGTTCGTAGTGTAGATGATGGGCGTTTTTGTCCTGCGACATGAGCATGGGCATGTTCTCCTCGGCTTGCCGTGGCATCCGCCGACGACGCACTCGCCTCGCACTGGCGTGGGAGGAGTGGATCGTCCTCATCGTCCTCAGAAGAGCCCTCATGCAGAATCGTAGTCTTCATCGTCTTCGGTCTGGCACTTTGCCTTGCAGGACCTTGATCCCTAGCTTTTTCCTTCGGAGCGCGTGGCTTGCGAGGGCGATTCGCTCCCGCAAGTCTGCACAAACACCTCTATGACCTCCCTCTCAAACAATCACAAACAAATGCAAGCATACATATCCTAATACTCTTAAGCCTACGCTGAACCACAGCCGCACCCTACCAGGACGTAATGGCTGCCCACGAATGACGGCGGACATCTCCCGCCTAATGACACACCCTCCTCAAACCTAATCGTCACTCACTGCATGTTGTTTGCCTCTCTGTTTGTACAAGTGGAAGCTACTCACCCCCATTTGTGCTATGAAGCTTATGATCGCTGTAGGAAGGTTAGAGGATAAGGTGAATCGCAAGTTTAGTGGGTGGGTATCCAAAGTCAGGAACTAAACTCACCCATCTATCGACTGCTTGAACGTTGCTTCCACCTCCTTTATGGCAGCAATCCGGCGCTCTCGGAACTTCTCGTACTCAGTGAGAGGGACTGTCACTTTGAAGACCTTCCGCTTCACCATGGACACTCAAAAACGATACTTATAGTATACTATAGATATAGAAATAGCACATTGGCAGCTGGTGCAAAACTAGAGACAATGCACTGTGCGTAGCATGCAAAGAGGGAAGGGGTGACGTTCAAAGCATGTACAGTGCAGGTGGCGACCGGATGCGTAGGCGTAGAATAAATGACCGTCTATGGCGAATGGAAGAAGCTTATGCCACAAGGAATGGGCATACAAAAATGCTATGCAACTGCGATGAGTGTCATGGAGGAAAAGTACTGTTGTTGGAAACAGTGAGGAATCATTACATGATACACGGGAGGGATCCTCTTCTCCAACGCTGTTATCTTCTGGTAAGATCGTCACTTTCCCTTCAACACTTTAGTTTGAATTTTGAATGCAACGATCATCTTCTCCACATGTCGACATTTCGTTGGGTGATTGTAGTCAAGAAGTCATAAGATACAGATGTGACTATGACTACGCCACTTCCGTTATCACTTTAATTAATGCACATGTCGTGTTTTCATTGGTCATGTGTAGTCATGTAGTCATATATGACTAAGTAAGTGACTGCAACTATGACTTCAATGGTTACAAATGTCGTATTTTGATTGGGTGTATATTCATAAGATACATACGTAAATATGACTGCATCACTGCAACGTCACCGTGCCTCCTATGTCATAATATAAACAAGTGTCACATCGTTGTTGGTCCACTCACAAGATGACTATTGGGATACAGGGATGTGAATATTCAGATGATGAAGACGAAGGCCCTGCGGCACAGCGGGAGCCCAATGTCACAGAGAACGCAGATGAGAGTGGTGGATTGGAGGTAGAAATGCAGCGTGCATTGCAGGAAGCGTTTCTCTTTGCAGATGCAAACAGAAAGGACCCCATTCATGGTGGAACCGATCACACATTTGCCGATCATGTTCGTGGGTACAGGCGAGTCGCGTGGGTCGTCAACCTATGTCAATGAAGCAGGATGATGCTGGCTTCACACTTGTCAATTTTAACCGTATGCTTCCACCTTCTGAGCAACCTTTTGTGTTTCCTGGCCAGGTTGATCAAGTGTTTTTTCTGATTGTGTGAAGGAGCCGGGGTGGAAAGTCGTCCTGGAGAAGAGCCCCCGAGCACGTAGAGTGGTCTGCGACATATCAATTGATAATGATGATGTGGCGGAAGTGGAAGGATTGTTATCCCCACAAAGACTAGAGGAGACTCTGGTTACTGATGGCCCAACATGCAGCCGAGCGGTACCGGTTACTCCAGAGCAGGTGGCCTCTTTGTACCTCCGAGCACCCCGTATACGTGGTGATGATGTTCAGCCAACCCTTGGACAAGATCAAGTCTGTGATGAAGACAGTGATACATGTAGTGACCCAGACATAGATGAGGATGATGAAGATTAGATATGCGCGATTTGTGCACTCCAGTTATAGACCATGCATGATAGTTTAAGGTGGTAACACTCCCTTCGCATTCCCATTAAGATATCATGCTTGGACACTGGATTTTATGATCAATTATGGAGTGCTTTCCTTTCAGCACCCTTTATTCATTTGTTGTTGCAATTGGCTTTGGACCAACCCGCGCTGGTACCATTGCCATAGGTTCTGCCTGCAATGTTTTCTTGCCATGGATTCGGCACACGCCACGAAAGGCCATCCAGACCATCCTCTGGAAATGCTCCAATGTTGTTTCAAACATCTCCACATTGCAATGGATACAACACTGACATTAGATGAGTGAAAGTGAGACTAGACCTCCAGCCAGCCGGCTTTCCCACATCAAATTGAAGGGGATCTGTAGATTATAGATAACGGCTGTTGCCTTCTCAATGTCTTTTCCAATCACCTCTGCAATGAACTGGGGTATAAGATCCTTCAAATCACAAGTTTGAGCATCACGCACAAGCCACTTACGGGGATAGAGTTTCCAATGCGAACCATTGGTCTTTTATTGATAGCATTGTTGTAAAATACATGGACCAACATGGTCAATTTCGGGAATGACATATAGTACGCTTTCATGTACTATGTAAGCATGCAACTATGTACCAGTGACATGGCTTGTTCGCCACTTAACCTGTTTGCCCATTCAGCCATCTCCACATTGTCATGGATTTTGCATGCTGGATTGTGAGGCCATCCACACCGTCCTCTGGAAATGCTATCATGGGGTTTCAGCTATGTCCACATTTCCCTGGATTATGCCTGCACGAAGCAAGGCCAACTGCATTCAGCACCCTCCACTTTATTATAGTATTGCAGCAACATTCAAAGCACTTCAATTTGTATCCATCGAAAACATCTAGGCTTGAAAAAGACATTGTTGCAGCAGAACTTAGGAAAGTACTTCTCCCCTTCCACTACACACGTGAAATGAAAGAAGCCAACCAACAGCATACCAGCCAAGAAAATATGAAACCAGCCAAGAAAAGAGCCAATATATGCAGTGAAGGTCGACACTAAATGAAACTTATCCAACACTTACATTAGAGGAGGGAAGCTAAGTCTTACCTCCATAAGCTTGCCCACATCAAATTTGGGAGCTTTCAGAATTTTTCCTTTCCAGTTGAATGAACTTGGCTACAAGATCCTTCAAATCACAAGTTTGAGCTTCACACACAATGAACTTACAGGGATTGAGTTTCCAATGCGAACCAGAAGTCTTATTTTGATAGCATTGTTGTAAAACACATGGACCAATAATGACAGTCTCTGGAATGACATATAGTACAGCATGCCGCTTCCAGTTGACCATCTACCCATGTAGGTTTCTTGTAACTATCCTTCCACAGGGAATCATAGGTAATGTGGAGCTTGAAATCCAGCCCTCTTGGATGAATCTGGACCCACACTCTATCCCTGCTCCTTCAGCTATCCATGCCTCTGACAGCCTACAATTCTACCAGCAAACACCCCAACCATACCGTGTGGAGTTCTTCCCCAAAACACCCCAACCCTACTTATCACAATCTGAAATGCATCTGCTTCTCTCTGTAGTCCAACAAGCATTCGCCTTTTTGTCTCCATTGTCCCACCATTGGGGTCGGAAAGTGTTCACCCCAAAGCTTCTCCTCACCTCTATTATATGTCTTTGGATACTTCCCTGCTGCCACACTGGCAGTAACTTGCCAAAGTCACTCCAAACCACCACAGATCTACCCAACGACCTAACTTACAGAATTCAATATGCATCTTGCGGCCCTGATGAGAGGGCAACACAGGCTGAAATGGTTGAAGAAGAAGGTGCCCTACCACATTGTCCTTGACCTGTCTTGACCCATGGAGGATTTGACCGATGACCTCTTGTGTGTGCTGCTTGTGTCTGTAGTCAGGTAATGTCGGATTGGTCTGTGAGATCGAACCACTACGGCGTAGATGAGTAGTTAGAGATTGAAACACGCTTGCTAAGACCAAGCTAACTCTCCCAAGAACGGCGAGCTCGCTTCTCCTCGTCTCGTCTCCTCCTCCTCCTCTTCTCCTTCGTGCATCATTTGCTCAACGCCTCCATCCCACGCCCCTGCATATCCTGCTATTATGGCGTTCCATCCTTCAGCTATGTGGTGTGGCGTAGGAGACAAAAAAACGCCAAGTCCCAGCCCTCCTTTCTGTTCACGATTACACTAATGGGCAACCTTATTAGCAATTTTTTAACTTTTTTAAACCTAATGGGCAACTTTATTTGCATTATATGTGCCTTCAAAATGACACGTGTAGTGATGTAGTCGTATAAATAGAGCTCTGAAACCATCTTCAGTCATGGAGTCATAAGATTCCATGAAACGTCGTCCACGTGTAGTCAACCATATCACACTAGTCATATAAACCATCCTTGTCATCATGGTCAACAATGTTTGACCAATGCTCCCTAACTTTCCGGAGTCATGTAGTGATATCCATTACTACAAAGTCATAAAACTAAAACTGTAATGCATTTCAGCGCTCTGTAGTCATGTACCTAGTGCAGTTTTTATGACTCCGCCAAAGCCGTAGTCCTAAAAACGCTAATTTCTTGTAGTGATTCTTTCAATCATGGTGAATGTGAAGAACTTCAACTCACAGACGGAGAAGGTGTTCGTAGTGTAGAAGATGGCCGTTTCTGTCCTGCCACATGAGCATGGGTGACTTCTTCCCGGCTCGCCGTGGCATCCGCCGATGACGCAGTCGCCTCGCCCTAGCGTGGGAGGAATGGATCGTCCTCCTCATCCTCATAAGAGCCCTCAGCATGCTCCATTGTCTTTGTCATCCCGGGTGATTCAGGGCTCAAATCATGTTACCGCAATATTTATTAATAAACACTGTGTGATCTTCCAGATTTTTACTATCTAGTCATAATTACTAGAGGGCAGGGCTTACATGAATTGCATGCATTTATTTTGAAGCCTTTTAGGTTTTTAAAGATTTTGTATACGGTGATGTGAGATTTGGAATTGTTTTCCATAAGATTGTTAGCCAGAGCAGAATGATGGACCTTAATTCTGACACCCTTACCTACAGCAGCTTCTGTATGAATAATGGCAAACTTCCTTCATATGAAATGTTTTTCCTGGATTGAGATTTTATAGCGGTGCAACTAATTTATGTGTTTGTTCATTATGTTACATCATTCAACCATTGGTTCTTATATTTCTAGGCTCCTAGTCGTGTATGGTTTGCAGATACAGTTAATAACTCGTACTCAGACCCCAATTCAGCTCGCAGCAACGCGTACTATACATAGAGCGCAAGGATTGACCATGGATCATCTCGCATTCGACCCAACAAACGTGAATAGGCACGGATTGACATACATAGCTTTATCGTACATAAAAGAACAATGTAAAGAATTTTGGGAAAAATTCCTTTGTATTTTGCGGAGCCTTATACTTGTGAACATCACTCTAGGATTATGTGCAGGGACGTTCACGAGTGGAATGCACTCGCCAGGCTGGCAGAGTGGGTTATGCTCCAAGAACGCACTCGTCAGGCTGTCAGCGTGCGTTACACTCTTGGAACGCACTCCTCTTAGCCCTCCATTCTTTCCCTCTTCTTTTCGACTTCTTCCCCCTTTGTCGTGCTCCTAAGCATCGTGCCACAACATACATCGTTGTCCAACCACACTTCCTAGCATATAGTCCTAAAAAGCCACGCCACAATGATACAGAAATGGCGAAAAGAGGAGAAACCACTCTATCACGTTATATAAGTCAAGCCAATGGCACCTTTGCTAAAAGACTCCACCATACAGACCTCACCCACTCTCCATCTCAAGAACTAGAGCTATGGCGGCGATAGAGGCCTCAGGAGGCTCGATTAGAAGAAGACGAGCCTGCCTACGTCTCACGTGGAGATAACCTCTCCACGTCCCAAGTGAGGTTCGTCACCTCACTTGGTACATGGAACCAAATGAAGTCCCAATGCCAACAAAATACAAATATAAATGTATAATGTCCTAATTAGCTAGAAATAACTATTTTTAACTAATCACAAACAAAACCATGACAGCTGTCGTGCACCTAAGCATCGTGCCACAACATACATCGTTGTCCAACCACACTTCCTAGCATATAGTCCTAGAAAGCCACGCCACAATCGCCCCCCTAGCTGGTGATTAGGTCCCTCTAACACCGGATAGCTTGCAAGTATCCACCCCAATAAGATCATCGCTTGGTCTTTAATCGCACAAGTCCCAACACCTGAAGTCGATAGATCAAGAGGCCGGGTGCAAACGTAGCCCCATCGTTAGTCGCCTTCATGCAATCCATGATCTTTAGTTGAGTATCCATGGCATTGAAATCCCACTAGCTAGACCTTGGATCACTTGCCCACTACCTCTGTCCAAGGCATCGTGGACACAACCATTCTCTGATAGGAACCTCCTCAAGTGGCGGTGTCAAGCATCCCATGTGCCACCCCCTTGAGCATTTGTCACACACCAACATGGTTGCGGCGCCACCAGCATCCCCACATAGCATGCAACGCAACCCTACAGGTGCCATTGCAAGGTTGGGATCTATCCTCCCATCCACAAGTGGAAGGTGACATGGCGCACAATTGCGCACATGGTCCTTCCATACCATGTCATCTCGACCCTCCAGAATCAACACTCCTGAAGGCAACACCTCCCTGACCCTTAGAATCACACGTCCTGTTGTGACATCCAAGGTCGTAGGCGCTGTCTGCTGCAAATACACATAGTCCCCAAGGTGGAAATGCCGAACACTTGGCCGATATCCCCCTCCATGTATAGTGACATACCTCAATGTGTCTCGGTGTTGGGCAATAGCAAGGTTCTCAAAAGCCATAGGCATGACTCTCTTGAACAACTCTGCCCGCTGGGCACATGCTTGTGTCCACACATCCGGATCATCAAGGTTGAGAACTATTGCAAGCCTCCCTGCGAATAGATGCAGGCAAATCCGGCTCTCGGCCAAAGAGAAGAAAGTAAGGTGAGAAGGAGGCAAGTGAAGCTTGTTTGCTGAACCTATAGCCCATAGCTAGCCAATGCAGTTGAAGGTCCCAATCTCCTAGGTGTCCCTTCTGCAAACCGTACTTGCGCAAACCTCTTTTGACTGTCTGAACAACTCTCTCCGCCAAGCCATCAGCCTCAGGATGATCCCAAGAAGTAGTGCGGTGATCTATCAAGGCTTACTCACACAAAGCCTGAAACTCCCCCAAGAACTCTCTCCCCTGGTCCATGAGTACCTCGGCTGGAGCACCAAAATGGCTAAGCACTTGATTTAAGAATGCATACGAGCCCCCTCACTTGCCTTGTCAGGCAATGCCACCAATTCAATCCATTTGGAGAAGTGTTCCACCATCACCAGCACATACTTGTTATGGCGAGTCGACAGTGGCAATGGGCCTGCGAAGTCAAGACTCCAACGATAGCCCAAACCCATAATGGATAAATGATGCAATTGTGGAGTAGGGGCGTTGAAAGAAGCCCGCACTCTATCACACACCATGCACCTTGCCACTAACTGTTGCACATCCGTGTGCATGCCCCGCCACCAATATTGCCTTTGCAGTAAACTATGAGTGCGCCGCACCCCAAAATGTCCCAACTCCTTATGGGCATGGCGTACCAATTGCGCTCGTTGTGTTGGATGAGGCACAATCCTCACTCGTCCATCATCCCATACCCGGAGTAGGTGAGTCCTTTCCCACTTGAACCTTTTGGCTCGTTGTAGGACCCGATCTCTCTCCTTAGCAGTCACATTGGCTGATGTTTCTCCGGTACGAACGTATGCCAACACTGCTGCATCTTCATGCACATCCTTAGCACCACCAAGCTCCTCACTAGTCTCTGGATCGTCATGCACGCTATCTACATGACCAATTGCATGGGATAGACCAGCTTGAGCTCCCATTGTTAGAATGCACAAAAAGGCCAATGCATGCCATCCTGGCACCATCTCCGTCTCACCATGCCACCGAGCTCCAGTATCATCATGCTCACTCGTGCATGGATTACGACTCAATCCATTTGCATCCCGATTGACAATACCGGCTCGATGCACCACCTGGAAGTCGTACTCTTGAAGCATAAGTGCCCACCGTGCAAGCTTCCATGTAAGCTTGTCTGACTCCATCAACCACTTCAATGGTCGGTGCTCCGTGAGAAGGGTGAAAAGATTGCCATAGAGGTAGCATCTGAAATATGCCACTGCCCATACCGCAGCTAGACACTCCCCTTCATAGGAACTATACTTCGCCTCGGCATCATTGTTCGAGCGGCTAGCATATGCCACTACGAACTCTTTTCCCTCATCATCCACTTGTGTGAGCACTGCTCCAATCCCCAGCATACTCCAATCCGTATGTAGCTGGAAAGGCCGCCCCTGAATAGGCTGCCACAGAATAGGTGCAGAAGTCAATCGAGCCTTGAGTTCCTCAAAGGTTTCCTCCTGCTCCTCCTCCCACTGCCACTTCTGACCCACCTTGGTCAACTTGGTAAGAGCCTTTGCAATGCTGCTAAATCCCTTGACAAACCGTCGATAGTAGTTTGTCAATCCCATGAAAGCACGAACTCTGCTCATATCCATGGGGTGTGGAATGCATACAATGGCCTCCACCTTTGTCTGTTGAACACCCAATCCTCCAAGGTATATCATGTGGCCCAGATACTCAATCTGATTGTGGAAGAACTTGCACTTTCCGGGGTGCAGTTTCAACCCGTGCGCTCTCAAGCGCTCAAACACCACCTGAAGGTGTCTCTCATGCTCCTCAACCGTAGCACTAAAGACGATGATGTCATCAATGTAGCACCGGACGAAATCTAGCCCCGCGAGAATCCTATCCATGACCCTCTGAAACTCTATAGGAGCATTCTTCAACCCAAACGGTAAGAACCGCCATTGGTACAAACAATCCTTCCCATGTTGGTCAATCCCCCAAAATGTCGTCTTTTGCTGGTCAGCCTCTTTGATTGGCAACTGGTGGTAACCGGATCGCAAGTCCAATGTGCTAAACACCTTTGCATGCCCAATGGCATCAAAGATCTCCTCTGGAGTTAGCATGAATATCTATCGGACTTAGTTTGACGGTTCACAGAACGATAGTCCCCACACATCCTTCTTTCTGTCCAATTGCCATAGATATCCTTCTTAGCTGGCATCACCGTTGCCGAGGCATACTCTCCGCCTGACAACTCCACCAATCCAGCTTCGAACAACTCCATAGTCCGTGACTGGATCAATGACCTCTCTATGTCACTATACCGGTAGGGCCTTCGAAAGATTGGCGTGTCACTTGTCAAATCAATATGAATCTCCTGACTAAACTCCCCAAATCCTTCAAACCGAAGGCAAAGCAATTTCTATAAGCCCTTAAAAATTGTTGGATCCTCCGTCTCTCTCCTCCGGTGACTGTAGGTCCAACATCTGGTTCCCAATTGTCCTCAGTGACTGCAACCTTGGGTACACCAGGCTTGGAGGTAGGAGACGCATCCTTTGGTTGCTAGATAACAACCTCTTGGGCCTTGTCCACCCAATCTGACTGTGGCGTAGCCTCCACTTGCTCCTTGAGAACATCCTCTGAGCAAGATACATTCTCAACCTCTTCAAAAACCTTGGCCACCTTGGCCTCCAACTGATCCTCAATCCATGGCTCTCCCCACTCCTCATACTGCTGCTTGAGAGATCCAATGACTCTCTCTTTGCGCATATCATCCCACATCTGCCATGGGTGTTTGCAACCCACGATCCTGTGCTCGCCCCCACTCACTGCCTCAACCGTCCCGGTTGGCAGGGAGGATGCACTATCCAATGGGAGTGCAGAAGTAGCCACCAATGCTTGCAATCTCCGTTGCTCAGCCATGCACAAGCCAATTATCTATGTCAAGCAATTTAGATCCATTGCTTGACCCAACACTTGGCGGCGTGATACCTCTAATAGAGCTGGCACATCTGTAGTGCCGGTGGCAAATCCCATTGTCCGCTCTCGCTCATCCGCATTGGGCTCCACCAACTGCTGTAGCACACTGTCCCAAATCAACCCAGGACCATTGTCTCAGAAAGCATGAGACGAGGGAAAGCTCATGAGCATAGGCAAGGCCGCACGTGGCTGCCCCACTCGATTGACCACTGCTAGAGGTGGACGATCATCATGTCGCACTCTCTGTGGTTGCCTCCCTTGGTCCAAAATGCCCTCAACCGCGAGATTGGGTGGCCGTTGAATGAAATCGTATGCTCTCTTGAGCAGCTCTGGTGGTGCAAGATTGGTCCACCACAATCGAGGTCGATGCGCACGTGATCCCACCGCTGCAGCATCCAATAGCACCGCCGATCCAATCCAAGTCCGCACCTGATGCACACTGGCCATAACCCTGGCCCGAGAATCCCCCATAAGAGGAACATTCTCAAAGATATAGCCTAGAGGTTGCACTTGCTTCGTCTGCAAGTCCCGCAACACTCGCAACATCTCCCAAAACAAATGCGATCGTGCATCATGCAAGCCATTCCCATGACCTGCGGGAGAGTGTCCTTGACAAGGCCATCCAACTATCACCAAGTCAATGGCACCATACCGGTCCAAATCATCCGCCCCCAGTAAGGTAATGTCTTCTGGCAAGGCCTTTTGATACCCTTGAATTGCTGAGAGAGGCAACAACTTAGGATACCGGTGTGTGAGCAAGGCGATACGGGGCATAGAAATACGCCAAGCTATCTCATCCTTCTCCACATACAAGTACTTGCATACTTTAATCCCTGCTTGCAACACTCCTGCAAGCCCAGTGCTCATGCCTCCAAACAGGTCTAGCAAACAAATCCCTGAGTCAGGTGGTTGCCAGGTAATGGGCACCGTGTCCAAATGAGCTAACTCAGGAGGTCCAGGTGATGTCACTGAACTCCCCTCACTCATCAATGGAAAGACCTCCTGCCATGCTTGGTGCACACACTTGCCTGCTACTCGATGCAAATTCCCAACCGTATCCCACAGTGGAATACGGACATGCACATGAGGAAGCAAATCAGCCTTGTATGCCAATTGTTTGTCCTCATCAGGTGATGGCCTATCATCTGCATGGCTATTTCCCTCCAAGAGCTCACCACCCCAAGCCACCACCCCTGAAAATGTAGCCAATGTGGGCATCATGTTCCTATGATCCACCGCTACATTCCCAATAAACCGCATTGGGAGCAGTGCACGTCGGCCATCTCCTGACTGCCATTCCGGCCTATAGGATGTCGTTTCCTCCCAAAAGTCCAAAGTAAAGCCCATGGGGTATAACATAGCCCCACCAACAAGCACATCATATGACATCGCGTCCGTAACAATGGCTTTAGCTCTCATGACTGAGCCATCCGTAGGATGATCTGGCTACAATCAAATGAAGAGCTCATGGCGTGTAATCCCTCGCGCCTTCTCTGAACCGCCCAAAGATGTTTGAATTTGGAATGGGCAAGGCTCCAAATCCGCCTCTGTAAGGCCTAAGCTTGCAATTGTTGCTCTTCCCAACATCAATGGCTGTGCTCCTGAGTCCAACAAGACCCGCAGTGGCCTATACCTCCTCCCGGCTGGGCCACCCAACTGAAACACACCATCCTGATTGTCCACCAGGACTACCCCAAGAGTCACCATACTATGCTCAATGGCTGGTCTAGCTGACAACTCCTGCAACCTTGCAGCTACCACTTGCCATGGCACAGGTGTGGCTGTCTTCACCCTTGAATCCAGGGCATTCATGCATTGCACCTTATCCGCTATCCCCGCAGATAGTGCCGATGCATCATCACTCTCAAAGAGTGCAGCTGCCAGTCTAAACACTACAGCTGGCCGCATCTCGGCATTGCAATTGTCGTGGCAGAAAACAATGGAGCTTGACAAATTGCCGTAACCGCCCCCAACAATGTACTGGCTGCACCTTGCTTTGTAGCACCACCCACTGGCATATCCCGAGCCACACCAACTCTCTCCAATGGCACTCGTGGCTCTACCTCTGATACACTTGGGCAAGCGGGTACCATCGATGGCGTAGTTGGCACTGTGTCAGCCAATGTGAAAGACTGTGGAAGCCTTGTTTGTCGACTTGCTTCCCCCCTTTGTGGATCAAAATCCACATCTGCTCCTCTTGGCTCAGAAGCACGAGTTGCTGCTCGAGTGACAGCAGCTGCAGAATCCACATGCAATGGTCCTGCGAGTGCGGCTCCACACATGAAGCCCATACCAATCTGGTCTTCCCTAGGCATAGGAGGTTGTGCAGGTGGGGCTTGAACCTCAGGCCTTGGAGCTAGCACAACATGAGTAGTGGCCATAGTAGCAAGACGTTGCTCTAGCTGGGCAAGCCTATCCACCATGCCTTGGTCATGACCTTGACCTTGACCTTGTGCTCCTTGATTTTGGATACGACCTCCACCGCGACCTCTGCCTCCTCTACCTCTCTGGACTACATTGCCTCGTCCTTGGCCACCATTGTTCCTTGGAACTGGCCTGGGCGTAGCTCAGGATGCAAGTCATAACAATGGGCCTCATCATGCCCATACTTGCCACAATGCCCACACTGTAGTTGTGTAGGTTGTGCCTGTGCCAACCCTTTGCCTCTCTCCGGGCAATCTCTCTTAACATGGGGTCCTCCACAATCCCAACATGTCACACCCGACTGTTGTTGGCCTGAGAATGAAGGATGTGACCTCTGCAATTCAGATCCTCTCTGTCCTTCCCTGGGCTTCGCCTGAGCCCCCTTGTTGCCTTGAGCACGTTGGGGTAGTGGTTGTTGTTGGCTAGGAGCCCCACTTCGTTGTGTCTCCTTATCAAATCCCACCATGACTACTCGCTCCTCCACCATATTGAGCTCTATCCGCTCTACCAGCAAAAACACGTTTGCTAAGGTGGGTTGGTCCACTTGAAGGAGAGTTGCATCTTGCACCCTTCTCCTTAGCTCCTTGTCCAATATCCCATACCAGAATTGGACTGCTTGAGCTTCCGTAACCCCTTGGGTTACATTTATCAATCGCCTCATGCGCGTGTAAGTCTCTCTCAAACTCTCAGTAGGCTTGCGCTGGAACTCTTGCAAGCTCCACAATTTCTCCGTCCTTATTCCCTGATAGTTTCTCCTCAACTCCTCGAAGAACTCCACAACTGGGTTAAAAGCAGGCACGGGTGCTGGTGCTGCAACAGAAGCTTGAGTGGATTTCCCAGCTCCATCTTTACTTGTCCCACTACTAGTGCTTGCAGTTGGGGATGTTGGTGTAGCTGCTGGTGTCACTGCTGCCCTTGTGCCTCTAGTGATGGAGATATAGTCAGGTGACCAATATTGTCGCCACTCCTCAATCTCTACCTCATTTCCCCGCCTAAACTCATGGTAGTCATCCATAGGCAGCCCCTCAAGGTGCTGAAACAGCCCCTTCCACGCCATAAAAGGCGTAAACAGTTGTGGATTGCGCATCTGCTGCAAATCACACCAACTATCAAACTCTTGTATGAAATCATCAAGCTCGATGGTGCCCACAGCTCCCGAGTACCGACGTGGCCCCTTGGTAGCTCCATATATTTCCTCCATCATATCCCACAACAATGGCACGGAAATGGCTTGCACCCTCGGGGAGAATCCTCCTAACTCTAAGTCTGAACCTTCCTCAGAAGACACTGAAGGTGAAGGTGGCCTAAACCGCACACCTCGTCTTGTATACCCACTAGTATCGCTGGTGCTCGTACCGACACTCTCCTCAGCAACTGGTGGCACCTCCGTGATGAAAACTCACACTCAAACCGGCTATCAACTTGTCTCTAATCCCCCTTTCCACGAGGTAACCGGGTAGAGAACCTGTTGCGGCTTATGGTTTGGAATACTAAGTTCTTATTCTGAACCTGCACCTGCACCTGCATCCACCGCAGGCACTCCTATGGTCTGCTGGTCATCAACCCAGCCTCACCATAAGAGAAACAATGATGGTCTGTTGGTCATCATCCCAGCCTCACCACCGACAGCACGCTCTAGGATTGGCCGGCCACAATATTTCCGGCACAACCACCTATAAAAGCAAGCGCCCAAACCAAACTAGCATGACGCACAGTCAAGCATGCATGTGTGGGAGGAGTTTCCAAACACAGGAAACTCAAACAACAACACCTCCCATAGCTTAAATCAATCGATCTCCTTGCGGCTTCAATAAACCTGCAAGATGGTCAAGTCTCTATCCAAACTAGCTCTGCCTCCGTTTACGGAAAAGCTTTGGCCTACAAGAATGATGGAAGACTATAGAGAAAGGAAGCTAAAGCAATCTCTAAGCCCAGAATGCTCTCATCCCATTACTCCCCCTATCTTCACACTCATTCTTGCTCAAGCAATAGATAAGATTATCCTTAAAAAACCTCTCAAATAACTCTCAAGAGCCCTCAAATTATTGCCATGAACTTCTGAAATCTGCCCTCAATCAGCCCTTCACATAGACCCACCGAGGTTCAAGAAGTTCGCAAACTTGGACTCTAAACAGTCCACCAAAAGGCCCTAGGCGCCCGCCAATTAGTGGCCTCCAAGGTCTCCAACCAGCCCTCACAATGGCTCTACAAGCCTGCCCAATATGGCCTCCAAGGACCTCCAAGAGTCCTCCAAACAGCCCTTAAGAAGCTCCACAAATCTGCCAAGTATTGGCCTCCAAGGACCTCCAACAGTCCTCCAATAGCCCTTAAGAAGCTCCTCAAATCTGCCAAGTATTGGCCTACAAGGACCTCCAATAGTCCCTCAAAGAGCTCTTAGAAAGTTCCATAAGTCTGCCCAATATGGGCCTCCAAGGACCTCCAATCGTCCTCCAACCAGCCCTCACAAGGCTCCACAGGCATGCAAAACATTGGCCTCAAAGGACCCCAAATAGTCCTTCAAACAGCCCCAAGCAGGCTCCACAAGCCTGCAAGATATTGGCTTCAATAGACCCCAAATAGTCCTCAAAGCAGGCCCCAATACCTGCAAGATATTGGCCTCAATAGACCCCAAATAGTCCTCAAACATGCCCCAATACTTGTTAAATATTGGCCTCAATAGACCCCAAATAGTCCTCAAACAGCCCCAATACCTGCAAGATATTGGCCTCAATAGACCCCAAATAGTCCTCAAACAAGCCCCAAGAAGGCTCCAAAAATATCCACAGTCAGTCGATTTTTCATTCGACACTGACCAAATTTCATCCAAAACCGCAATTTCTCATCCGCATGTTCGATATTTCATCCGCCACGATAGTTCATCCGTCGGTGCAATATATCATCCACTGGTGCGATTTCATCCGCTGGCGCAGTTTCATCCGTCACCGCAATTTTTCATCCGAAGGCACGATAGTTCATCCGCTACCATGATTTCATCCGATGGCGCAGTTTCATCCGTCGCCGCGATTTTTCATCCAATAGTGCGATAGTTCATCTGCTGACGAGATTTCATCCGTCACCGTGATTTTTCATCCGTTAGCGCGATAATTCATCTGCTGCCGAGATTTCATCCGCTGACGCAGTTTCATCCACTCCACTGCAACCGATTCTCATCCAAGAGTGCCAATTTTCATCCACTGACTCAATAGTTCATCCGTGGTTGTGCTCCCAACTCTGGGGCAATGTTCCTACGCGTTTCCATGCGTTCCCACGAGTTCCTAAGGAGTTCCCAAGCATTCTCATGCGTTCCTTCGAGTTCCCAAGGAGTTCACACGTGTTCCCACGCGTTCCCGAGCTAGGGTTTGCGCCGCTTTGCCTCTGCGATTGCTGCAACTAGCTATGGCTTCTATGGAGCAACCGGAGGTGCTGTTCTTGGTTTCTTGAGCATCAATAGACCACCAAGAGTGCCTCTAACTCCTTGAGCAAGCTATTTGCCACACAACAAGCTTTCTTTCTCTATAGAACTTATTGAAACAAATGTCAAGTTATTTTACCACTAGTGTGAAACTAGCTAGGAAATAGCTAGCTTTTATATATTGACATTTGGGATTGGCCCAAGTATCAATCCAGGGGTCAAGACAGATTTAGGCCCTGGAGTGGTTATCTTCACGGCAAGCGCGGGAGGCTCATCTTTCTCGAGTTGAGCCTCACTGCGCCTAGCTATGGCGCCGTAGTGTGGATTCCCCATGACGTGGGGTGCACTTGGCTTGACTTGTATTTGAGTGATGAGGTTATATATGCATGAGTTTATGCTTCAGATTTGTGAGCTCGTGCTTGTATTCTTCTTCTTTATCACTTGAGAAAGATGAGCTCGTATCTGTGAGTGCCAGATACAAGTTAGTTGTGGCACTTGTGGTTTTTGCTTGAGAATGAGAGAAATCAGGATGTTGTGCAAGGAGCACCGTGGAGCTCTTGGTTGTTAAAATC
The DNA here is from genome assembly GCA_030704615.1 of Takakia lepidozioides. Lineage (NCBI taxonomy): Eukaryota > Viridiplantae > Streptophyta > Takakiopsida > Takakiales > Takakiaceae > Takakia > Takakia lepidozioides. The sequence goes on from CM060732.1 coordinate 48,638,835, forward strand.
GGAGGCGATGTGGGTTACGAGGTGGTAGACCTTGGCATTCGATCTTCAACTTCAGAGATGAAAGCACCATGTTGCAGGATTGCAAGACCAAGCGAAAGGGCTGATTTGACTTGGGGCAAATCAGTGCACTTTGTGGAGTATGTTGAGATTGGGTTTCAATCTCGAGCTTCAGCATTGAGAGGGCTCTTGTCATGGCAAGAGCAGGGCTGGAACAGGAGCTAAGAGGTGCGGCAAGGCCATGGAATGTGCACCTAGGGTTTCAGAGCTTCGAAGAAGAGCTCTTGCACCACAAGAGGAGTTTCTTGTGGCTGGAAATGTAAGCCTTAGGGTTTCAGGAGCTTGGCAAGGGCTGTGGAGTGCTTAGTCTTGTCTTAGAGAGCATCAAGGAGCTAAGGATCTAAGATAGGGGGTTGATACCTCTTGTGTGAAGAGGTTGCATGTGTGGGAGCATGTATTCAGCTCATTGAAGCTTCCATCTTCAAGCTTGGAGGGCAAGCAAGGAAGAGGGAAGGGTCGACTCCCCTTATGTGAGAGCAATGCATGTGTGGAGCATGCTTTCAGCCTGTTGAACGCTTGTACTTTCAGGTTTGGGAGTGCAAGAAATGAAGGAAGGGGCTGGTTTCCCTGTAGGGCATGTGTGGAGCATGCTTCCAGCCCGCTGAAGCGTGTATTTTCAGGTTGGTGGGTGCAAGAAAGAAAGCAAAGGGGCTGATTCTTTGGTGGTGAGAGTGGGGCATGTGTGGAGCATGCCTTCAGTCCATTGGGCTTTTGTTTTCAAGCTTTAGAGAACTAAAAGAGAAGGTCAGGGGCTGATATGCTCTTATATGACAGTCCGACACTTGTAGAGCGTGTTCTGAGTTGGGGTTTCAACCTCAAGAGCATGGCTCTTGAATTGGCAAGTGTAGGGGGCTGGAATAGGCACTAAGACAGATGCTATGGCCAAGGGAAACGCTTGAATGAGTGCTCACAAGGGCTGGAAACCAGCAAGGCTTGGTTGTTTGCCATTGAGTTTAGTGGCGTGTTTAGGGAGTCTAAGAAAGAAAGCTTGGTTTGTGGCAACCATCTTCCTCATGGCTTAGGGCTACTATTGGTGGTGTGTGGGAGCCGAAAGAGCAAGAATATCTTGTTGATTTCTTCACAGCCGCCAGCCACTAGTTGTTGGGGACAGTGCCAGTTTGAGCACTAACAATACTAGTGGGTACACGAGACGAGGTATGCGGTTTAGGCCACCTTCACCTCCTGTGTCTTCTACGGAAGGTTCTGATTCCGATTGTGAATCAGGAGGACTCATACCGGCGGTGCAAGTTGTTTCCTTGCCATTGTTGTGGGACACAATGGATGAGATGTATGGAGCTACCAAGGGGCCACGAAGGTACTCTGGGGCGGTGGGCACCATCGAGTTGGATGATTTTATCCAAGAGTTTGATAGTTGGTGTGATTTGCAGCAAATGCGCAATCCACAACTATTTACGCCTTTCATGGCATAGAAGGGGCTGTTTCAGCACCTTGAGGGGCCGCCTATGGATGATTACCATGAGTTCAGGCGGGGGCATGAGGTTGAGATCGAGGAGTGGAGGATGTACTGGTCACCCGACTATGTCTCCATCACTAGGGGCACTAGAGCCACGAGGGCAGTGGCTACACCTGCCGCTGCACCGGCAGTTTCAGCAAGCAGCAGTGGGACTAGTGGGACTGGTGGTACAGTAGCTACGATTACCCAAGCCACTACCGCACCAGCACTAGTACCCGTGCCTGCCTTCAATACTGTTGTGGAGTTCTTCAAAGAGTTGAGAGGGAACTACCAAGGGGGTGAGGACAGAAAAGTTGCGGAGCTTTCAAGAGTTCCAATGGAAGCCGACCGAGAGCTTGAGGGAGGCTTTCACTCGCATGAGACGCTTGATAAATGTAACCCAAGGGGTTACGGAAGCTCATACAGTCCAATTCTGGTATGGGATATTGGACAAGGAGCTGAGGAGAAGGGTGTGGGATGCAACTCTCCTACAAGCGGCCCAACCCACCTTAGCAAATGTGTTTTTGCTGGTAGAGCGGATAGAGCTCAACATGGTGGAGGAACGAGTGGTCATGGTGGGATTTGCTAAGGAGACACCACGGGGTAGTGGTGATCCTAGCCAACCACTACCTCAACGTGCTCAAGGCAACAAGGGGGTTCATGTGAAGCTCAAGGAAGGGCAGAGAGGACCTCAGATGCAGGGGTCTCTCCCTTCATTGGCTGGCCAACAACGGGTGGATGTGGTGTGCTGGACATGTGGAGGGACCCCATGTCAAGAAGGATTGCCCAGAGGGAGGCAAAGGGCTGGCACATGCACAGCCTGCACAGTTGCAGTGTGGGCATTGTGGCAAGCACGGGCATGGAGAGGCCCAGTGTTATGGTTTGCATCCTGAGTTGCGCCCAGGCCAGTTCCAAGGGAACAATGGTGGTCGGGGGCGAGGTGGAGCAGCCCAGAGAGGACGAGGTGGCCAGGCACAAGGTGCAGGCCAAGGGCAAACTCAACATGGCCAAGGACGCGGAGGTCAGGGTGTTGACCAAGGTATGGCCAACCGGCTTCAGCAGCTAGAGCAGAGGCTCGCTGCCATGGCTACAGCTCAGGTGGTACCGGCTCCAAGGCCGGATGGTCCACCTCCTGTTCCTGAGGGAGGAGATATGGGAGGCATGGGATTCATGTGCGGAGCAACACTACCACTAGTGCAGGTGGAGTCTGCTGCAGCTGTGACTCGAGGAGCAGCACGAGTTCCTGAGCCACGAGGTGCAGAGGTAGAGTTGGATCCACAGCGTGGGGAGGCAAGCCATCAGGCTAGGCTTCTTCAGTCATTCACATTGGCAGAGACAGTGTCGACGCCATCCATGGCACCTAGTTCTCGCCCGACTGTTATCGAGGCGGAGGTTACTATGTCATTGGGGAGAGCTACACGGGTAGCTCTACTACCTAGTGTTGCCAAGGCTACGGCAGCTAGTGTGCTGTTGGGAGCGGCCACATCTGTGTGTCAGGCTCCATTGTTCTTGGCTACCGTGATTGCGACGCCGGGGGTAAGACCAGCTGAGGTGTTCAGGCTAGCAGCTACACTCTGTGAGAGTGGGGAGGTTACTTCATCTTCTGCGGAGATAGTGGGAGGTGTAGTGCCGGAGGGATCCTCGGATTTGAGGGTCAAGACTGCCACGGCGGCGCCATGACAAGCTGCAGCTGCCAGGTTGATGGAGTTGCTAGCTAGGCCAGCCATTGAGCGCGCCATGGTGACACGTGGAGTTGTCATGTTAGACAACCAGGATGACATTTTCTGTTTGAGTGGACCGGCAGACAAGAGGTACTGGCCACTGCGGGTCTTGTTGGACTCGGGAGCTCAGCCATTGATGTTGGGCAGAGCTGCTATTGCAGGCTTGGGCCTCACGGAGGTGGATATGGAGCCTTGTCATTTCTAGATACAGACGTCTCTGGGAGGATCTGAGCAAGCTCGGGACATGACACGACGTGAGTTGGCTATCAGACTACGGCCGGATCACCCTACAGATGGCTCAGTGATGCGAGCCAAGGCCATTGTGACAAACGTGGTCTCATACGATGTCCTGGTTGGTGGGGCAGTGTTGTACCCCATGGGCTTCACCCTGGATTTTTGGGAGGAGTCAGCTTCCTATAGGCCTGCATCGCAATCAGGGGAGGGCCGGCGTGTGCAGCTCCCTGTGACGTTCATAAGAGGAGTTGCGGTTGCCCAGCAAGGCAAGATGCCAACACTAGTAGCATTCACAGCGGCAGTGAGTTGGCCTAGAGAGTTGCTTGAGGGCAACGCTCATTCAGAGGATGTGCCACCTCCGGGAGAGCAGGATGACATGTATGGTATGGCAGAGTTGCCTACCATGGTTGCTCAGAGGATTCGCAGCGGGATGCTGATCGACGGGTGCAACAAGCCTGGGTGGAGGCTTTTGTACCGTCAGGAGAGGAGGAGAGTGCGGGGATTGCACCAGGACCACCTCAGTTGTCTCCATTGGACACCACACCTATTGTGTGGTAGTATCCGGATGAAGGCATTTGTCTTCTGGACTTGTTTGGCGGGATCAGCACCGGATTGGCTGCTGTGTTACAGGCAGGTGTACGAGTTTGGCGTTACCTATATGTGGAGAGGGATGAGACTGCACGACGCATTTCACTTTGCCATGTTGCTCAGTTGGTGCAGCGGTACCCTGAGTTGTTGCTGGTGTCTGCAGTTTGTGGATATCAGCAGGCCTTGCCAGCAGACACTTCGTTGCTGGGGGCGCAAGATTTGGAGCGGGTTGGCTCCATTGATCTGGTAGTGGCAGGTTGGCCCTGCCAAGGGCATTCATCAGTCGGGCATGGCAATGGATTGCGAGACTCGAGGTCGGGTCTGTTTTGGGAGATGGTGCGGGTTTTGCGCCATTTGCAGCTTCATCAAGCTGTATCTCCAGCATACATCTTGGAGAATGTGCCACTGATGGGCGATTCTTAGGCCAGGGTGATGGCCAGTGTGCATCAAGTCCGGTCGTGGCTTGGGTCAGCAGTGTTGCTAGATGCAGCTACAGTGGGGTCACGGGCTCATCGTCCACGGCTATGGTGGACTAACTTGATGCCACCCGCACTGCTCAAGCGTGCATTTGATGGGGTGCAGCGGCTAGCATATCTCACAGTGGATAGCATTCTGGACATAGGGAGGCAGTCTCAGCATGTGAGACACGATGACCGTTTGCCTTTGGCAGTGGTCAACAAGGTGGGTCAACCACGAGCAGCATTACCTACACTGCTCAGCTTCCCAGGATCGCATGCTTTCCGGGATAGTGGACCTGGCCTCCTATGGGATGCTCAGTTGCAGCAGTTAGTGGAGCCTAATGCTGACGAGCGTGAGCGGACAATGGGTTTTACCACTGGTACCACGGCGGTGTCGTCTTTTTCTGAGGCATCACGTCGTCAGGTGTTGGGGCAAGCAATGGATCTCAATTGCTTGACCTGGATTATCAACTTGGCTATGGCTGAGCACCGCAGAGTGCGGAATACACTTCCCTCGATGGTCTCTCTGCCTACCGAGATGGTACAGGCAGTGAGTGGGGGCGAACATGTGAGGACCACGGGGTGCAGACATCCATGGCACACGTGGGAGGTGCTCAAGGTTCAGAAAGAGTTGGCAGCCAAGGTGGCGGTGATGGATGAGGTTGGGGATTTTTCTCGGGTGGAGGAAGTCCTTGAGGATGAGATGATGGGGCAGGATGAGGCCTTGTCACTGACTGAGCAGGTAGGGAGTACTGCTCAAGAGGTTGCAACATAGCAACCACTGGACGCGTCCTCTACCTCTAAGCCCGCTGGACTTAAGGTTGCAGTTACGGAGGACAATTGGGAGCCTGACATTGGACCCATTGTCACAGGAGGAGAGAGACGACGTATATGGCGGTTCTTAAGGGCTTACAGGAATTGCTTTGCCTTCAGTTTGAAGGACTTGGGAGCACTGAAAGATCAAGAGATCCGTATTGAGTTGGCCACTGACACGCCAATCTTTCGGAGACCCTATAGATACAGTGACATGGAGAGGACTTTGATTCAGATGAGGACTCAAGATCTCTGGGAGGCAGGTTTGGTGGAGCTCTCTGGTGGAGAGTATGCTTCAGCCACAGTGATGCTTGCCAAGAAGGATGTCTATGGCAATTGGACGGAGAGACGTATGTGCGGTGATTACCGGCCTGTAAATCGTCAGACCAAGTCCGATAAGTATGCCATGCCAACACCAGAGGAGATCTTTGATGCCATCGGGCATGCTAAGGTCTTTAGCACTTTGGATTTACGATCCGGATATCACCAGTTGTCAATCAAGGAGGCGGACAAGCAGAAGACGGCATTTTGGGGGATCAATGAGCACGGCAAGGATTGCCTATATCAGTGGCGGTTCTTACCATTTGGGCTTAAGAATGCTCCTGCAAAGTTTCAGAGAGTCATGGATATGATTCTAGCAGGGGTGGACTTTGCTCGGTGCTACATAGATGACATCATCATCTTTAGTGTTACGGTGGAAGAGCATGAGAGACACCTTCAGGTGGTATTGGAGCACTTGAGAGCGCACGGATTGAAGTTGCATCCGGGGAAGTGCAAGTTTTTCCACAACCAGATTGAGTATCTGGGTCACATGATATATCCTGGAGGATTGGGGGTACAGCAGACTAAGGTAGAGGCCATTGCACAAATTCCATGCCCCACGGATGTGAGCCGAGTTCGAGCTTTCATGGGGTTGGCAAACTATTATAGACGGTTTGTCAAGGGATTTAGTGCCATTGCAAAGGCTCTAACCAAGCTGATCAAGGTGGACCAGCAGTGGCAGTGAGAAGATGAGCAGGAACGAGCTTTTCAAGAGCTCAAGGCGAGGTTGACCTCGGCGCCTATCCTGAGACGACCTATTAGGGGGCGTCCCTTTCAGCTGCATACGGATTGGAGCATGTTGGGGCTTGGAGCGGTGCTCACACAGGTGGATGATGAGGGAAGAGAGTTCGTAGTGGCTTATGCTAGCCGCTCAAACAACGCTGCAAAAGCTAAGTACAGCTCATATGAGGGAGAGTGTTTAGCTGCAGTGTGGGCCGTGGCACACTTTAGGTGCTATCTATACGGCAATCTTTTCACCCTTGTCACGGATCACCAGCCACTCAAGTGGTTGATGGAGTTAGACAAGCTTACGGAGAAGCTTGCACGATGGGCACTCATACTCCAGGAGTATGACTTTCAGGTTGTGCATCGACCGGGTTTGGTCAATCGAGATGCGGATGGATTGAGTCGCAATCCATGCACAAGCTAGCAAGATGACACTGGAGCTCGGTGGCATGGTGAGACGGACGAGGAGATGGTGCTGGGATGGCACGCATCTGTATTTTTGTGTATCTTAGCATCGGGAGGTCAGGTTGGACCTACAACAGGGATGACTGTAGACGGAGTGTTTGAGGACCCTGAGGCTAGTGATGAGCCAGGTGGTGCCAGAGATATACATGAGGATTCGGTTGTGTTGGACTACCTCCGCACGGGAGACACGCAGCCACTATGACTGCCAGGGAGAGGGATCGGATCCTGCAACGAGCCAAGAGGTTCAAGTGGGAGGGGATACACCTGCTTCGAGTATGGAAGGATGGTCGGGTGAGGATCGTGCCTCACCCAACACAGCGTGCACGGTTAGTGCGGCATGCCCATGAGGAGTTGGGGCATTTTGGAGTGCGACGCACTCACAGTTTACTGCAGGGGCAGTATTGGTGGCGTGGTATGCATACAGAGGTGCAACAGTTCATGGCTAAGTGCATGGTGTGTGACAGGGTGCGTGCTTCATTCAACGCCCCTACACCACAGTTGCATCCTTTACCAATCATGGGATTGGGCTACATGTGGAGTCTTGACTTCGCAGGACCGTTGCCACTGACTATGCGCCACCACAGATATGTGTTGGTGTTGGTGGAATACTTCTCCAAGTGTATTGAGTTGGTTCCATTGCCTGACAAGGCTAGTGAGGGGGCTGCGTATGCATTCTTGGATCATGTGCTTAGCCGATTCGGTGCTTCAGCTGAGGTACTCACGGACCAAGGAAGAGAGTTCTTGGGGGAGTTTCAGGCTTTGTGTGATTAGGCCTTGATAGACCACCGCACCACTTCTCGGGATCATCCTAAGGCCGATGGCTTGGCAGAGAGAGTTGTTCAGACGGTGAAGAGGGGTTTGCGCAAGTAAGGCTTGCAAAAGGGACACCTAGGAGATTGGGATCTTCAGGTGCCTTGGTTAGCCATGGGCTACAGGTTCAGCAAACAAGCATCACTTGCCTCATTCTCACCATATTTCCTTCTCTTTGGCCGAGAGTCGGATTTGCCTGCAGCCATTCGTAGGGACACTGCTCAAGTCCTTAACCCCGACGATCCGGACGTGTGGGTACGTGCATGTGATCAGCGTGCAGAGTTGTTCAAGAAAGTCCTGCCCATGGCTTTTGTGAACCTTGCCATTGCACAGCACCGTGATACGTTGAGGTATGCCACTATACATGGTGGAGGATATCGTCCTGGGGTTCGGAGGTTTAGCCCTGGTGACTATGTTTATTTGCAGCAGACTGCTCCTATAACCTTGGATGTCACTGCAGGGCGTGTTATTCTGAGGGTTCAAGAGGTGTTGCCCTCAGGAGTTCTGATCTTGGAGGGTCGGGATGGCATGACTTGGAAAGACCATGTCCGTAATTGTGCGCCATGTCACCTTCCCAATGTTGATGGCAGAGTTGACCCATACTTGGCAGTGGTACCTGCAGGTTTGAGGTGCATGCTCTGTGGGTCTGCCAAAGGGGCAGCTACCATGCTGGTGTGTGATCGATGCTCAAGAGGTTGGTATATGGGATGCTTGACACCACCTCTTGAGAGGGTTCCTGATGGAGATTGGTTATGTCCACACTGCTTGGGATAGTGACAGTGGACATGACTAGAGGCAGCTAACAAGACATGGGAGGCCAAGCTCATAGAAGTCAATACACGAAATCCCGGGCTCAAATTCACAGGTTGCAAGACGACGACTAACGATGGGGCAACTCTTGCACCCGGCCTCTTGATCTATCGAGTTTGAGTGTAGTAGGGACATTAGTGGAGGACTTAGTGAGGCTATGGTCACTATCACATCTTGTGGCTACCTGGACTTAGAGGGACCTAAGCACCAGCTAGGGGAGCGATTGTGTGGACTAGTGACTGCCATAGTGGGCAGCATAGTGGCAGCTTAGTGACTGACTAGTTGTAGCCTAGTGGTTGGACTAGTGGCTGGACTAGTGATATACTAGTGTGTGACGTGCACATGTGTTGTGTGGTTTTGGACAGCGATGTAGTTGTGTAGCGATATGTATGCGCACGACAGCTGTCAAGTTATTTTACCACTCGTATGAAACTAGCTAGGAAATAGCTAGCTTTTACATATTGACATTTGGGATTGGCCCAAGTGTCAATCCAGGGGTCAAGGCAGATTTAGGCCCTGGAGTGGTTATCTTCACGGCAAGCGCGGGAGGCTCATCTTTCTCGAGTTGAGCCTCACCGCGCCTAGCTATGGCGCTGTGAGCTCGTGCTTGTATTCTTCTTCTTTATCATTGTGTGGATTAGTGACTGCCATAGTGGGCAGCATAGTGGCAGCATAGTGACTGAGTAGTTGTAGCCTAGTGGTTGGACTAGTGGTTGGACTAGTGGTGGACTAGTGATATACTAGTGTGTGGCGTGCACATGTGTTGTGTGGTTTTGGACAGCGATGTAGTTGTGTAGCGATATGTATGCGCACGACACAAACATAGAACAAGCTATTGAGTTTTCTATGACATACCCTCTTCTAGCCATCGCATGCACTCATAGTGCTTCCTTCCATGGCCATAGTGCACCTTTTAGAGCTCCTAATCCAGCCCTGCACTTGCCACTTCCATAGACATGCTCTTCCCAAGCTTGGGATTGAAACCCCAACTCAAAGCATGCTCTACAAATACACTATTCTGCCACAAATAGAAATCAGATGTCTGCCTCCACTCATAGCTCTCCTAAACTTGAAGTTGAAGACTCCCACAAGCTGAAACCATGCTCCACACATGCACCGCTTGCTCCCTTAACACCCGAGCTCTTCTTGAACTCTTCAAACCCTGCAGCATTTGCAAAACAACAGCTTCTTCACAAGCTCTCAAACTTCTCTCCTTGAAGACCTCCTCTTGTACATAAACACCACAAGGCTTTATTTTTGCAAACCCTGCAACACCTTGTAACTTAAGAGCTATCTACCAAGCTCTCATCCATACAAGTGCTAACTATGCTAACACCTTGCACTCATAGATGTAAGCAGGTCTTCTTTTAGTGATACGGAAATGGTGAAAAGAGGAGAAACCACTCTATCACGTTATATAAGTCAAGCCAATGGCACATTTGCTAAATGACTCTAGTTCTTGAGATGGAGAGTGGGTGAGGTCTGTATGGTGGCAGTGATTTGAGCATTCTGATTTTCGAAGCTGCCTTCAAACATGATTTCGTTGCCTTCTGGGTCCGAAGCCTCAACCTCCAACAGAATTATCAGACTTCGAGTAGGCTCCACTTGCCGTCGTACAGGGTCCAGATGAGGAAGTATGCGTCGCATTGGTGGCCCATCGTCTCGAGAGCATCGGCGTGATGTTGAAGGTCGTGAGAGTCGGAACGACTGATCTGGTAGTTGGGTAAGCGACAGCTCCAATGTATCTGGTTCCTGTGACTCCATGCTACCAATACAAGACTCAAGAGTGCTGAAAGTGTAGCTATATATACTGATGTGTGGTGCTCATCCCTCCTTAGTGAGTATCAGGTACATTGAATGTGGAGTCTTCACCTTGAAGCTAACTTGGCTGACATCATCGTTGTGACGTCTTATTGGCGTGCAACTCGAGGCTTAGCTGGATATCGTTGATGAAACTCTTAGACTTTGTCAGATGCATTTGCGAGGTTGGATGAAGGTTTCAACGTTCGTTCGCTGATGTTGTAGCCTTTCCAATTACGAAATACTCAAGACATTTATACTTGATGCGAGAGTCTAGGACTTCGTCGACTTCATACTCAATTTCCTGATTGACTTCGATTGGTGGAGGTGGTACGGAAACTCTCCCTGGAATATTCGATGGATGATACAACTCCAATAATGAAATATGAAAGACTGGATGGATGCGCATACTTCGTGGGAGTTCAAGCCAAAAACTGACCGGATTTATTTGTCGAATAATTTTGAATGGTTCCAGGCGTTGATAATCCAACTTCCTTAATGATCGCGAGGTTTGTATATCCCGTCGAAGAAGCCATACACGATCTCCGACCTTGAACTGAGGTTGGAGTTGACGACGTTGATCTGCATTCTCCTTGTATTGTTTTTGAGCTTCTGCGAGGTGGAATGTAAGCTTATTGTGAATCGTAGCGAGATGAGTAGCAAGGTTTTCTGCAGCAGGGCTTCCAACAGTCTTCATGTGGAAATGGTTTGCTCGAGGATGATGATCATAATTGAAGAAAAATTGAGTTTGCTTGGTCGAAGAATGTATACTGTTGTTGTAGGCAAACTCGGCCAATGACAGAAGGTCCGTCCAATTATCTTGGTGATAATTTATCGAACAGCGAAGATACTGCTCCAAAATCTGGTTTACACGTTCGGTTTGACCATCAGTCTGTGGATGATTAGATGTAGAGAGGTTGATCTTAGTATCCAATATGTGAAATAATCCCCTCCAAAAATTTGATATGAACTGTGGTCTTCGATCAGATACGATGTCCTTCGGGAGTCCATGAATACGGTAGAATTATTGAGGAAAAGTCTTGCAGTTTTCTCACCGGTAACCGTCTTATTACATGGAATGAAATGTGTCATCTTCATAAAACGATCTACAATAACAAGGATTGAATCGGTGGTATTGGAAATTGAAAGGTCCGTATTAAAGTCCATAGACATGGACGACCATGGACATGGACGACCATGGACCCTTGGGAATGGGTAATGGTTGAAGAAGGCCGTAAGGTCGATGTCGTGGTCCCTTCGCTCTAGCACACGTGTCGCAAGATTTTATAAATTCTTTCACGAGTTTCCACATTTGCGGCCACCAGTAGTCCCTGGATATCAATTCCATTATTTTGTTGAAGCCGAAATGTCCTACAGCCGGAAGATCATGACATGTTTGAAGAATTCGAAATCATATAGGTCCTGGAGGTACATAAAAAAAGTCCCTTGAAATAAAGTAAGTCATCTTTAATTTCGAAGTCGTTTGTAACATATGGGTTGTCTCGAGGTCGATTTAGTTGACTTCGTAGTGTCGTAGCAAATTTGTCGCTCTTCAGTGCTTCCTGAATCTCCTTTATAATCTCTACATCGTCATAGGTGGACATGGATAGCATATTCAATTGGGGTTTCAAGATGATGGATTTATGTTGGTCTAAAGCTGCATCCCTTTCTTTTGGCACTAGATACGATCGTCGAGAAAGAGCATCTGGTTTTCCTTGAAGATGTCCGGAACGGTAGGTAATATCAAAATCAAACCTTGCTAGTGACATACTCCATCGCACTTGACGTCGTCAAAACACGAGCACTCATAAAATACTCGAGGTTTTTGTGATCGGTATAGACTGTGACCTGATGTTTAGCTCCCTCCAATAGATGACGTCACTCCTCAAAAGCATCGATAATCGCTATAAGTTCTTTGTTATGGATTTCATAATTGATCTCCACAGCGAAAAATTTGCGAGAACGAAAACCAAGAGGGTGAAGTCGGCTATCTGTACCATATTGAGAGAGTATCGCGCCAAGTGCAAAGTCCGATGTATCTGCTTCCAAAAAGAATGGTTTAGATGGGTCTGCATGTACCAATATTGGAGCCATTGTAAATGTCTGCTTCAGCCTTTCAAATGTTTGGTCAGCCTTCTCGTCCCATACAAATTTGTCCTTCCTTGTGAGTCGTGTCAATGGTGTAGTAATTTTGGAGTAGTCCTTGATGAAGATTCTATAGAAATTTGCAAATCCTAGAAAATATTGTACATCTCGGACCGAAGCTGGTTTCATCCACTCGATGATGGTTTGTATTTTCTTCTGATCCATAAAGACTCATTTGTTGGAAATAATGTAGCCCAAAAATTCGACTTCAGATTGGTGGAAATGATATTTTTCCAACTTGGCATATAGTCATTTTTCCCTCAATTTATCAAGGACAAGGCGTACATGACGACCATGTTCTTCTTCATTCTGTGAAAATATCAAAATGTCGTCCAAATAGATGACTACCAAGTCATCTAAAAATTCTCGAAAGATGTCATTCATCATGTGTTGAAAAATTGCTAGAGCATTTGTAAGACCGAAAGGCATAACACTGTATTCGAAATGTCCGTACATTGTGCGAAAAGCAGTCTTCCATTCGTCTCCTTCTTTTATTCGTACAAGGTTGTAAGCTCCTCTCAAGTTGATCTCTATGAAAAAAATTGCTTGTCCAAGTTGTTCGAGGAGTCCGGAAATCAGCGGTAGTAGGTAACAATTTTTTATAGTGACTTTGTTGAGCCCACGATAGTCCACACATATGCGTAACGTTCCGTCATTCTTCTTCACAAATAAGATAGGTGCTCCCGCGGGTGATTTCGAATGTCGAATGAATTTTTTTGACAAATTTTCATCAATGTATTTGCGTAAAGCAGCCAGCTCCGTCTGAGATAAATTGTAGATCGGGCCGAATGGTGGTTGAGCTCATTCTTGCAACTCAATTGCACAATCATAAGGTCGATGTTCTGACAACATGTCTGCATTTTTCTTCTTGAATACATCCTTGAAATCTTGATATTGAGTAGGTAATGTCGAAGTACCTTAGTCTGTTATGGTTTGGATCGCAGTCGCATAAAGTGCAAATGTTGCGTTTTTCTTTGTAGCTCTCATGAAGGCTCTAGCTCCAAGAAACAGAGGTTGAATACCTTTGGTACTTTTGCATTTTTGTCTTGCCGAAATTTTCGTGATCGTCAGTCGATGTCAGGATTATGAAGTACAAACCAGGGAAGTCCAAGGATCACATGATTCGTTGGAGACTGGATGACATTGAAAACAATCTGTGATGCTTGATTTTTAAGCTTCACTTCAAGGGGTCGAATTTCATGGTCAATATTTCCTGAAAACGGTCGTCCATCGATGACTTCAACAGGGGCCGAGAATATCTTTCTTACGAGCGTTAAATTATGTTGCTTCGCAAAGTCTTTGTTAATAAAGCACGCTGAAGCGACCGAGTCCATAAGTACTTCTACGGAGATATTTTGATTTTGCATCCTGATCTTTACTGGAACTGTGAAACAAGGTATAGGGTCTTAAGGTAGAAAGAGACATTTTTTTGGTGAGGAATTTGGGGTGTCCAGCTCATGATCCCTACTGTGACTAGACATCTTCGTTTTTCGACCTCCTCGTATCTAACACTTGAGTTGTGCCCCGAGCTTTGAATCTTCTCTTGTTGGGGCAGTTTAATGCTATGTAATCATCTTCTCCGCAATAAAGGCATAATTCATTCGAGCGCCGTCTTTATTTTTCTTGTGGCGTCAATGGCTTGAATCGGACACCATCAATCTGCATATGATCATTACCGGATGTCTGATGGATCGTTGTGTTTAGTGCCGTAGTAGCAGCGACATGGTGCGTCGTCGACCATCCACATCGCTTCTCTTGACGTCTTTCGAACAAACGATTATCGCATGCAATGACTTAGGTGATGAATTCGCTCAGTGTACTCACGTTTGACATTGTCAGCAACAAATCTTTTACATCATCTTTTAGCCCACATCGAAACTGACTAATGAGGCTCTTCTCATTCCAGTCGAGGTCGCAGGCAAGTTGTCGAAATTCGACAGCATAAACGGAAGCAGAACATGCTCCTTGTCGAAGATTTCGCATCTTTGTCTCTGCAACTCTATCTCTATCATTCTCTCAAAACGTTGTAGTGAACTCGGACATGAATGCTTCAAAATTATATAATAAATGTGATTCTTTTTTTGATAACGGTGCAAACCAAGATAGGGTAGTGCCTGATAGAAGGGTGCCCACGAATCCCACTTGAATACCTTCATCGGGGTAGCGTTGTGGATGTAGTCGTAGGAACAGTCGTACTTGTTGAACAAAACCGCGAAATCTTGATCTCGTCCCATCAAATTTCTCGGTTATGCTGATCTTTGGTTCTCTCGTAATCTGTTGAAGATGAACCGTTGCAGTAGGAATTCGTATGGTTAAAGATCCATTGTTCGACTCATTTAACTCTGAAATTTGTTATTGCAAATTGTGGAGAGCGTTGCCAAGATCTTGAGACTGATCAGCTTGCAATTGGATGGTAGAGGTACGAAGTTCTTGCATCTGGAGCTGAAGACTCTGCAATGTGACGACCATTTCCGCAAATGTGCCTTCCATCTTAACTAACTAATGAACAAACTTTAGTCTCGCCAAACTGTCAGGGACGAGAACATGACTGAACACAAACAAGAGATCAGACTAGAGGTACAAGACTAGACAAGAAGTCAAGGTCGGCGTGACGAATGCACGATGAGTAAATATGAATCAAGACGATCTTTATAACAATGAACAAGAGTACAAGATATTGGAACACGACTTGAATACTGGAATGCTCGAAACTGGACTGGAGTACCAGATACTGGAAACTGGGCTAGAACACTGGGAACTAGATTGGAGTACTGGAAACTGGAAACAAGAGTAGCTTGAACTGGTGTTGGTGAGAGTGAAGAGTGTGCAGTTTCGCCTTCTATATATACTGGCTACTAAGAAGGTTCCCCTAAGAAGCTTCCCTTATGGAGGTTTCTTGCTGGAGAAGTTTCCAAGATTAAACAAAGGTTTCTTGATGGAGAAGCTTCATTAAACAAAGGAGGTATCTTGATGGAAAAGTTTCCCAAGTTATTTTTGGTGATTTGGTAAACTCCCGATAACTTGGTAAGTAATGGTAAATCATGGTAGATCATGGTAAATTATGATAAGTCATGGTAATTTCCGGTGACATGGTAACTTGATAACTTCTGGTATTTACTCATGGTAAGTTCCTCTGGGCGATGTCCGTGACACTACGTAAAGAATTTTTGGTCCCCCCTC
Source organism: Takakia lepidozioides (assembly GCA_030704615.1). Taxonomy (NCBI): domain Eukaryota; kingdom Viridiplantae; phylum Streptophyta; class Takakiopsida; order Takakiales; family Takakiaceae; genus Takakia; species Takakia lepidozioides. The sequence continues at coordinate 48,654,416 of CM060732.1, forward strand.
TTTATCTTTATCATCTTTCGAACACGGTGTCTAGTCTCAAGTGGTCTTGGCAAGAAAGGTGTCATGGTTATGTTTGTGATTAGTTAGAAATAGTTATTTCTAGCTAATTAGGACATTATACATTTATATTTGTATTTTGTTGGCATTGGGACTTCATTTGGTTCCATGTGCCAAGTGAGGTGACGAACCTCACTTGGGACGTGGAGAGATTATCTCCACGTGAGACGTAGGCAGACTCGTCTTCTTCTAATCGAGCCTCCCAAGGCCTCTCTCGCCGCCATAGCTCCCAAGTTCAAGGTGTTGGACATTATCGATGGTTGCAGGGACCTATAAATCATTTGAGTCAAGAACGAAGAGCCGAATACTTGGCAAGTAGCATTCGCCGGATTTTGGATTTTTCTCCAACTCTAAGCAAGTCCAAGATTTTACCGTTCCTCGAGGAACTCGGCGCTAGAGGAGGGGTGATGTCAAGAGAAACTTACCATGAGTAAATACCAGAAGTTACCAAGTTATCGGAAGTTACCATGACTTATCATAATTTACCATGATCTACCATGATTTACCATTACTTACAAAGTTATCGGGAGTTTATCAAATTACCAAGAGTAACTTGGGAACTGCTCATGAAGCTTCATTTTGAGGAAACTTATCTATCAAGATACCTCATTGTTTAAGGAAGCTTCTCCATCAAAAAACCTTTGTTTAATCTTGAAAACTTCTCCAGCAAGAAACCTCCATAGGGGAAGTTTTTTAGGGAAGTTTTTTAGTAGCCAGTATATATAGGAGGCGAGACTGGACACTCTTCAGTCTCACCAACACCAGTTCAAGCTACTCTTGTTTCCAGTTTCCAGTACTCCAATCTAGTTCCCAGTACTCTAGCCAGTTTCCAGTATCTGGTACTCCAGTCCAGTTTCGAGCATTCCAGTATTCAAGTCGTGTTCCAATATCTTGTACTCTTGTTCATTGTTATAAAGATTGTCTTGATTCATATTTACTCATCGTGCATTCGGCCACGCCGACCTTGACTTCTTGTCTAGTCTTGTACCTCTAGTCTGATCTCTTGTTTGTGTTCAGTCATGTTCTCGTCCCTGACACATAGGGTAAAACACCTGGGCTCGGTGGTTCCTAGGTATTCGCCCTTGTAAACTCGGGCTACCGCCCTCGTTTCAAGGGCTCAAATGTAGAACCAGCTCGCCTAGGTGCTTTGCTCTATACAAAATTTATGTGTCCTGACTCCATTACATAACAAAAAATTCCATGTGGATGACATGATACGTGACGAAATAACTGGACTTCAAACAACTGCAAGATGGAATTTGTCCATACCAAATTTGCAACTACTATATCGCATATATGTGATCATTCAATCGTTAAATATTCGTTCAATACACAATCACTATTGTGATATTATGGCCGACTAGTACAACCCACAAACATCTCATATACTATGTTTAAATAAAACGTGTTTATATCCAAATAATCAAAAGTGGTCATTATATGTACTGGTCAGCTTAGCTTTGGCAGCCCTTTACTAGTTTTCCTTAGGTCCTCTTCATTTACTTGGTAGTTTGTCTTATCATTTACTTAGTTCTCTTCTATGTGCAGTTTTTGCCTCAGCCAAGATCTCCCCTGTGCTTGCCGCTGCTATGCTTTCAGCAGTCATTCATAGCTTGCTGGTTCCTTATGACCAGTGAATCACTGGCCTCTATAGAGCTTCCCCCTAGGTGGACAAGTATTGGGTGTTACACTATCATTGCATGATGTAAGCCTTTATGGCCTTCTTCACGGTTATTTTTTCCATGAATTCTCTTAATATGATTTAAAGGGCTTCCTCCCCTTTCCGTTTAAAAAAAAAAATGTACGTAGCGATCACTTCTCAAGACCCTTGTGTTATGACGGGCACGGAACAACCATTCTATATGATAAAACCACCTTGCTTCAAAAATTACGAAATCGAAACACAGAACAACGATGCAAAGCCATACACGGCATTGCAATATATAAACCTCATTTGCTTTCTCTTTAGAACATTTTACAAAATTTCTATTATCGAGCACCGAAAAATTATTCAACTATTTTTATCGGAGATTTTAATATCAATCTTCGCAAATCCAACATAGAATCTGACTCACCACTCATTCATGAAAAGCTACAACTTCCAACTTACATTCAATGAACTTCAAACGACTTACTATAATTCTCAGTTAGATCATATATGGATTAATTCACCTACAACAACATAGTTTGTCTCGAACAAAAGAAGCATATCACACCACCACAAACCCACAAACCCATTTACTTAGCATTCAAACTTCCATCAAACTTCCGGATTACGTCAATCACTTTACAACCGATTTGTAACTACGATAAGGCAGAGCTCGCATGTATTCCATGCGTTTGTTTTTCCCCCTTTGCATGTTCACATGATTCATGTGGCTTGAGTCACTGGGAGCAATGATCAATGCACAAAGAAGTTTGATTGATCTCAGAGCGGTTTAGGTTTGACAGTCTTAGAGTGGGGCTCAATTTGGTATGGTTTACTGTGAATGAGCCTCGGCCAGGTTGAGAGAAGGAGAGACTGGGCGAGCTTGATAAAGAGAGGACAAAAGTTTGATGGAGGAGGATCGGAGCAAGAGGCAATTTCGGTTCTGCATCGACAGAGGGGGTACCTTTACAGATATTTACGCCGAGGTTTTTTCTCACTATCTTGTGATTGAATTATCTCTAAGTTTAGCGCTCACCTCCCCACAATTTGAAGGTGGGTTTGGATTGGAGTGATTCCGTCTCGAGATTTGGCATACTCGTTCAGGAGTCTCGTTGATATTCTGATTGGGAAATTCAATAGCACAGCATCCCGTGCGATGTGCCACTGATATCACAATTTCCCTGGACACTGGAAGGTGGTATTTTAAATAGATCAGTTTGATTGATACTGGCCGAGTGAAAGCTTTAGTGTTAATTAGATCAAACAGGGCGCTTTTCCAATGCTTAAGCACGATATACTTTGGCTATGTTACTTCAAGCCAACTTGCATTTGTGATTTTCCAACTCCATTCTGCCCAAAAATTTCGGGTGAAGTATATTCGAATCCATGCAGGAAGCCAGTGGATGTATACGGAGCAGTTTTTGCTTAATTATTTTCGCACTTTCTAGTATTGCAGGTTGCCATGGAATGTGTTTGCAGTGCAAGGTTCACGGTCTGAAGAGAAGCTGAGCTGGTTCCTTAAACAGTGTAACTGAAAGTTCTTGTGTAGATCGCCTAGTCTCTCACAATGTCAGATTATGCCTGTGACGGGTATCATGAAATGTAATTTCCATCTTTGTTTGCTTGAGGTAGGTGCCGGGGGAGCCCAGCTGGCGTGCTATCAAGCTGTTGTCTGTGGATCCTGCAAACTATGAGGATGCTCCTCGCGAGGGGATTCGTCGCATACTTGAAGAGGTAAGTGTCTGAATGGATTTGTCCCATCCCAAAGCAATTGCATTCCGTTTTCGTCCCACTCCTTGACTCGAGTTCTTCATATTTATTCATGATTCTCTGTCTTTGTCTCTCATCCTCTATTTCTCATTTTCTAAGTCTCTATCCAATCATATTTGACCCATTTGGTATCTTTCTCACCAGCTTTGAAACTTAGACACATGTGTAGCCTTCACCAAAAATAATGCAACTTTTACTCCCAGGTGACAGGAGAGAAGATTTCACGTTCTGTGAAGCTACCTACAGAGCACATTGACTGGATTCGCATGGGTTGGACATCTCTCCTGTACAAAATAAGGCACCACACACAGCATATTTTCAAGCAATTCAAGCAATTTTCTCAAAGGAAGATCATTTATCTTGTATTAAATGTCCACATAGAAGATGCATATGAATATAAGTCGATTGTATGCTCTGTAGAATCATACTCTGAAATTTGGTCAACTTTGTTTCACTAAACAGCTTTCTGAATACAGGTACAACAGTGGCAACCAATGCCTTGCTGGAAAGGAAGGGGGAGCGTACAGCTCTTTGTGTAACTAAGGTCTCTCTCTCTCTCTCTTAAGGACCTTAAGGATAACCTCAAGGGCCTACCTACCCTCGGCACTAGACTGAATTTAAACTCAGGGCGGGAAGCCTACCTTTGAACAATAAACAGATGCAGAGAGGAAGAGGAGATTGTAATTGCCCGATGTGCGGGCAACCTGAAGACAATATCCGTTTTCTGATACATCGTTGGGGATACTCTCACCAGAGAGTGACTCTCTTCAGGACAGTCAAGAACATTGTCTCGGCACCTCTGTTCACCAACTTCCAAAATCTTGAGGCTGGGCCTAAAGCCCTGGTCTTGTTGGGGTCTAACGTTTGTTCCGCCCAAATTGGGCGCTTGGTCTTACAAGGCTAGGGCAAACAACGTCTTATGAGTACAGTATCTCTCTCTTTGGTCTCTTTCTCCGTTGACTCTTAGACAATCCTTTGACCTTTAGTTGCTTTTGGGCTATTTGTGGCCCCTCTCTCTTTCTTGTTTCTTTCTTCCTCTTGTCCCATAAGCTCTTTGAGCTTCCCCTAGACATTTTAAAGGACCGTTCCATTTCATTTCAATTCCCTCACTGCTCTGTCCAAACTTGCTATGTGATTTGAAGGTGAATAAGTGCATCATCTCTCGTGACTCCACTCATATCCGATGCCTCATGCCATTGGGGGGATTCTGTGTTTTACTTTCCTCTCCCTTGCCCTTCTCCTGCTGCAGCAATTGTCTGGGCTTTAATCCTTCTTGTGATATTTGACAGGGATTCAAGGATCTGCTGCAGATTGGAAACCAAGCTCGTCCTAAGATATTTGACCTCACTGTTTCCAAGCCATCATCCCTGTACGTATGCTGAAGAGACGCCTCCACTTTTTCTGCTCCTCCATTAGTCCAAATCTCGTTCGGTTTGATGAGGATGATGTTGAAAGAAGGCCATCTCTGCCTGCATTTGCATGATATATCAAGGGGAGGGGTTTTAACTTTTGTGGAGGAAGGAGGGGCACATAAAGACATGTATAAATAGGACATGCCTGTTGTGGGGTTGGTGAACTGCATATGTGTTGGACTATTGGGCAAGGAAATGCATCAAGAGGCAAATAGACAAATAGGTTTCACTCAATATTGGAGGACTTGAATAAGACGGCAGGGTGCAGGTATGAGGAAGTAATAGAGGCAGATGAGCGGGTCCAGCTGGCTCTCAATGGGGTACAGAGTCCAGGTGTAGGAGGGCTTCACACAGTGAAAGGGGTGTCGGGTGAGATGGTGGAGATTGTGAAACCTCTGGATGAAGAGAACCTCAGGCCTTTGTTGCAGGTAGGGAAGACTGTAATGTCCACCGCTTTTCACTTGATGTTAGTGCATGAAGGGCTACAATAAATCGGGCAAGTGGCCCATGGTCACTGACAAACCACAAAAGGGCCTCTCAGTTGACCACAACTTGTCTACTGTCAAAGCTTCTGAAACAAAACAATGGCAGTTTGTCATCTATGCATCATCTATGCACGTCACATGTTTAATGAGGTAGATAATGAAAACGTATTATGGTCATGTAAAGCAATTTGGGTGTAGTGTTGCTGACCATAGTTAGGTGTGCACGTCATGGATTTATTTTCCTATTATATAGAATGCAGGTCCTGGGGACCATCAGTCCTAGAGACACCATAATCCTAAATTGAGTTGACTTGCCAAGCCTAGTTAGAAGACCAGAGTTTATCTCTGATCTTTTCCAAGTTGTGGCTGTCATTTTAGTTATTGAATAGTATCAGCTTGACAGCAATTATTCCCTGCTTGGAGCATCCTATGTCTGAGATATTGTCGTTCAATGTGCAAGTAGTCTGGGACTTCCTGGATCTGCAAGTTTGATAAAGTTGAAGCTTGTTTTCCTGGGGTATGTAATTCAGGTTACACATGGCCAGTTTTAGCAGCCATAGCTTGTGATCTAAATGGTCTTTGTTGGACATGAAGGGACTTCTGGAGAAAGGGATTCGAAGCCTAGCTGTGGTCTTCTTGCATTCTTATACTTACCCTGTCCATGAACAGGTGATTCCCCATCCTTTTACCGCCTTAGGCATTGTGGGTACAAAATATTGGGGATGTCTGGTTATGTGATACTTTCTCGAAAGTAAGAACCTAGGCATATGTAGTGATCTATAAAGCCATGAATGTAGATTCTTCCCTCTTGTTCAGGAGATTATCTTGATGAGAGAATGTACTCATAAGACAGTCTTTGGGGCCATAGACCCTGCGCCCAGTTTGAGTGGGACAAGAGGGAACAGACACTACGTTTGTGAGGGGCTTGCACCAGTAGTGGTACTTACCATGATATACTAATTTGTGTGGGCTTTCAAGATTTCCTCTAGGAAGCCCTTCACGCAAGCATCAATCTGCTGTGTGTGATCTGCCCAGAAGTAAGACCCCCCAACAGGGCCAAGGCTTTAGGCTCAGCCTAAAGAACTTTGAAAGTTGGCGACAGATGTGCAGGGACTATGTTGTTGATGGTCCTGATTGGGTGGCGCTCTCTGATGAGAATATCACCGGATATTGTATTAGAAAATAGTCTTCAGGCCACCTGCAGATCAGGCATTGACAATTCCCTTTCTTCTCTGCATCTCTTTATTATTCAAAGGTAGACTCCCCACCCCGACTTTAAATTTTAGTGTAGTGCTGAGGGTAGGTTGGCCCTTCAGGTCATCCTTAAGGTCGTCGCCCATATCACAGACGGGAAACAATTTCAGGGAAGTTTTATGCCTAACTCACCCCGAACAGCCACATTAGCTGTTCTAGAGCATGCTGACATGCTGTCTTTACCACCAAAAGCTGAATGGATTCTAAAGTCTACGGATGGTTGGAGTTACCTTGAGAGAGACACAGAGAGAGAGAGAGAGAAGAGCAGGGGGGAGGATAGAGCATTGAGTCGAGTTCCACGGACATCGAGTTTCACTGTGCTGTCTGTTGCCTGAAAATACGGACATGGTATTTGCAGGCAGTGGAGCGTCTAGCAAAAACTCTAGGGTTCAAGCAAGTGTCCACATCATCCGCACTGATGCCCATGGTGCGCGCAGTTCCAAGGGGTCAGACAGCAACTGTTGATGCCTATCTTACCCCTGTCATACGTGCATACCTTTCCGGCTTTCTCTCAGGTACGCCAACACATCCTTAAGAGTCATAGTAAGTATTTCTTTCTAACTGCAAAACCATTTGTTTCAATCAATTGCAGTTGAGAGTTAAGCTTCCGCTGCTACCCATTTGGAGACTGTTTCAAAATGAATACTGAAAAACTTCCAATGCAATTTGGTCAAGTCTCCCGCTCTAGTATTACTCACAATGCTTGTTGGTGGGGTGGTGGCCTCTGTGATTGTACCTCTATGGCTGCTAAAGTATCAAGACTCTGTTTTCCTAATCACACAGCCAATACATAAAGCCATACACCGTCAATGGGTTTGGAGGAAAAACTTGGATGGGCTGGAGGCAGAGGATCCTGCAGCTAAATGTGTTGGTGTGTATTCGTGTAAGGATTGCACGAAATCGGTCACGTAGGGTGTAGGACTGTGACTAATCATGGTGACTCTGGAGGTGATGTGTGGGACTGGGTCGTCTGGCTCGTGCTAGGGTTTGATGAGGGACTCAATAAAGTGACAGTATCATTCATGCAGTCAGATGGAGGCCTGACACCAGAACATCGATTTTGTGGCCACAAGGTTACTTCCTTCTAATCCTCAGTGCTTTAACGGGTGTCAATTCGAGTTGTGAACTATTGACTTGTCACATAGTTCACACTCAAGTCACTGCTTGTCCTACCACATCCTACCACCGCTTGTCTCAGAGCTGCCTGAGAAAATGTATTCTTGAATATCTTTAAGGTCACCTATACTTGCTCATTCCTTGTAAGTGCTGTGGACTCTCAGCAATCATTCATCATCCAGTTGCTAAGGCAAAGGGCTGGGTATGATCAGCATGGTGGTTCAAATAAAAGAATCTTCTGGTTAAGTTCCCTGAAACCCAACTAATCAAGGCTACTTTTTGTGTGTCAGGCAATTTTGTCTGGGCCTGCAGGAGGGGTAGTGGGCTATGCCCGGACCACATGTGGCCTTGAGACACAACAGCCGGTAAGCGTTGTTTATTGAGTCTAACTGCCCTACTTTTTCAGCAGAGGGAATCAATTTGTCAGAGAAGTGTTAAGCATCAGGAGTTGGAAAATCAAGATGCACTGGAAGGCAAAATGGATTTTGTGATCAGGTCTGGCAGATCTCAGATCATTGTGGATCGCTGGCTGTCTGCAGATTATTGGGTTTGATATGGGAGGAACATCCACAGATGTAAGTCGATACGCAGGCAGTTATGAGCAAGTTCTGGAAACTCAAACTGCTGGTGTCATTATTCAGGTGCCCCGCCTTCTTTCCTCCAGATAACGTATAAATCAAACACAAAGCAATAGGTGAAGTAAGGGGTTGAAACAATTCTAATGTCTTCAATGCTTTTGGTAAAAACCATTGAAGTACAGACTGAGGAAATTTCCAGATCAAAGTGGGTGGAGCTGAAGAATGGAAAGTTTTGTTTTGCAGGCACCGCAGCTTGATATCAACACAGTTGCTGCAGGCGGAGGCTCTAAACTCAAGTTCCAAGCTGGTGTGTTTAAGGTGAGTGCCATTTCTTTCCCACACTCAAACATTCATGGACATATCCTGCAGTCCCAAAATCATAAGAAGAATAGAGCAATCCTAGTCAAATGTGTCAATTTTGGATGTTCAATGGCAAGGTCTCTTCTGTTGGCTTTCTGAATGCTCCTGTTCTATGTGTGGTATGACAGGGATAGCTTTGGTGGCATTTTAGACTAGGGGCATGGCAGTGTTTTCTCCGGACTGCCCTTGTTGAGTCATGCCTTTATGTTCTGCAGTACTACACCCCTGCCTTGGAAGTAACATGTTGAGTGGAAACCTGTGGGACCTGTCCTTGGAATGTCTTATGTCCTAGGCTTTGTTCTGTAATTTTTCAAGGGGAGGGGAGGGGAGGGGTGGACAGGTTCACTAGCCAGCATGGGATATCTCTCTTTTGCAGAGAGGGGCAAAGCTTCATCACTTTGAGGGCTATTGAATTTAGTGTTTATGTTTCATAGGAAACTTCCCAGCCTCAAGTTCCTTGCTTTTAGCTTTCATTACTTGGTAATACAAGTGGTGTCACCGGACTCAGTTCACATTATGCTGGGGGTTGGGTAGGTGGGCCCAGAGTCAGTGAGCGCACATCCTGGACCAGTTTGCTACCGAAAGGGAGGCGAATTGGCAGTTACAGATGCCAACTTACTACTGGGACGTGTCATACCTGACTATTTCCCCTTCATCTTTGGACCCCATGTAGGTTTATTGAAAACTGTACGACCTTGGTTGCAAAAAGTTATTGATGCTGCCAATGAATCAATGTAAATTGGTCCATCTAATTCTTCTAATTCTTCTCACTTGTCTTGGAGGAGCTTGCATGTTAGAAGCCTTAGTTAGGGGTATGTTGTTGAGCCTTCACCATGATTTCCTACAGTTTCAGTAGGGAGTGTGTAAGTACCACCATTATGTTATCCACATCACCCAGGATGGCATGTATGGTATCTCAACGTGGTTCCTCCCATCAATGGCTTTTTGCATGTCCCCAGGTAGGCCCATCCAATCTCTTCCCACAAAGATTACATTTGTCTTCTATGAGTGACAGACATGGCTCAGCGCCCCCTGTGGAGTATGGCTCAGAACCTTGCAAAATGCCTATGTACAGACATTCAGATTTAGGTTTTTGACAGAATCTGCAAAGAGAAAATCCTTCACTTTGTAAAATATGAAAGATTTACCCATACTGAAGGTAATTCTAGTAGTGGTGCAGGAAAACCAACCTCTGGATGTAGAGGCCACACGGACAGCCTTTAAGACCTTGGGCCCTGCCATCAACTCCCATCGACTTGACCAGGATCCTCAATGTATGTAGGTCTCTATTCCGAATGTTGTTGCTCATCCAGACGTGCACCTACAGTGCTGGAGGAGGAGAGGTGGTAGGATGGAATAAAGGAAAGGGTTAAGAAAGTAATTGGAGAAATTTTGGGCTGTTTCTGTTTTGATTGGTGGTATCTGAAGAGTGTGTGCATGGTTTCACTATTTGCAAAAATATGACTGATGGACGTAGGACTGCTGTGATAGCCAAGGAGATGAGTGTGGAGGAGATTGCACTTGGGTTCTTGGATGTTGCTAATGAGGCCATGTGTCGACCCATTCGCCAGGTATTCCTTACCTCTTTCTGACTAGCAGCTTTGGATTTAGCATCACAGCGCCAGCAGTGGCTTTGAATTGACCCATTGTCATTGCAACATGTTCACGTCCTGGACTGGTGATTCCCTGAGTAGCTTGAGAACTTCTTGTATCTGCGAGAGTTTATGAACGAAACCTTGTCGTACCATTGTTCTTCATGCATCTTGTGTTGTATCATGTTCATGTTGAGTTATTTTCCTGTCCTTGGAGTTTGTCTCCACCCAGATAATGGATCTGCAGGCATCCTAAAATGGGGAACTGTTATTGCAGCTGACAGAGATGAAGGGGTACGAGACAAGCAAGCACACTCTGGCCTGCTTTGGAGGCGCGGGACCACAACATGCTTGTGCCATTGCAAGGGCCCTTGGCATGCGTGAGTGTCTGTGTCTGTATAGAGTTGTTGCCCCTTTCTTACAATGTGCTCAGAACCCTCAGGTTCTTAGAGCCCACCGTGATATATAATTGTATCACTGTATTTCATACTCATCCAACAAATCCTGAAATTTATTGCACATCATTCTCAGCACATAGCCAGGCATACTGGTGATGCCCATGAGAATTTAATGGAGTAAGTGGGGACTTGTATTGGCAGGGGAGGTAGTGGTGCACAGGTACTGTGGGATATTGAGCGCCTATGGGATGGGGCTCGCGGATGTGGTGGAGGAGGCTCAGGAACCATATGCAGCAGCCTATGGACCAGAGGCAATGTCTGAAATGATGAAACGTGCTGCTGCTTTGACAGAGCATGTCACAAAACAACTGAGACTTCAGGTACTTGTCATGCTTAGAGCAAACTTGTTCCATTCAAGTGAGCTTACACGTTGAACCTTTGTGAATTAAGTGACCAATTATGCTGCAGACATGCAAATGCTATTCGTCATTAATTGAGGCCTATCGTGGGAGTCTGTGCTCCTCTTCCCTCTGTAGCATCCAGAGCTCTTTCCTTCTCAATTTTATTGTGCCATGTGCTGGCTCCTGTGAATGCATACATCTTTCTCCTTTCTCCTTCACACGATGCACATTGATTACCGGTGTTTTGGTTTCTGGCACCAGGGATTCAAAGAGGAGGATATCAGCACGGAGTTACTACTCAACCTTCGATATGAGGTATGGTGCTCACTTCTATTTCCCTGTAATCTTCAAAGGAGAAATATTTATAATCCACCGACTGGGCACTTTCCTCCAACTTGTTTGTCCACGTTGCTGAAATCATTTCATTATAACTTGAGGACAATGGGTGCTGACAAACTGTGCTGCATGAGATGCAGGGCACTGACACAGCGTTGATGATTAGTGCTCCTGATGATGGCAGTAACGACTATGCTACTGCCTTTGTGAAGCAATTCCGTCGGGAGTAAGTTTTCTGCTCTACCCTTGTTTTTCCCCCTCTTTTATCTCTCTCCTCTCCCCATCGAAACCCTGGGGTCTATGCCACAACTCTATTGCAAGCAAAGTACTGAATATCCATGAGACCCTTCATCTCTGTGGAATGATGAGTTAGTGGTATGGGTTATTGTTCCATCATCTGTGCATTAGCCGTTCATCTTGTTATAGAGTTGACCAAAAGTTTGCTCAACTCAGGAGTGTGGGTATTGGCTTGCTCACAATTGCAAGCAGCCAAACACACCCTTGAAATCTGATGTACATACGTGAAGCTTCAAGGTGGATGAATGCTGGGGGACACTTGTAAACCAAGTTGATGCAATCTTCTTACAATGTTTCGTTCTTGACATGAGGCAACTGTCTGTAGGTATGGGTTTGAGTTACAAAAGAGGACCATTCTAATAAGCGATGTCAGGGTCCGGGGCACTGGTGTCACCAACATTTTGAGGTACGATTAGTTTTCCCTGTTTAGAACTGCTGGATGCTTGTTCATGCTGGTTTCTCTGTGGTTGGTATAGTCCTGCTACATTGATTCATCTATTCATACTCAAAGAGGCTATACTTGAGGAAAGTCCTAACTGAACCACATTGTTAAACCTGTGCTCCTGGTTCTCACTTGACAACAAGATGCCCAAACTGAATTTGGGATTGACAATGTATTTTCTATTCTATATACCTCAGCCTTAACCATTCACTATGTGCCTGGCACAGGCCGGTTGTGCTGTCCAAGGGAGTGGGGGAACCGCAAGCAGAGGGAAGGCGCCACAAAGTATACTTCGGCACTGGCTGGCATGACACTCCAGTACGCTTCTACCTCCAGCAGAGTATTCCTGGCCCTCTTAGTTCTTTCCTCATTGGACTTGGAAATTTATATTTCTTGGTGCTAAAGTAGAAGCAATAAAATTAGCAGGGATGGAAGCAGAATGGAAACAACATGCTCAAGATGCATTGTGTTTGGTTGCAGGTGTATATGTTGGAGAAGCTAGGCTATGGTCATACCCTTGCTGGGCCTGCAGTCATCATGAACGGCAATAGCACGGTATTTTCTCCTTCTGATTGAAACAACCTTTTGCACTTTCAGTCACCATCGCACTACCCGGCGCTAATGTGGGGGACATGTTTCCTTAAACGAAGGTGGATAGATTGCGAAGTAGATTGCTACTGGGGTATGGATGTATTTGGATTACCATCGAGGACACTTGAATGTCTTCCTCCACAAAAATGATTGTGTTACATAATGGATATTGTGTTGGCTTGTTTTTCAGATTGTAGTGGAACCTGAATGCAAGGCAGCGGTGACTAAATTTGGGAATGTATGCATAGCCATTGGGACTGGTCAATCCCTGCTAGCATCTCAAGCAGCAAAGGCCAACACAAAAGCAGATGTTGTAAAGCTGTCCATCTTCAACAACAGGTTCATGGGTATTGCAGAGCAAATGGGGCGCACTCTGCAGCGCACCTCTATATCCACCAACATCAAGGTTAGCGTTACTATCATTCACGTTCACCATTATTTGGCTGTCATGGATGTTCCCCTAATGTTTGTTTTTTCACCAGCTGTAATCAATCGTCATCCTGGCTTTGTCTGTGAGTTGTGGGGCATTGTCTGTAGTTAACTTGTATGCAGTAGGTACAATTGTAAGATTCTATTCTGTGGGCATTTGTCAGTAACCGATGTTGGACGAAGGGGCTAGCTCTGAAGCTCAGTCACTGGGTGAAGCCCCACGAATACTAGTTATACTGGAACCTTAATTATGAATGGTTGGTGATTGCAGGAGCGACTGGACTTTTCATGTGCCCTCTTCAGTCCAGATGGGGGTTTGGTGGCCAACGCTCCGCATGTGCCTGTGCACTTGGGAGCTATGTCCAGCACTGTGCGCTGGCAACTAAATTACTGGTAATATGATATAGGCTTCTGTATATGGCGGGGATTTACTCTTTTGGTCTACTAAAGCTACAGCTGTAAAGCGGATGCCAAGAAGTGTTACACAGTTTCATATTCTGGTGGGTATGGGAGGCCAGGGGAAAGAACTTGAAAGAGGGTGATGTGCTGGTGACCAACCACCCTGCAGCAGGAGGCAGCCATCTTCCTGATATCACTGTCATCACTCCAGTATGTGTACCAGTCCCTATTCTGCCACTGTCCAACAGGGATGCTCGTAGTGTGGATGAATAGTGTGAAGCAGAAGGCATTGAGGGCATCCAGCAACTCTAGATCAATGACTAACAAGTAGTTTCCATGTTTCCCTACCAATGCTTACTTCATGAGATTTCTAGGCACTGGCAGCCCTTTAGCTTCCCACAACTCTTATCATGGAATGTCATGAATCAGTGATCGTAGAACAAGCAAAGCCGATGTGGATGATGAGCTTAGCACTTGGCCTTTGAGTTGTAAACTTTAGTTTCATGCTGAGGTGTACAGGTCTTCAAGGACAGACACCTTATATTCTTTGTGGCAAGCAGGGGCCATCATGCTGAAATTGGTGGCATCACTCCCGGCAGGTAGCTCTCTTCCCCTTGCTCCACAGCCATTAATTGGTCTGTTGCAAGCTCTAGAGGGCTAAAGAAGCAGTGCTGGAATCCAACTCACCTCTCTTGTTTGAATCAATACCAGAGCAGAGATCACTACCTGATTCCCGGTAACAAAATTGTCAAACGGCCTTGTGCAAGCAATTTTGCAATATCAGACTGACTCTTTTATATACCCTGCTAAGTTAAATCCCCATGAAGGCCTCCAGTAGGGTAGTATGAACGGTATGAAGGCCTCCTGTGGGGTGTCTCTTCCCTCAATGGTACGTCATACTCAATAATTTAGGCAACAAGTGAATTAAGTGTATTCTGTGGGACCTCCTTTTTCGGTTTCGGTTTTGATATCAGGGAACAAAGTGCAGCATGCCACCATTTTCAAAGGCGATATGGGAGGAGGGTGCAGCCATAAAGACATTCAAGCTTGTTGAGGGCGGTGAGTTTCAGGTGAGATAACTATTCACAGAGATTTTTCTCTCTCTAAGCTCCTTTCTTCAAACAATCCTGGTATGTGCGTGTGGATACCTTTTTTGAACTCCATGGACTCTCTATTGCTTCACTATTGCCAGTGAACGCAGAAGGGGTGGACATCACATCCAAGCGTGACCGCAACCAGCTCATTAGAAAGGAGCTCATGGAGCTACATGTCAGGAGAACTTGGAAGTGACCCAACCTCACGACAACGCTCCATTTCTATCGAGAAACATTCTTGGTTCTCCGAGATGATAGAATCTTGCGGCCCGATTACCTTTCGGCCTCTTTATCTCCTTCTCTCCTGAGGCTTTGGGCGGTTCAGAGTGGGCTCCCACAACCTACGGATAGAGACTGGCAGATGGGAAAACCTCACCCCTGTCCAGCTTGCAGAGGGCGCAACCAGGAAATTGAAACTGAAGAACACTTCTTCTTCTATTGCCCGCTATACTATGAGATCCGTGGGAGATTCCATTGTCTATTCCGTGGAACCCAATCTCTCACTGAAGTCTTTCACTATGAAGATCAGAAATGCTTGGCAGCCTACCTGCACAAGGCATTCACCCTTAGACAATCACTCGAACAATAGTTCTTATCTCTGACTCTGGTTTCATGTTTTTCTTTCCATTTTGTCCCATAAGCTCTATGAGCTTTCCACGGACGTTATAAAGCACCATTTCATTTCATTTCCTACATCCCATGTGATCCATGGATACGTCTCATCAAATTCAACTGCTGTCCCCTATCCTGTATCTTCGCTCAATATATTTGGTACCCAGACACCGGCTTCCTCACTTTGTTTCCAGCTCAATTTGAAGCGGCTACTTCAAAAGATTTGTGGGTTCACCTGTCAGGCATCAACTGAACTTTAGGCCTTTTATTCCTGCAGGAGGAGGGTATTGTAAAACTCTTAAAGGCAGAAACTCGGGAAACAGAGGGAGAAGACGAGGACGCACGTGCACGTGTGATTCCCGGCACACGGAGAATTGAAGACAACCTTTCTGATCTTAGAGCGCAGGTAGGACTCAACATTGTTTCCCCTCCCTTCAAAAGAAGATACACGCTCTCACACACCCACTCACTCTCTCCAGGGACTGGCAAAGTTGTCAAGATTACCAGGAAGATTTTGTCAGTATTTTTGTTCCACTAAAACCACATGGAAACTGCAGCTGGCCCGTCTCGTTACTTTCATGATGGGCAGCAGTGTCATTCTTTTGAACTAAAGCATACATTTTCCTTGCAGGTAGCTGCAAATCAGCGGGGCATCGGGCTGATAGGAGAGCTGATAGAGCAATATGGTCTGGAAGTGGTGCAAGCGTACATGCTCCATGTTCAGGTACTATACATGGAAAGGGAAAACTATCATCTTTGTTGCACTTTCTTCTGTTTTAAGATTGGTATGTCAAATTTTGTTGCCCCAATTTGTCCCCAGCAAAATGTCCTTGTCTCTCATGTATAGAACATATGGAATTTTGGCATGGACCAATGTGTAGAGCAAAAAACCAGATGGATTGTGCCTGTGACTGCTCAGACAAACAGTGACAGCACGAAATGCAGCTACAACTAAGGCGTTTCTGAGGGGATTCAGATCTGCCTTCAGACTCAGCATGTACTGGAAAAGGGTTCCACCCACTTACCCTCCTAAACTCTTCTCTCCCCACCACAGTTGCTGGTCCTACTGGTGTGCATTATTCTTGTGGCTTTAGTGGCACTTACAAACAACGTCTTATATGCAAGCAGGCAAATGCAGAGGCAGCAGTGCGTGAAATGCTCAAGTCAATGGTGGCTCATTCTTTCCCACAGTTGGCTTCAGTAAAGCAAGGAAACCTTGTGGTCCTGGAGGCTGAAGACTACATGGACGATGGTTCTTCTATTCATCTGAAGCTCACCATCGACAGTGTGAAAGGGGAGGCCCACTTCGACTTTGGAGGCACTAGTCCAGAGGTAGTCCACACTTACTCTCATTTGTTGCACAACTTTTGGATCCGTAATCAAGGTTTTTTTTTATCAAATGCATTTTGAGATAATTCAATGTTTTTAGCACCTCAACCTCTTTGCTGACAAACTCCTCATCACTATCTTTAACTTCCCATCTCTCTCTCTTTAGACATATGTGAAGAATTTCTTAGAAATATCATGTTCTGTCATTCCTTACATTCTTGGGTTGAGTGCAGGTCTACTCAAACTGGAATGCCCCTGAGGCAGTGACATCTGCAGCCATCATCTACTGTCTGCGTTGTCTGGTATGCCAGCCTTCCTGTAGATGTATCTCTACACTCACTAAGAGTGGGATTCGGGATGAGATTCTCATTTGTGCCCACCTGTGACTACATAGGTTCATTCTTCAAACAAACCATCAAAGAAAGGAGCAAGGATACCCCTTTTGAGACCCAGTAGTGCCGTCAATAAAAGTGAGGGGGAGAAATACTTCTTAACATTGTTCAATGAGGTCAGGTGGTGGCGGTGGATGGAAACAGGTAGACGTGGACATACCCCTCAATCAGGGCTGCTTGGCACCAGTGTCTATCTATATTCCAAAAGGTTCACTGCTGTCTCCCAGTGACAAAGCAGCTGTTGTGGGTGGCAACGTGCTTACTTCACAGCGTGTCACTGATGTTGTGTTGACTGCCTTTCAAGCGTGCGCTTGCTCCCAAGGGTATGAATCTGACTGTCATTAAACTGGTTGGTCTTGATGACCTTGTCGCGTTCTTGGGGGAGGTTTGGGCAACCACGTCCCTCCAGAGGATGAGGATGATTGTCTGTGTGTTGTCTGACTTTGCTGTAATTCTTTATTTCCTGAAGACTCATTTTGTACATGGGTGTATTCGGGCCAACAGGTCTGGTTTGGAATGTCTTATACTAGGGTGGGAGCTCTTTTGAAAGTGTCATCATGTAAGGAAAATTTAATTCTTGATGTTGTCTATCAATATTTCCAAACCTCTATCTGTAGGTGTATGAACAATCTGACGTTTGGAGATAAAGACATTTGGGTACTATGAGACAATTGGTGGGGGAGTGGTGCGGGACCCACCTGGCATGGTGCCAGTGGTGTGCAATGCCACATGACCAACACCCGGATTACCGATCCTGAAATCTTTGAGCAGCGCTACCCTGTGCGTACCCTCTCCCATCCCAGACATAGAAGCATCTAGCACGGAATTTCCATACTCATAGAATGGTCTTGTCTTAGGCAGCTCGTTTTCCTTCTGACAGATTTTAAATCTCTTGATTCTTTTATATGGTTAATGATTACTTCTAGCTTCAAAACTGACTTACGTCTTTGTCCCCATCTGTTCTCCCCATCTGCTGTGTGTGTGTGGAGGAATTTGAAGGAAGTATGCCTCCTCCCCCCTCTTTTTAGCCTGCCCTTCTTTCCTCTCTCAGATCATTGAAACTGTGCATCCCAGTCTTATCAGCATTTTTCAACCAACCTGACCAACAGTACTTGATGAAATCAGGTTCTCCTACACAGGTTTGGGTTGCGAGAAAACAGTGGTGGTGCAGGCAAACATACAGGCGGAAATGGAATCATACGAGACATTGAGTTTCGCCGACCTGTCACTGTAAGTACAGGCAGATTGGATTTTCTCTTTCTTTACCTGTTTGTCTCTCTCTACTTCATGAAAGAAGTTTGAACTCAGTCATGCTGTTAATAGCTGAAAACAACTTTCCACAATTCAGCTTCCGCATTGCAAGTAGATTGAGTTGTGTGTTTCATGGCCCGGTGGTGCAGGTGAGCATTCTGTCAGAGCGCCGGGTGCATGCACCACGAGGGCTGGCAGGAGGCAAAGATGGTGCTCGAGGCCAAAACTTATTGTTGAAGAAAGATGGGCGATATTTATACTTGGGAGGTGTGCTGTACTGTCCTCTCACCTGCCTCGACAGTAAATCTAGCATGATTCCTTTCCAGCGATCCATGCATCTTGTGTTTGTGACAACTGACAGTCGTGCCCACCTTCCGTACCAGTAATGTTGGTATGATATTAGTGAAAATTAGATAGGTTTACTAATAATGACTGGTGTGATGGCTTTACTCTCTTGGTGTATTTACTAATAAAGCCAGGGGCATGTATAATTTTGCAGGGAAAAATACTGTGCATGTGGAGGCAGGTGAAAGACTCCAAATTTTGACGCCTGGTGGTGGTGGATGGGGTTGCTCCACCACGTGAAACGGGTATTTTTTCCAATTCGGTGGAATGGGTGATAGTTCGGTGCAAATGCGGAAGTCAGGCTAGCACAGAAGAGCTTGCATCACTCCCATGTGATTGACCATAAGGTTTTACTTCTCACTATTCCAGAGCCCATGGTGGGGCACAGAGGAGACATTGGCTTCCTTCCTCCAGGGAATGAGCCTCTGGCATGAACAATGACGATTGCTAAATTTGAGTATCAGTAAGATTGAAGCAGTTCATTTTCTTCTACATCATCACAGTGTTTCCATTGTGTTCACTTTCATTATCACTACAAGAAGATCAACACAAATTTTTGTTGTGATAAACACAACCTTAGATGACCAGGTGCAACACTATTTGTCACCCATAGAGTACGGGCCTCTATCTGCTTGTTTTGATGAGATTGGAATTAGAGGAATGGTTGAATGCATGCTATTCGTGCAGACTCTCAACAAACTGGTTGTCGATTTACATCTTCCGTTTTGTTACATGTCCAGTGGAAGTGGTCGCAGCTACAGTTTTACAGATATGGTTATTTTGAACAATTCTGCTTCACAAGGACAAGGGGAAAGGAAAGAACTTTCTGCAAGGGTTTATGAGAATGGTGAAGCTAAAGGCCGTGGGCAGTGGGAAATGCAAGGATCACAAGAGCTCAATGAGGCGTTGCTTGATCCTAAACAGGCCACAAAGATAGTAGAAGTAGTTCAACAGTTGTATAGTGACATGATATTAGACGAAACGAGGTATGGCTTCCTGATCAACTTCAATCAAACAGTGTTCTTCAGACAAGCAACCAATGTTCTAGACAAGACATTAGAGTTCTCACTTGTCGTTTCAATTGGGAATGCCAATTATAGGGCCCACCCCGGAAAGGGGGCAGTAGCCGCAAGGCGAAGTCGCTCTTAGTTACGTCGGCTTTGGTCGGAGTCTTCTCTCTCTCTTGGGAATGCCCCAATTGAAGCATATTTGTTCGTTTTAGCGCATAGTGATAGAGATTTGAAGCTTGTTCCCGCCATTCCAACAACAGGTTATGATTTGCAAGTACCCCCATTAATCAAGAAAGAGCTCAAGAGGACGGACTCTCAGATCCCCATTGATTCCAAAAGTAACCATTGGGAAATGGAAGAAAAGATTAATCTCCATGGAGGTGGATTTGTCCGATTTTGCTACAAGGTTTTTTGGTATCGAGGAGTTTGCTCATTTGCCACAATACCATTTGCACGATATTGATCTTACCAGTTGGGTCATTGGCATGAGGAAATGTGGTGGAAGGGGAACTTCTTAATGGCTTAGTAATAGCATTGAAGTTGTTTGATCTTCGCGGGGTGGATGCTGCGGATTCATTTGTGCGTGAGTTTGTGGCTTATCTAAGCCTAAGGAAATTACAAGGGATCAATATACCCGTGTTGTATGCAGTGGATCGCACATCCCAGAGTTAAGTGAACTGTCTATGATGGATAGGTCTTGATTATTGCACAGCTTGAGCCTCTAGAAGTCTATCCGATTCACGTAATACGAGCATTCGCTTTGTCTAGTTTGCCTCCTGCATCCAAACCGCTAGAACATTACAAATGATAGACCTGTGGGATTGAGAGAAGATGAACAAGAAAATTTGATGAGCCAACAACAGATTTGTGTATGGGAAGTAGACGATAACACTGGGAGACATAAGAGGCAAAGTTGCACAGTCCACTGGCAGATCACCAATAATGAATCTATTTGAGTGTAGAAAGTAGCTTGATTTCTTGAAATAGGTATGCTTCGCAACTACGAAGTAAGCAAATATATATATATATATATATATATATAGTATAAGGTAACCTCTCATCTCTCTTCTGCGGTAACAAAGGGAGCACAATCACAACCCTGGAACAACATCTTGCTTTGTAGTGATATCAATGTCACCACTGAATCCATTGCTGTTGGCTATCTGTGACTATTAAAACAATCTTGACTGTGGTTGCAGACCCTTGTGCGTTGAGATGTGCTAATCAAGGCTGGCTATCACTGCTGTATCTTTTTTGCATTGACGTTGCAGAGCGGCCGATTGTCCACTCATCTTTGGAAGAAGTGCAGAATCGAAGTCGATAAACTTTGCACTCCCTTTTGACAGCCGAACGTGTGAAAGTTTCAGGTTGTTGTGTAAAACTTCATGTGCATGAATCTGTTGCAAAGCTTGTAAGACAATCCTCTTCTGCATTCGGGTTACTAGTGACAATCCAATATTGCACCTACCTTCATCTGATAATGTCATGTACACCATGTTGCAATGGGGTATGCGACCCACTGCATACAACACAGTTATATTGATCCCCTGTAATTTCCTTAGGCTTAGATAAGCCACCTGCTTACGCACAAATGAATCCGCAGTATCCACCACGCGAAGATCAAACAACTTCAATGCTATTGCTAAGCCATTATGAAGTTCCTCTTCCACCACATTTCCATAATTTCCCATACCCAACTGGTAAGTCCAATATCTTGCAAGTGGTATTGTGGCAAACGAGCAAACTCCTCGATACCAAAAAACCTGTAGCAAAATCGGACAAATCCACCTTCGTGGAGATTAATTTTTTCTTCCATTTCCCAATAGCTCTCATTGTCACTTTTGGAATCAATGGGGATCTGAGAGTCCGTCCTCTTGAGCTCTTCTTGATTAGTGGGGGTATTTGCAAATCATAACCTGTTGTTGGGAGTGGCGGAAACAAGCGTTGTTTGAAGATGTTGCTTTAAATCTCTATTACTATGCGCTTGAACCAAAATGATCAAATATGCTTCCTTTGGGGCATTCCCAATTGAAACGACAGGTGAGAACTCTAATGTCTTGTCTATAACATCGGTTGCTCGTCTAAAGAACACTGTTTGATTGAAGTTGACAACTAGCATGTAACCCAGTGGTAATGAGCATATAAGCACCATGTTGGATGTGATTGTGGATTGTGTCATGAAGGTGTCCACCTTTCAGCTGGAAGGCAATAGCCCTTGTGGTGAAGTGACACCATAAGTTACGGTTCTTTTAGGAGGTGTCATTTTATTTTTTTAAATTTAATTTAATTTTTTGAAGTTGG
Source organism: Takakia lepidozioides (assembly GCA_030704615.1). Classification (NCBI taxonomy): domain Eukaryota; kingdom Viridiplantae; phylum Streptophyta; class Takakiopsida; order Takakiales; family Takakiaceae; genus Takakia; species Takakia lepidozioides. The sequence continues at coordinate 48,676,315 of CM060732.1, forward strand.
TCAGGAAGCCATACCTCGTTTCGTCTAATACCATGTCATCATACAACTGTTGAACTACTTCCACTATCTTTGTGACATGTTTAGGGTCAAATAATGCCTCATTGAGCTTTTGTGATCCTTGCATTTCCCACTGTAACGGCCCATTAACTTCACTATTCCCATAAACCCTCGCAGAAAGTTCTTTCCTTTTGTCAAGGACGAGAACATGACTGAACACAAACAAGAGATCAGACTAGAGGTACAAGACTAGACAAGAAGTCAAGGTCGGCGTGGCCGAATGCATGATGGATAAACATGAATCAAGGTGATCTTTATAACAATGGACAAGAGTACAAGATACTGGAACTTGACTTTGATACTGGAACGCTGGAAACTGAACTAGAGTACCAGATACTGGGAACTAGACTAGAGTACTGGAAGCTGGACTGGAGTACTGGGACTTGAAACAAGAGTAGCTTAAACTTGAGTTGGCGAGACTGAAGAGTATCCAGTCTCGCCTCCTATATATACTGGCTATTAAGCAGTTTCCTAAGAAGCTTCCCCAATGGAGGTTTCTTGATGGAGAAGTTTTTTTAAACAAATGAGGTATCTTGATGAAGAAGTTTATTTCAAAGGAAATTTCCTAAGCAGTTTCCCAAATTACTCTCGATAATTTGGTAAACTTTCGGTAACTTTATAACTAATGATAACTTAGGTAAATCATGATAAATTATAGTAAATTATGGTAACTTGATAACTTATGGTATTTATTCCTGGTAAGTTCCTCTGGGCTATGTCCGTGATATCACCCCTTCTTCTAGCTCCGAGTTCCAGCGATAAAATCTTGGACTTGCTTAGAGTTAGAGAAAATCCAAAATCCGGCGAATTGTACTTGCCAAATATTTGGCTCTTCGTTCTTGATTCAAATGATTTATAGGTCCCTACAACCATCGATAGTATCCAACACCTTGAATTTGGGACCACGCAGTGATTTGAACATTCTGATTTTCAAAGCTGCCTTCAAACATGATTTCGTTGCCCTCTGGTTTCAAAGCCTCAAGTTCCAACAAGATTATTAAACTTCATATAAGCGCGACTTCTCGTCGTACGGGGTCCAGATGAGGAAGTACTCGTCGCGTTGATGGCCCATCATCTTGAGAGCGTCGGCGTGATGTTGAAGGTCGTGAGAGTCGGAATGGCTGGTCTGGTAGTTGGGTAAGCGACAACTCTAATGTATCTGGTTCCTGTGACTCCATGCTGCTAATACAAGATGCAAGAGTGTTGGAAGTGTAACTATATATACTGATGTGTGGTGCTCCTCCCTCCTTACCGTGTACCAGGTACACTGAATGTGGAGTCTTCACCTTGAAGCTAACTTGGCTGATATCATCGTTGTGACGTCTTACTGACGTGTAGCTCGGGGCTTAGCTGGATATCGTTGATGAAACTTTTGGACTTTGTCAGATGCATTGGCGAGGTTGGATGACAGTTCCCACGTTCGTTCGCTGATGTCGTAGTCTTTCCAATTACGAAATACTCAAGACGTTTATACTTGATGCGAGAGTCTACGACTTCGTCGACTTCATACTCGATTTTCTGATTGACTTCAATCGGTGGAGGTGGTATAGAAACTCGTCCGGGGATACTTGAGTGATGATACAACTCTAATAATGAGACATGAAATACTGAATATATGCGCATACTTCGTGGGAGTTCAAACCGAAAACTGACCGGATTTATTTGACGAATAATTTTGAATGGTCCTAGACGTTGATAATCCAACTTCATTCATGGTCGCGATGTTTGTATGTCCCGTCGAAGAAACCATACACGATCTCCGACCTTGAACTGGGGATGTTGATCTACATACTCCTTGTATTGTTTTTGAGCTTCTGCGAGGTGAAATATAAAGTCCTTGTGAATCGTAGCAAGATGAGTAACAAGGTTTTCCGCAGCAGGGCTTTCAACAGTCTTCATGTGGAAAGGGTTTGTTCAAGGATGATGACCATAATTGGAGAAAAATGGAGTTTGCTTGGTCGAAGAATGTATAATATTGTTGTAGGCAAACTTAGCCAATGATAGAAGGTCCGTCCAATTATCTTGGTGATAATTTATCGTACAACGAAGATACTGCTCCAAAATTTGGTTTACGCGTTCGGTTTGACTATCAGTCTGTGGATGATTAGATGTAGAGAGGTTGATCTTAGTATCCAATATGTGAAATAATCCCCTCCAAAATTTTGATATGAACTGTGGTCCTCGATCAGATACGACGTCATTCGAGAGTCCATGAATGCGGTAAATATTATTGAGAAAAAATCTTGTAGTTTCCTCGCCAGTAACCATCTTATTACATGGAATGAAATGTGACATCTTATATCAATTCCATTGTTTTGTTGAAGCCGAAATATCCTGCAGCCGGATGATCATGACCTGTTTGAAGAATTCGAAGTCGTATAGGTCTTGGAGGTACACAGAGAAGTCCCTTGAAGTAAAGTAAGTCATCTTTGAATTCGAAATCGTTTGTAACATATGGGTGGTCTTAAGGTTGATTTAGTTGACTTCGTAGTGTTTTAGTAAATTGGTCACTCTTTAGTGCTTCCTGAATCTCCTTTATGATCTCTGCATCGTCATATGTGGACATGGATAGCATATTCAATTGGAGATTTGTTGGTTTCAAGATGATGGATTTATGTTGGTCGAAAGCTACGTCCCTTTCTTTTGGCGCAAGATACGATCGTTGAGAAAGAGCATCTGGTTTTCCTTGAAGGTGTCCCGGACGGTAGGTAATAACAAAATCAAACTTTGCTAGTGACATACTCTATCTCGCTTGACGTCGATTTAAAACACGAGCACTCATAAAATACTCGAGGTTTTTGTGATTGGTGTAGACAGTGACCTGATGTTTAGCTCCCTCCAATAGATGACGCCACTCTTCAAAAGCATCAATAATCACTAGAAGTTCTTTGTCATGGATTTCATAATTGATCTCCGCAGCGGAAAATTTGCGAGAACGAAAACCAACAGGGTGAAGTTGGCCATCCGTACCGTATTAAGAGAGTACAGCACCAAGTGTAAAGTCCGATGCATCTGCTTTAAAAAAGAATGGTTTAGATAGGTCTGCATGTACCAGTATTTGAGCCGTTGTAAATGCATGCTTCGACCTTTCAAATGCCTGGTCAGCCTTCTCATCCCATACAAATTTGTCCTTCCCTGTGAGTCGTGTCAATGGTGCAGCAACTTTGGAATAGTCCTTGATAAAGATTCTATATAAATTTGCAAATCCCGAAAAACATTGTACATCTCGAACCGAAGTTGGTTTAATCCACTCAATGATGGTTTGTATTTTCTTCTTATCCATAAAAACACCTTTGTCAGAAATAATGTAGCCCATAAATTCGATCTCAGATTGATGGAAAAGACATTTTTCCAACTTGACATTTAGTCATCTTCTCTTAATTTATCAAGGACAATGCGTACATGGTGGCCATGTTCTTCTTCATTCTGTGAAAATATCAAAATGTAGTCCAAATAGATGACTATAAAGTCATCTAAAAATTCTCGAAAGATATCATTCATCATATATTGAAAAAATGTTGGAGCATTTGTAAGACCGAAAGACATAACACTGTATTCAAAATGTCCATACCTTGTTCGAAAGCTGTTTTCCATTCGTCTCCTTCTTTTATCCGTACAAGGTTATAAGCTTCTCTCAAATCAATTTTGGTGAAAATCTTCGCTCATCCCAGCTGGTCGAGAAGCCCAGAAATCAGCGGTAACGGATAACGATTCTTAATTGTGACTTTGTTGATACCGCGATAGTCTACACACATGCGTAATGATCCGTCCTTCTTTTTCAAAAACAAGATAGGCACCCCCGCATATGATTTTGAATGTCGGATGAAGTTCTTCAACAAATTTTCATCAATGTATTCACGTAATGAAGTCAACTCCGTCTGAGATAAGTTATATATTGGGCCGAATGGTGGTTGGGCTCCTTCTTGTAACTCAATTGCACAATCATAAGGTCGATGTTCTGGCAATATGTTTGCATTTTTCTTCTCGAAGACATCATTGAAATCTTGATATTGAGTGGGTAATGTTGAAGTACCTTTGTCTGTTGTGGTCTTGATCGGTGTCGCATAAAGTGCAAATGCCGTATCCTTTTTGGTAGCTCTCATGAAAGCTTTAGCTCCAAGGAACATGGGTTGAATACCTCTGATATTTCTACATTTTTGTCTTGCAGAAATTTTTTACGATCGCTAGTCGATGTCAAGATTGTGAAGTACGAACCAGAGAAGTCTAAAGATCACATGATTCGTTGGAGACTGGATGACGTTGAAAACAATATGTGATGCTTCATCTTTAAACTTCACTTCAAGTGGTCGAGTTTCATGGTCAACATTTCCTGAAGCTAACGGTCGTCTATCGATGACTTCAATAGGGACCGAAAGTTTCTTCTTTACGAGCGTTAAATTGTATTGCTTCGCAAAGTTTTTGTCAATAAAACATGCTGAAGCCCCTGAGTCCAAAAGTGTTTCTACAGAGACATCTCGATTTTGCACTCTGATTTTTACCAGAACTGTGAAGCAAGGTGCAGGGTCTGGAGGTAGAAATAGACCTTTTTTGGTTGAGGAATTTGTGGTGTCCAACCGTATAGTCCCTACTGCGACTGGACATCTTCATTTTCCGACCTCCTTGTATCGAACACTTGAATTGCACCCCGAGCTTTTGGATCTTATCTTGTTGGGACAATTTAATGCTATGTGATCTTCTTCTCCGCAATAGAGGCATAATCCATTCGAGCGCCGTCTTTGTTTTTCTTGTGGCGTCAATGGCTTGAATCGGACAGCATCAATCTGCATAGGATCACTATCGAATATCTGATGGATTGTTGTGTTTGTTGCCGTAGTAGCAGCGGCATGATGCGTCGTCGACCAACCATATTGCTTCTCTTGACGTCTTTCGAACAAACGATTGTCGCATGCAATGATTTGGATGATTCGCTCAGTGTACTCACGTTTGACATTGTCAGCAACAAATCTTTTACATCATCTTTTAGCCCACATCGAAACTGACTAATGAGGCTCTTCTCATTCCAGTCGAGGTCGTACGAAAATTGTTGAAATTCGGCAGCATAAACGGAAGCAGGACGTACTCCTTGTCGAAGATTTCATATCTGTATCTCTGTAACTTTCTCTCTATCATTCTCTCAAAACGTTGCAGTGAACTCGGACATGAACGCTTTAAAATTGTATAGTAAATGCGAATTTTTTTCTAATAGCGGTGCAAACCAAGATAGGGCAGTGACAGGAATGACCATCCCACTTGAATACCTTCATCAGGGTAGCGTTGTGGATGTAGTCGTACGAACAATCGTACTTGTTGAACAAAACCGCAAAATTTTGATATCGTCCCATCAAATTTCTCGGGCATGCTGATCTTGGTTTCTCGTAATCTGTTGAAGAGAAAGTGTAGGAGCTGTTGCAGTAGGGACTCGTATGGTTCCAGATCCATTGTTCGACTCTTTAACTCTGAAATTTGTTGTTACAAATTGTGGAGAGAGTTGTCAAGATCTTGAGACTGATCAGCTTGTAATTGGGCGGTAGAGGTATGAAGTTCTTGCATCTGGAGCTGAAGACTCTGCAAGGTGACGACCATTTCCACAAATGTGTATTCCATCTCAACTGACTAAGGAACAAACTTTAGTCTCGCCAAACTGTCAAGGACGAGAACATGACTGAACACAAACAAGAGATCAGACTAGAGGTACAAGACTAGACAAGAAGTCAAGGTCGGCGTGGCCGAATGCATGATGGGTAAACATGAATCAAGATGATATTTATAACAATGGACAAGACTACAAGATACTGGAACTTGACTTGGATACTGGAATGCTGCAAACTGAACTGAAGTACCAGAATTGGACTAGAGTACTGGAAGCTGGACTAGAGTTCTGGGACTTGAAACAAGAGTAGTTTGAACTTGTGTTGGCGAGACTGAAGAGTATCCAGTCTCGCCTCCTATATATACTGGCTACTAGGAAGTTCCTTAAGAAGCTTCCCCAAAGGAGGTTTCTTGATGGAGAAATTTTTAAAAACAAATGAGGTATCTTGATGGAGAAGTTTCTTCCAAAGGAAGCTTCCTGAGCAGTTTCCCAAGTTACTCTCAGTAACTTGGTAAACTCCCGGTAACTTGGTAACTAATGACAACTTATGGTAAATCATGGTAAATCATGATAACTTTCGGTAACATGATAACTTCGTAACTTTTGGTATTTACTCCTGGTAAGTTCCTCTGGGCTATGTCTGTGACACTTTTCCCCTTGTCCTTGTGAAGCAGATTTGTCCAAAATCAACCATATCTGTAAAACTGTAGCTGCGATCACTTCCACCGGACACGTAACGAAACGGAAGATATAAACCAGTTTGTCGAGAGTCTGCACGAATCGCATGCATTCAACCATTCCTCTAATTCCAATCTCATCAGAATAAACAAGTAGAGGCCCATGCTCCATGGGTGACAAATAGCATTGCACCTGGTCATCTAAGGTTGCAAAATACGCCCTTGCATCTAATAGAAAGTTCAGCCACTCTTTTACATTTGAGGAAGTTCTAGGAGTCGCCGGTTGGGTGCGGCTAGAAGAATGACGTTGGGACAGTCGGATCGGGAGCTCAGGAAACAGAGATTTCGCTCTCTCCCTAGCTGTCAATTTACAGGACATGGTCATCACGCCTTTGCTCAAACCTCGAATCCACCGAGTAAATGGAAGAGTTGTTAGAGGCTTGATGTCGCTGTCTAGATGCCCTCGATCCTACACTGATTCTCTTCTTAGTTAGTCTTTTGTATTGCACATAGCATCCTTGCAACTTGGGAGTGCGGGTCCTCTTAAAGAAGCTGTGGTAGTGGTCAAGGTGCCTTATTTTATGACACAGTATATTCCTTGCCTCCCTAAGGCCTCTGTTTGTCTGAGTCTACCATCCGTAAGTCTGCGCAAAATATAAGGGTACCCCACAGAACCCGTAAAACTGTCTAAGTCCCAGACAACCCTCTAACATTATCCCTCCCCCTCTCAAAAAGCCGTGTCCTCACGGTTTTCAGTAAACCTTTGTGAAGAAGCACCCTTCTGTCGGTGAGAGTCCCTTGGAGGGCTCTGTGTGCGAGCCCAAGCCATGTCATTGGTTGGTGGGCAAGGAAATTGTTGGCATCCATAAGTAGCTCAAACAGCTTTTACAATAGGACTCCAAAACAAACAGAAACAAAAAGAAATATTCCCAAAAAGGACAGACTGAAACCTTTAGAGAGAGAGGGGCAGGACTTGTCCTTGCTTGCGTCTCAACACAGAAGCACACACTCAATCAACCTTGTCTTAGCTAGTGTGCTTCCTTCTTTGCTACTTTTTTCAAAGTTTAGATTAAAATAATGGCCATAGCAGTCATTGGCCGGATAGGCTCATCCATCAGCACCCACTTTCCAAAATATCCGACTTTCCATTCAGATTCCAAGTGGTCAACAACTATCGCAACATTATCCTTTTCCCCATGCCAATTCAAACTTGCCATTGGACAATAGAGACACTGATGATGTTGCTGTGAAAATTTGTGTTGTTGAACCACTCTACTGCTGCAGTAGCTGCATGTGGATCCTCATACGTGACGGCGGCATCTCCCTTTGCTTCATTTGTAACTTTGTCATGGTAGATCCAGATCTTGGGACGGTTTGTTCTTTTGTCTTTCTGTGATACACCATGTCCATAAATTGGAAGAATACTGGCCGACCCAAGTGACTCCCAAGCCTTCGGACACCCAAGTTAGCAAGGCATTGGCCTAGCCGACAGCTGGGTGGACCAGGTAGCGGAGCATTCAACATAGCCCACAAGCCAAGGAGATGGCAGGTTGTTATCATGATTAGAAGCCATGAACACCTACCATGTGGCCAAGTGCTCTAATGATCACCTATTGGTTGCAAAATTGGACCAAGGACTGGAAAAGCAAGACAAAGTCTGCAAGTCATGAGCAAAATGCTCATTAAGAGACATGGAGAAGCCTTCACAAAAACCACAGAATGCTCAATGAGAATAGGATGGACAGGGAAAAGAAAAAGATAAGTAGCAAAGAAATGGGCATGGTGACTGGAAGAGGCTCTACCGACTTTAAACCAAGGAGGCAGCTCAACAGATTCAGATACTTACGTCTGTCTCTTGCACAAGTGCATCAACATGGAGGTCTAGAAGCTGGAAAATAGGTGCTCGATCATATTATCCAAAGTGGACTCTAGCTAAGCCAAAGTTTTTCTACACAACACCCTCATCAACATGTATATGTCAAGTGTGGGAGAATTCCAAATGTTCAATTGTACATAATGTTTGCAAAGGTCTGATCAATGTCTTCTCACCAACAATGCAGATCTTTATTCTATTGGCCATTCTTTTTATACTAAAGTGAAAAAATGTTATCTTGTTGTGGTGTCTGGCGTACAGGTGTTGCAGCAGTTGTGTCAGGCAACATTGAAGGTATGGTTGGATGGATATCCATTGGAGTATGGCAAGCTCTTGCAGTTACGAAGCCTGCTAGCCATTTCAAATGAGGATGCAGAGAAATTGGAAGATGAGGTCCAGAGCCAAGCGATGTTTTTTGCCATCTGTGTCAAAAATAGCATGTATGAACTACAGTTTGCACTGGATAAATGTTACCTCTATAAACGTTAAACTACGATAAATGTTAAGAAAATTTTACTCCCCTACTTGTGCACACTAGCAAATGTTAAGTGTTATTTGTTAACAAATGTTTACTCCCCTCTTTGTTAATTTGCCCTCCATAAATGTTAAGTGTACCATAAAGGCTTCATCTAAGAGGAGAAAATAGTATAGGTTCCAACTAGATTATGATAAGACTCCATCTTAAAACATAACCAATCAGAAGACCAGAAAGTAAGTGGGAGGTAATACTAAAGTGAATAGATGAAACAAGTGCATATACAACATTTCGAGACGATATATCCAGGAGGTTATTTCTGAGATACAACGAATGTATGTTCAGCATTTTGAGACTTGACATGCAGGATGTTTTTCAGAGACGAGATCACTTTGTACCCCCAATTCATTTGGCCAGTTTGGGAAGTTCAGGCACCCCCACACTTCGGGAAGAGCCACTCTGTGGGGTCATGGGAGGCTTGGAGATAAGGAAGTGGGTTAATGGGAGTAGACAAATGACTCTAAGGTGGTTGGAGTGGCCAATGGGCTTGCAGGTAGGAGTGATGCGAGTGTAGTTAAATTCTTGAAATACCTATGCAGTTTTCTTTTTGGTTGTTGATAGGTAGGCGCACCCACGTATGATTAGATAGATGTGTTGTACTAATAAGTCGATTAATAAAGACAACTCACAAAAACAAAGAGAGAATATAATATATTACACTTTTATTTCACAAGTGTTATTCTCATATTTTGTACATTTGTTAAATGATACATTCTGTAAATGTTAATGTGCTACGACTAAACCCTTCATAAACTGTTAATGTGTTAACCTTGTCTAAATGTTCTTTCTTTTCTACTCCCGACTCTTAACATTTATCCAGGGCAGACTGTAGTGGTGCCGGTGCAGATAGCTGCAGTGAGTTTGCTTCATCAATTTTTGCAGGATGCGATATTGCAGGTTACTGGGTGAGGGTCTTTTGAGAACAGCCAAATGCAATTACACGGCAACTACAACAGTCAATTAGAGTTCTTTGAAACCCCTGTGGGATTATTTGTCATGTTCAGGATTCATTGATGTGGCAAAAAGCCCACAGAACCAGCGCTTGATTCAATTCTGAATGAGCAAGCACGGTACCCTGCACCTGCCTACAAACATGAGTTTCACAATCCTTGTAAATTCCTCGTTCAAAACTTAAGAGTAGTGCCATAAAAGCATTATGAAACCACCCAGTAAAGAAACAAGGAGAAACCCATGGAAATAAAATGTGTTACTCATAACGGAGGGCGGTAAGAGAGAGAAAATGAGATTATTAAATCATAGAAAAGTCAATAAGAAAGAATGTTCAGGTGGGCCTTGGCCTTGTCCTTAGTCCTATATCTAATTGGGTTTAATGTCAGGTCCTTCAACTCTGAACCAAAATTGGGCAGGGTAATGAAGAGATACTCCCCATATACAGTCTTGCAGAAACTCTGCTGCAGATAATGCCTCCTTACTCCCACTTGTCTTCATAACTGTTGAAGAGGGCTGCATCGGTACGTCTGCATATAGCTGAACTCTTGCCACTTTAGATGCAAGAACCAGATCAGAGAAAATAGAGGCAATGGATCCCAGACTCCATCGAGGTCAGCAATTTTCAGCCAGATACATGCGCTGCTGTGCAAGTGAGCAGATGATGGTGCCAAGTTGGAAGACTTCTATTTGGTATTTATTGGACGTTGCTTGTCCCAAATATGGCTCCATATAAGTGACCAAATTCTAACAGTCAGGTGTCTGGCAGGGGTGATCTATTCAGGAAATGGAGCAGCAGGATGGTTCACACGTCTGTGTGATACTTGAAGCTGGATCATCTGTTCCCATGTAGTGGAACCCAGTGGGGATGGCAGCGTGTTCAGGCGTTCTCCTGAGCATGCATGTGGACTCCATACCCAAGGTCTCATCTTCGAGTTTAGGGCATACAAGAGGTGTCACATCATACAGCAGAGTAAGGGGCTGGGCTGTGGAGCTGAAAGCAGCACGCCTTTCGGCAATGTGCCAAGGACAGAGTCCCTTGCAAATTCTGGCTTTGGCACCTCTCACCACCTCAGGGATGCCACATAATTTAGGTGATGACAAGAAACTCTTTGCAGTTTTGTTTCTTTGGGTCGCTCTGTTGTACGTACTGTAGGATCCAGGCTTAGGATTTTTCTCTGAGCTATCCAGCAGAACCAATATAATCTGGTTGAAGTAGGCAAGAAAGCACACATGATAATCAGACGAGCGATAATTGTTGTATCTCGCATGAAGGTAAGCGCTGGAGCATGGAACAGCGCTGGCAGGAGTTCTTTAAGGATCCTTCACAATGGGACATCTGTGATGGCAAGGTGCTACTTCTTTCATGTATGATGTGAAGAAGTTCGTCTGTTCTGCAAAAGTTGCTCTTATTGGCAGTAGAGAGGTTGTTTTTCCTATTCCCATGGGTTTTCCCGGTGTTTACGAGATACTTGGGAGGGTCGGCTTGGTTCCTAGGAGGCCATGTTTAAAACTACGGCTACTCAGCTGCACTGTGGTGGTTTTCACAGACCAATCCAAGCTCATTGAACTACAAACACAAGCAGCAGACACAAGAGGTCCTTTGGATTGATGGTTGGTTGAATCCACCTTGGGTGAAAGAAAAGCTAGCGGCTACCACAACACAAGGTCAAGCAAAATGTGGTGAGGGTACCTTCTTGTTCAACACAGTAGGCCTATTTCGTCCTCTTATCAGAGACGATCCTAATTTTCCTTGTGGAGTTTGTAAAGTAGCTCTGTGTTCTGAGTGTTTTTATATGTTACTGCCAATGGGATAATATGCAAACATCCAACAACACAGGAGAAGTTTTGGAAGAATAAATTCTTTTTACCCTGTACATGGTAATACAATTGTGGCAGAAGGCTGAATGCCTGTTAAGAAGCAGACAACACATGGATTTAAACGCTTTCTTCCAGAATTGACATCCTCCCTCCCTCCCAATAGATTTTTCAAAGTGTCAGCATTGAGCATAAGAACCAGTGTTTGAAGAAAGTTAGGGTGCTTGATAGATAAATTTGAGGTTGCCTTTGTCAGCTACTAGCAGCAAGGGGAGAATCTATTCATTATCGTTGCCAAGGCAGGGGTAGCTGAAGGATGCAGGGATGGAGTGCGGGTCCAGATCCATCCTGGAGGGCTGGATTGCAAACAGAAGAGTACCAATGTGTGGATTGATAGCTACAAGAAACCTGCAAGGGTAGATGATCGACTGGATGCAGTAGCGGCAGCACAGTTGATCAAATCAGGCACCTCCACCATGACCACTGCTTGTGAAAGAGGACAAAGAGAGGGAGTCCACAAGATCTCTTCTGGTGCTTCTGGGCATGTAAGGACACTATGTGAGACAGGACAACTGAAAGAAGCTCTTCAATGTTTGAAACATGGAGGCTTTTCAGTAGATTCAGATATGTATGTCTTCATGTTGCATAAATGCATCAAGATGAAAGTCCTGGCAGCAGGAAAGCAGGTGCATGCACACATTATCCAAACTGGATTTAAGCCAACCATGTTTCTATACAACACCCTTATCAATATGTATGTCAAATGTGGGAGCATCGTGGATGCACACCGAGTGTTTGAGAAAATGCCTAAACGAGATATTTTTTCATGGACTATCTTGATAGCAGGATATACCAAGCATGGGTGTGGTAAGAATGCCTTGGAGACCTATGAGCAAATGATGCGGGAAGGTGTTAAGCCCAACCAGGTCACGTTTGTCTGTGTTTGCAATGCATGTGCGAGCCTGGCAGCCCTGGAAAAGGGAAAAGAGCTCCATGCTGACATCATTAAAGCTGGGATTGTACCAAATATAATTCTGAAGAATACCCTCGTGGACATGTATGCAAAATGCGGGAGCCTCCAGGACGCAAAGGAAGTGTTTGACACTATGGGTGAACGTGATGTCATTTCATGGAGTGCAATGATTGCAGGATATGCCCAGCATGGGTGTGGGATGGAGGCTTTGGAGACCTATGAGCAAATGATGCAGGAAGGGGTGCAGCCGGACCAGTTCACATTTGTTTGTGTTTGCAATGCATGTGCGAGCCTGGCTGCCCTGGAGAAGGCCAGAGAAGTCCACTGCAACATCATGAAAGCTGGAATTGTACCAAATATGTTTCTGCATACTACTGTCGTGAACATGTATGCCAAATGCGGGAGCATTGAGGATGAAAAGGGAGTGTTTGACAGTATGGCTGAACGAGATGTGGTGTCCTGGAGTGCAATGATAGCAGGATATGCTCATCATGGATGTGGGATCGAGGCTTTGGAGACCTATGAGCAAATGATGCGGGAAGGGGTGAAACCAGACCAGGTCACGTTCGCTTGCGTTTGCAATGCGTGTGCGAGCCTGGCAGCCCTGGAGAAGGGCAGAGAGGTGCATGCTTACATCAGGGAAGCTGGAATTGAACCAAATATGATTCTGAATACTACCCTCATGGACATGTATGCCAAATGCGGGAGCATCAAGGATGCAAAGGGAGTGTTCGACAGTATGGCTGAACGAGATTTGGTGTCATGGAATGTGATGATTGCAGGATATGCCCAGCATGGTTGTCATAGGGAGGCCCTGGAGCTATTTGAAGGAATGCAAAAGGAAGGCTTCAAGCCGGACAGTACCACCTTTATATGTATTCTCTCTGCATGCAGCCATGTTGGCCTAGTGGATGAAGGCAGACACTACTTCAATTCCCTGAGTCAAGATCATGGCCTGACTCCTAGAGTGGACCACTTTGGCTGCATCGTGGACCTTCTTGGTCGTGCAGGGCAATTGAATGAGGCTGTGGACTTTATTAACAAAATGCCAGTCCAACCAGATGCTGTGGTGTGGAAAGCCTTGCTTGGTGCCTCCAGAATTCATCGGAATGTGGAGGTGGCAGAATGTGCAGCAAAACCTATTCTCAAGTTGGATCCACAGGACGCTACGACTTATGTGTTGCTATCAAATGTCTATGCTGCAGCTGGCAGGTGGGATGATACTGCAAAAGTGAGAAAAATGATGAAAGTCAGAGGTGTCAGAAAGGACCCAGGTCGCTGCTGCATTGAGGTCGGCAATGGGTTTCACACATTTGTTGTAGATGACAAATTGCATCCACTAATCGGGGAAATTCAGGCTGAGCTGAGAAGATTGTCTTTGCAGATGAAGGAGGCAGGGTATGTGCCTGACACACGTTTTGTATTGCATGATGTGGAGAAGGACCAAAAGGAAATTTCACTTTGCCACCATAGTGAGAGGCTGGCCATTGCTTTTGGACTGATCAGCACGTCCCCAGGGACTCCTCTTCGCATCATCAAGAACCTTCGGGTCTGTGGTGACTGCCACACTGCCACCAAATTCATCTCAAAGATTGTTGGGCGAGCAATTTTTGTTCGGGATGCGAACCGTTTTCACCACTTTGAAGATGGAGTTTGTTCATGTGGGGAGTACTGGTGAAATGATGTTTCTCTTTGTAAAGTGTGAGTGTTTTTGCTCATTGATTCAAATCAGCAGCTGCTGGGTTCATTCACTGTTTCTTGGAATGTTGGCTATCAATATCCATGCATATGAAGATATGTAAAGGGAGTGTTATAAAGAATATCTATGCAGCAGGTGGCTGATGGCACAATACTGCACAGAGGTGTGAAAAATGATGGAAGTCTGAGATGTCAGAAAGCAGCCCGATCGCTGCTGCATTGAGGTTGGCCAACGGGTGCAGAAGGAGCAAAAGGAATCATCTCTTTGGTGCTGGCCATTGCATTTGGGTTAATCAGTGCAACCAGAGATGCCTTTTCATGACATCAAGAGACTTCAGGTGTGGGGTTGACTGCAACATGCCACCAACTGTGTTTCAGAGAGTGCCAGCATAATTTGGGGTACCTTTGACAATGAGCACATAGTGACATCTGGGCATTGCCCCAGAATGGGCTGTGCATAGAGTTATATATACACAAGACTTGCTTTGCTTTTCTTTCCTCGCGACATACCAATGCAAGTCATAAAGATGATACATCAATGTATATTTCCTAGGGTGAAACATCAAAATAAACCACATCTGGTGCCTGCATTAGTGTTCATGGCTGCAGCAGCCTCCTGGATCAAGATTAGCAAGAGGGACTTGGGCTGCTTGGCCCTGGTTTCTCTACTTTCAAAGTCAATGGCCACAAGGCTATGGCAAACATCGTCTCATGCTCATGCGGACGTTCTCTACTTTCAAAACAATACTTGGTTGAGTAAGCTATTCAGGCAATGGATTTTACACTACTAAAGACTGCTACCTGCCACAACTCTCTAGAATTCAGCTGTCCTATTTGGCACTTCCCTGTGCCACATGGGGCAGCCCTGACCATGTGTGGACAACAGATATGTTACCTCTGCAGATAGTGATGCCACATCGGACATATATAGTTATGTACCTGCAACTTTGAATGAAGAAGTTAAACATCTGGAAACAAGCCTTAGTAAGAATCTTACATCTGAATATACTGTCTAGCCCTTATTATTAGTTATGTCCTTTCCCATTGGACTTTCTCACCAGATTGCGATGACAGAGAAGGCACGGAAATTGGAACAGTCCAAGCTAGTGTTCCAATTCACCAAGTTTCTGCTGTTGAGCCACACCACCAAGTTCCTGTTGTCGAGCTCCCCAAAGGTTGAATTTTTCATCCTTCACTCTGGCCAGACTCTTGAAATTAGTGTTCAGTCAGAAGTTTTATCCCTTCACTAGTTGAGCAATTATCTCCTTTTCTGATTTGGGTTGCTGATGGCGCTTTATGTTCCATGTAGTTGGCATTTTGAAAGCACAGGTTGCTGGCTGGGGTGCTAAAACATTAGCAGCTAGTATCATGAAAAGCTCATGAAGGTTGCTAGAAGAGGACTTGAGTGGTGCAGACCTCGCATTGAGGTCACTTCAGAATATTTCCTATCACTTGGCATTAAGGTTTTTGGGCACCGCAAGGTGCTTCTTTCTGGGATATAATGTCTTGATGCGGACTCTGGTATTGACGATTAGTCTCATCCTATGGAGCAGAGGGACTCCAGACACCCCACACCGTCGCCGCTTTAGGGCGGGTAGAAACTCCTCTGTTGTACTTTCCCCACCTGCACATTGGCTCCAATGAATGATGTACTCGAGGTAGATTCCCTTTTTTTTTTTGGGAGTGGAGATATGGAGGGCGCCATCCTTTGGAAGAGAAATGAAAGACCACATAAGCTTTAGGCAAATGCATGGGGTTGTAGAGGAGGGCATTACCCTACCTGCTCAGGAATGTCACAGCCATGCCAACAGAAAGATCTCATCATTGGAGAGATGTTGAGAAGAACGCAGCTAGAAAGAGGCTTATGGTGAGATTTAATTGTAGTGAGATCGATAGAAGTGTTGGATTCAAAGTATGTGCTGAAAGCTACATCTTTGGGTTCTGAGTGCAACTCGTAGCAGTCACTCCAATTTAGAAATATCCGCAATCGCTGCACCAATTTGACAATGTGAAGAAGCTTGTGAACCCATGGATGGAGGTTCGTGTGCATGGAGGTCTGAGCACAGGGCCCTACAGGCATTACAGAAAGAGGTGATTTAGAAAGTGAATAGCTGTCTTCCAAATAGGTAGTTATAATCTATTCATATGAAGAATGGACTAGATTGGATTGAATGGGTACATTACCTCCTTACATGTATATCCAACATTGAAACTTGTTGGCATTGAATAAACATGTGATCTGTCCCTTTCTTGTTATATGTGAATCTACAGTTTTTAGGTGTACCATGTGTTCAATGGACAAACAAGGGATACTTTGTAGTATTTCCACAATGGATGTCGAAACATTGACTTGAATTGTCTTCATTTTATGACATGTAATGTCAGTTACTTTTACCTTATTGTTTTGTCGGCGCAAATCTAACCGGGAGTGGCCATTTTTCCCCAATCTGATATATTTCCATATTAGTGTACTAGAGAGAGGAATCAAGCATGGAGTCTGTTAATTCCACAAGGATGGCATCCATAGGCTCGAGTTGAAGAAATCAAAGGTTTTCTCCTCTCCTCTTAGTTGGTCACTGTGCTACTACAGTAAAGAAGTCATTCGACTTGCAAAGGACACGGACCAGTGAACCCAGTCACTGGGCCCCAGCACTTCATCTGGTATTTTATTCATCTCTTTCTAGCCTAAGCTTGGAACTGTCTTCGTTGCTGCATCTGGGAAGAGTCTTGGTCGCTGGAGTGCAGGATTGGATCTCTACATGCGCCTAAGGGCTGGCTGATCTCGGATCTAGCTTGTATGGATTCAATTACTGGAGGTTGCGCGCAATGTCAACAGCACTTCTGTAATAGTTTTGACTACCTGTGTGCATGTGCACTTCGAAAACTATCTACATAAACAGTCATCGCTTACGTCACTGGCAACTTTTGCAGACACTCCAGCGAAATTGCAGTAGCTGACTACTTAGTCGATTGATCGCAACCTCGTGGCTCTAGCTACAGAATCACAGTTCTTTCTTTCTCCCAACATAAAGCTTCAGTGTCAACTGTCAGCTCCACTCTCTCTCGGAAGTCTTGTTTCAACACAAACATGGACTAGCAGACGTATTGCAACGCTCCCTCCTTTCGCCATGACTTTTCAAACTAAGAGTAGTGTCATTTTTCTGCAGTCCGTGATCTGAACGTCATGCACTCGTCTTCCCCACGACGCAACGTGCCGCGGTCCCTACATTCTCCCCGCGGTCACCTGCGCAGACGCCGGCTTTTTTACCGAATTCTAATTCTACGTGCAAACGGAATGGGATATATCATTTTTGGGATTTTATTCGTGCACCCCAATTATTGAACTTTCAAATTCTCCAGCCTGTCAAACTCGGAGAATGCTAGAAATGACGTAAGAACTTAATGCACACGTGCAACCTCTTACACGACGGTATGCCGGTTTCTGGCATGTCAAATCGTCCCCACCTTTTTTTGAGATTGATATGTAACTGAAGGAGTGTAAATTCTAGTAGGGGTTACACTGGGTTACATGGTGGGGAGTGTAAGGGCCAACTTCCATGTATGGCAGTCAGCCAAGATTGCACTAGATGACAAAAATGACACCTTGCTTCCATGTGTTAATTTTAGGCAACGCCCCATATCAATGACCAACATCCATGAGCCCAATACATGGGAATTTGGCGCCAGAGTTCATGGCATCAACGTCCGGGGAGAACTGGCGGCCAGTTACATGCTAGCCGACTGAATTCCAGAATTTCCGAATGAAATATGAAACCTCAGGAAATGGATCCGAGGGGAAAAATGGCCGAAGCGGAAATCAACCGGGTGCCCTACTTTTAAGAAGGATATTTGCCTTTCCATTTCATTACAGACAGGAAATCTGCCTTAGTTGGCAAGGCCGGATGGATTCCGGCCCTTTTTATATTACAAAAAACGGAAATGGCCGTCGAAGTCTGCCACATGGCAGAATTCCAACGTGCTAGGCCGGGTTACATCCGAGGAAGGGCGTTTACGTGAAAAAATATTGAACTCAAGAGGGCGGTCCGCGGGCAAACCCTACTAAGTCTGGACGTTGCTCTCAGAGCCCCAGCCCCACGCCTGCTTGCACTCGCTGCCTGCTATGCTGTCCACGCGGGTTCAATTCTGACCTCCATGTGGTTTTGAAGGCATTGACAGGTCCAACTTCTATAAGGATACAATGTTCTTCACTTGTTTGAATTGCTTAAAACTGGTTGTGATTATTTCTTATTATTATTATTTACTTATTGTTGTGCATTTGACACTTGTGTTGTCAACCAGTTGATATTTATAAGGGCCGGATTTATAGCTGAACACAAAATAAATCATTAGGAATATTACCGGTTGTAAGGAATTTATCCCGGAAATTGACCGGGTATAGTTACCACTAAGGGGCAGCAACTGACTGCCCAACCCACTTAGCCGATTGCTGCTGGGAATGAGCGGCTACTGGCTGGTTCAACTGAAATTATTTCCCGGACGCTGCATGGCATAATCAGTAATCGCTTTTGACCCGTTGTACTAGGAAGGTTACCATGTCTCTTCTATCTGCTGTGAAAGTTACCTTTGTGCACATTGCTTGTAGGGACCCGCCACCTGGCTAGACCCACCACCCACCCTTTGCCATTGAACTGCTAAAACTAGCTTGAAAACAACCCTAATTTTCAATTCAATTGAATTGTCGGCACAAGATTCAATTGAATTGCGAATTGGCAATTCAATTGAATTGTGAATTTGCAAATCAGTTGAATTGCCAATTCGCAAATCAATTGAATTGTAATCTATAATTTTTAACTTATTTCTGTATATAATATATAATATATAAATGTATATGTATATATTCAAATTATACTTATACACATATAAGAGTATAAGCTAAAAATACATGTTGCCTGTCTATTCTTGCTGCCCCTCTTTCTTGTGCCCTTGAGGAAATTGGGGAGTTGTGAAGCCAACCTCAGCCTCAGCCAGAAAGGGAGAGCTAGAGAGGGAGAGAGATCGGCAGCTTCATGTGATTCAATGGCAAAAGAAACATGACTGGCCTTGAAAGAAACAGACAAAATCAAACCTGACAATTGTTGAAAGGCTTCCCCTGCATCATCATGTAGTCCCCTAATACTAGTATCTGGCCGAGGACAAAGAAAACAAATGATAAGTTCATCTTGAGAATTATCAAAAATAATATTGTTTCGATACCCTTACAAAGGTATCATGTTGAAGTTGGGATGTGTGTTCCATATAAGTTTAATATATCAAACTCTTACAAGTTGATACTCTTACATTGGTATCATGTTTGGTATATGTACAAAGGATTGACAGAGGGACAACAAGAATAGACGGGCAACATGCATTTTTAGCTTATACTTTTGTATGCATATATGTATAATTTAAATATGTATATATATATACAATATATACAGAAATAAGTTAAAAATTATAGATTACAATTCAATTGAATTGCAAATTAGGGTTGTTTTCAAGCTAGTTTTAGCAGTTCAATTGAATTGCGCACTTTTAGGGGGGGTGATAAGTGAATTGCAATGCATTTCACATCAAGGCCTTTTTGGAATTCCCTAGGTCGGGGCCTTAGGCAGCCAGGCAGATCTACTGCCATGAACCCTATGCACGTAAAAGCAACCAACCATGCCACCAGTCGGCCATGCTCCACCGACGTGGGACGATCTATACATGGCTAACTCCACTTGGGATTACATGACGGGGTGTGTAACTGCCCAGAATTTTCCCAAGGTCCCTCCCTGATGGGAATATGCCTCAAAATACTCCCGCTCAAATTGGAAGAACATTCTGCAGATGGGACAAACTGAGAGATGACGTGGCAAAAAGTGGATGAAAATGTTAGCCCAAGGCTGGCAGTCCTTGAATCGTGGAATACCCTGGGGTAGGGGCCTTCCCCTACACAGAGTATATCTCCACTAACTCACACTTGGTCTCGAAATTTGACTAAGTTGGCTAAGTATAAAATGGACTTGGAAGAGTTACACACGAGACACCGGGGTTACAAGAGGTTACACTGGTTGGGGTACCAATACAAACCAGTGTTGCGTGGACATTTGACTCAGCCTCAAACCCCCTCGTGGATCCCAACCTAGATATATATATTTATATGTGGATCTACCAGAGGTCAAAAAATCAAATATCCGCCTCTGTTAAGAACCGCCAGATATGAGAACCGGTGGTTTTGTAATTCTTTTTATTGGATTTGAACCGAACTAGTGGTCCAAAAGAAGCAGGTTATGCACCCATATATCCAGCATTTACAACCGGAGTTATAATCGGGATTATAGCAGATTATTAGGTTCACTTGACATAATCCAGGCTGGTCATAGTCATGAGCTGGCTTGTCTTCATTTCTACTCATCACGCTATGAAGGGTGGCGTTGTATTTATGAAAAGGTGGCGATTGTGGATCTTCTATGTTCTATCCTAAATAATTGTAACCATTTTTTCACTAGTATTTTTAATCCATTAGATTTTTAGTCTGGGTTATTTTAATTGAATAAAACAAACTTGGATTTGTTTGATATCCGGACACTGAACCACCAAAGGCCATCCCGACTTAAACTTCATTTGTCCATAATCGCATAGGGTTAAATTTTGTATTTGTTGCCAACAGGCAGGATACCAGAAACAGGATAGCTCCAAAATGGAGGATGTGAACACAAAGTTAAAGTTAAACATCCGTAACCGACTGATATAAAAAAAATCAAATAACCGCACAACCCTCGTACAAACTACAAACACTACAATAGCCTCCTGTCAAGAGACGAACCCCAAATCTCGCCGCCTATACTGCAAACACATCACCTACCAACAAGTTACCCACCACAACACAACAACTCCTTGGATTTTTAAGTATTTAATAGGAAAACCGAGGTAAGAGGGGTGGGGGATGATTCGACAGCCAGAGGAGCCCAGGCTGCCGGAATCCGGTGAAAGTACCGTCAGATGGCACGAGTGCATTAAGTTCTTACGTTATTCCTAGTGATTCCTAGACACTCTGGACAATTTACAGAATTTGTTTTCAAAAATTTAAAAAGAATACCATACGACTGGGAAAAAAAAAAAAAAAAAAAAAAAGGAGAACTAAACACTGATCTCCTGCAGACGTGGCGGTACACAATTTGTGGAAGCCCTATTTGTTGACCCGAATTGTCAGAGGATGTCCACGTCATATCCCGATTCCCTGCAGAGCGGGCCAAGTCCCGGGCAGTTACGGCCGGAAGAGACAAGCGACGGAGGGAGAGAGACGGGGAGATGGCGTCTGGGCGCACGCGGCGGCAAGGCTGCTGTTTCCCTCGCTTTTCGGAGAGCCGGTCTCGGTTGGATCGGAGCAGGAAAACATGTTGCGATTTCTTCGGGGATTATACCCCTGTCTGTTTTTGGATTGTTCGCTCCCTGGAGCCAGATGTCTTGTGATGTGCCCTACAGGGCATCGTGCGGAACAGCGGGTAGGGGAGAGATGTTGAATGGAGCTCTCGAGCAGTATATATACTAAAGAAGCTCGAGAAGAGAAAGTAAGCTGGAGATCTTGGGGGCAGCAATAGGGAGGTGGACAGTTCTCGAGAGGTGGTTTTGCGTGTTGACTTCCAGACTGGGAGTTGTGGGTTGTGGAAAGAAAGAAAGAAAGAAACTGTATCGGTCTCCGGAAGCCCAGCTTGCTTGTGTAAAAAGAGAGAGAGAGAGAGAGAGATTATCTTGACGATGATGAGAAGGTTTGTTAACGACAAAGAACGGTGCGAGCAATTTTTCTGAGGCTTAAAGATTGAAGGAGGGAGAGGAAGGGTGGTGGCCATTGGTGCCGTCTAACAGCGCAACGATGAAAGTGCATGTGTTACTGCGTTTTCACTAATACACGTAATGTACATGTGAGATCGAAAGCGAGACTCTAATGTTGAAGGGTGGGAGAAGGGGCCCTCATCGTTGTGGTGATGGTCCTGTTGGTTGCTCATGCAGTCAGTTTATATTCGGAGTCTCTGTTTAAACGAGGGCAGTGCTGTTAAACGAGGGCAGTGTCACTGTCGATGACAAAGAATCGAAGTAATTTCTCTCGGAGTGTCGTATCAGTTGCAGTTCAATCTTTCTTGGCTATGTGATAATTGGGCAAGTGCTCACCCACCCACTCTCTCTCTCTCTCTCTGTCTCTCACAGAATCGAGGTGGCTTGAGCGGATTATCAATTGCCAAGAATTAAGCAAAGAGAGAGAGAGGGAGGGAGGCAGGGATGCTGTCAGTTCGAAAACAAAACAAGCTTCTTTTAGGGAGTCGCAACGGACTCGTAGTAACACTGCCAACATTGCTCTCCCTATATTTGGGAGGAGCAGGTTTAGTTTTTTTGGTGTGCGTCCGCACCTTTGTAGCCTTCCATATGTATCTAATCTCTCCCACCTTATCTCTGAATGCAATATCAGACATAGCTGGATTTACTTCTCATGATAGAATGGAGCTCAATGTGCCTATACAATTTGCGAAAGAGTCAATTGAGTTTCTGCCTATCAAACAGAAAGAGGTGGAGTTTGTGGAGGCGGGGGAGAGATGGCCCGATGAAGGAAAACTTATAGGTGGCAGTACATGGGAGACCGAAGAAACAGGGGTTGCTACGGACATGAACAGTCGAATGTCAGAAGTAGAAAAGGAGGACGGTTTGAGACGTCCCTTGCATCTGGGAGCTAGGGATTTGAGGGAAGAGGAAAAGATTAAGGAACGTGGAGGATATGCCGGGCTTCAAAATAAAGATGGGGAGATTGGCGGCATTACAAGGGAGACAGTAGTAGAAACAGGGACTGCTGCAATCGTAAGCAACGGAATGTCAGAGGTAGAAGAGGAGGATCGGGCCTTGCTACCAGGCATAAGAGATTTGAGGGAAAAAGAAAAGATTGAGGAAGGTGCAAGAGAGCCAGGAGTTCAAAAGAAAGATGAGACAAAGGGGATGAATGAACCTGCTGTAGGGAAACAGAGTACGGTTAAGATACTTGCACGTTGGAATGGTGAATTGGAGGGTGTGGACCTTCGGATGTTGCTACACGACCTTTCAGCAGGACAGCGACAAAAGTGGTTGAAGAAGAATTGGCCGAACTTTAGGATCTTGCAATCAGATGCTATATCTGATAAGTTTTCTATCCGCATGAAGAGATTTTTGAATGGGCACAACGAAGAGCTTGGCAGGGGTGATGAAGCTGGAGAGAATGTTCAGTTTTTTAGGACATATCAGAAGGATAGAAGTGGAGGGGAAAGGGGGGTTGCAGTTGGAAATCCTCATATGAATTCTTCACATGGTGCTGTAAGAATACAAGCGTCTTCAGACTATCCATATGCACCAAGGGCAGTAGGGACGGAGTTACCATCCGAAGTGAAAGAAGTGGCCAAACGTAAAGAGAGCACAGTGGAAAGTGGCCAAACAACCAACTCACATGGTGAAGGGGAAGGCAATGAAGGAGTTCGGAGATTGAAGGAAGAAGAAAACTCTGAGAGAATTAGTGAGGGTGGAGGTAAGGTTAGGGAGAGTTTTGAGGGGGCTGTTCCAAGGGCAGGCTACAAATGTAGACTGCGGATATTTATGACTTGGATCTCCCCACTTAGCTCCTTTGGTCCACGGGAGCGTCTTTCTCTTGAAAGTGTGTTCAAATTGCATCCAACTGCGTGCGTCATCATACTTTCAAGGGCATTGGATACAGAAGAAGGTAGGGAAATTCTTCAACCCTTTGTGGAGAGAGGCTTGCGGGTTATGGCCGTATCGCCAAACCTTCATTATCTGTTCAAAGATACGCCTGCTGAACAGTGGTTTCATCAACTGAAGGAAGGACGTCAAGACCCCGGGGATATCAACTTCAGCCAAAATCTATCCAACATTCTACGCCTGGTGGCTCTCTATAAATATGGGGGCATTTATCTTGACAGCGATGTCATTGTCCTAAAAGATTTGTCTTCTCTTTCTAATGTAATTGGCGCTCAGAGTATTGATTCACAGACTGGGCAATGGAGCCGTTTAAACAATGCAGTGATGGCATTTGACAAACGGCACCCAGTATTGTACAAATTTATTCAGGAGTTTGCACGCACCTTTAATGGAAGCAAGTGGGGCCATAATGGTCCATATCTGGTAACTCGTGTTGTAAAGAGAGTTCTGGATCGACCTGGTTACGCTGTCTCTGTTATGCCTCCCTCAGCTTTCTATCCAGTGACATGGGCACATATCGACACCTTTTTCCACACCGCCCACGACCAGATAGAAAGGAGGTGGCAGGTAATTCACAGCATACATATCTGAAAAGAATTCATATCTTGGTTTTGTTTTGTGGTTTTATCAAGCAGTTGAATGGAGTGCTCATCCTCCGGTGTTTGACACTTGTGACATCCTTGTTTGTGCTAGAAATTCAGGGAAGTAGGATCCAACTTGTAAGCAGAACCTCTTGCGAACTGAAACTTCTTAAGAGAGATTTGCAGGGTCTCATCCCTTCCTGTCAAGACTGTGAGACTGACATTTGGGAAGCAAGACTATAAAAGACTCTAATGTGACAAAATCTCTAACATCGATTCAACAGATTTGTGACTTCATTGGCTGGCTAACAAGTGGGGGTTAGCATCCATCCAGATCACCTGAAGTCCTGGTAGAAATTTCTCGCACGGACACAACTGTGTCTTTCATATAGGGTTGGGATGTTGCCTCGTGTGAGCTTTAGCCTTTGTGAGAGACAAATGGGACCTGGGGGGGCCTAAGTGGGAAGAGATTTGACACAGGGGAAAAGGGAAAAAGCAACCGTGCTTGCTGAAGGACCTCCGACCCCATGCACACTACACTTGATGGCACATGAATAGAGGGAGAGCAGGAAATGACAGAGTTTCAGATATATTCATTAGCAGTTCCCCGTGAATAAAATTACATTAGATACCTTATTAGACAATCTTATTCTTTCTCTGCAGTTACCTGGGCGCCAAGCTGGGTCTCTGGATGTTATAAGTATTCAACAGCAGATTCATTCATTTGGATTCAGTGATTTGGCATTGATTATGTCGGTTGTAACAGGTTGGAAAGATGGATTGGCTGGAGAGGGAGTCTTACACTGTCCATCTCTGGAATAGGGAGAGCCGCCGGCTTCAGGTTGAGAGGGGGAGCATTATGGAGCATATTTTTCAGGCTTGCTGCATCTTCTGCGATGAGCAACTCCATAATGCTGCCCTGCCAGGACAGTCCTAGGTTTGCTGCAGGAGATTGCTGGGTCAACAGTTAGGGCAAAGCACATACTAGAGGTGTTGAAGCCTGGTCTGATGCGCCAAGATTAAGACTCGGACCATTTGACAGGACCTGTACGCTAACAAACATAACAGGTAACGGCTGTCTTTCGGTTTGTCGGGCAGAAATTGCCCCAAAGTATTGATATGAAAACCCAGAGAGTTTGTTTGTTCAAGGTTGAAATTGCACACGCTAGAGAGGCTTCTCCAGAAAGTCCTTTGTCCTTTTTGCAGAGAGGACTCTCTGGTGTTGCATTCAGAATGAATATGCAGCTAAAAAGCACTGAGGTTGAAAGCCCATTGTCAAAAGATCTTTCCTAGAATTTGGGTCTGTAAAATATAATGGCAAACACTCAACTGTCTTGTGTAATAGTCACCCACTTGATGAGATTGATTTCCAGCACTGATGCTACAGCGCTGTAGCTGTAAACAGACTCACACATTGGTTGTGTGAGTGGTTCCACGGCTGGTCATTTTCAAAGCAAAATGGGGGAAAAAGAGAGAGAGAGTCAAATTGTTGTTGGAGCCATGCTGCTTTCTGACGAGGAAGGAGCTGTGAATTTTAGATTCTTCTTGCCATAACAGTCAGTTATGTCGGGGAGGTGCTTATATGGAATGCAACCTCATTCATGCATTTGTGGGATAGCAATGGGGGGTAAATTTGATGAGAGACCACACCCTGAAGGGCTGTTTCTACGTTAGTAGGTTGCATATTCACTTACATGCATCCTTTTTTCCCTACCAAATAGCTTGAAACTGGAGCTGTGCCCCTTTGGTGAAGATAGTTCTATGTTATCTCATGTCATAAACTTGCTGTGTCTGAAGGAGGGATTTCAAATGGTCAGTACCCTTTAGGAGTTTTTGTTTCATTGACATGACACATTGTATGCGTTGCAGGGTCAACAATGAACTCAACGCCAACGACTGCGTTGAAGAGTAATGTCATCCAACATGCGTCTGCTTCACCCATTTGCTGAGGGGGCATTGTGAGGAGGTAGTGATGATTAGTAGGAGAGGCTACATAAGTTTGGACCTCTTCAGCAGCAGCTTCAACCATTCCTAGAACATAGGTTTCCTCAATAATACCCAACAATCCACATTGCAAGAGCAGGATCTTGTTAAGTGCTTTCAGCCGGGGCATGGACTATCTCAAGACTGACAATTTTTTATCAACCTTAAATGCAGCAAGGAGGTCACCGCCGGTGTAGCGAAGGCTATCAATTGCACACTGTCTGGGTAGCTCCACCGCATTTGCCAATCCTTGCACGTCATTCTGAAACACATGAAATTCCACATACACCTCTGTCCTCCATCATTTTTGCACCTTGGTCTTATCCAGTGTTGGACCGGTATATAGGTCATGCTGCAGGCCAAAAAATAACATTTGGCTTGCTACCGTTTGGCACTACTTGGTCTCATAGCAGTTCATACAAGATGTCCAGCTCCATGGTTCGGTCATCAAACAAACAGCCTTGGGTATTATGTCAACCACCAGAATTAATTGCATTGTCACATTTCAAAGACATGTTTTGAACAGTGCAACTAATAGGGACTGATCTGTGTAGCCCACACACAGCCTCTCTCGCAGTCAATTGACTCAGCCAAACCCCCTGGGTGGATCTTTATCTCCTCAATGCTGTCCAGACAAATGAACTCTTGTTAGCCGCTGTTTTTGCCTTGACAGTGAAGAATTCTGTCCTGCGCTAGGTCCTTAGACCAGTGTCAAAGTATGGGCAGGTGAACAATAAGCATATGGATAGTCTGGCAGTAAGATCACTGTCCCAACACTAGAACCCATCCAATTGGCGACATTGGAATCGATTCATGAAGCACTACATTCATTTCCATATACTTGCAAGTGGAAATCTTTAACATTGTTTGGAAGCTCTTCAATGATTGAAATCTTCTCAATTTGGGCATTCTTTGTATGTTGTCATCCTCCAAAAAGTGCCATCTGACATATTCCTTGTATCAATTTATCTTTCCCAGGTCCCTCTCTCAGAGCTTCAAGGCTGCATACAGAAAGCACCTATGTGGGTGGCTTCCCATATTCTTATGCTACAACAAACTGATTTCCAGCTCTATCAATGTTGGGCTCTTAAATTGTCCTTCGCTGATTCAGTGTGTGTGCCTTTTTTCCCATGAAAAATTCACTAGGTAAAGCTGAGTCCGTCCCTTTTTCTTACTTGTCGTACTAACATTGAAGCTAACAACCAGGGCTTTCAGCCATTGCAGTTTTTTCTTTGTCTTTCAAAGGGAAGTTGGGAGCGACAGCTCACAATTCAGGCCCTTTACAGATCAGGAGGGGGCTGTTTTTAGTAGTCATGTGCATTAGAAGAAAAAGGTGAGGAACTTTAGTGTTGAGCTTGTGGTATACTGGTGGTTTAATCCATCACCCATGCAATCCCTGTGTTAACCACTTCAATAAGCTTGATGGGTCGAAGGGGAAAGTGATTAAGGCCATAACTCAACAATCATGTTAGCTTGGGGTGATAAATAATTTTTAGATCCATGGTTCTCCAAGATTCAGATCTAGGATGATGAATTCCAGCTTGTGTATCATTGCGCGGAGAATGTTTTTCAATCTACAGAATGTCATGGAGACACTAATATGAAAGTAAAGTCACCAAACACGTTGGTGACAACATCTGCACACTCTGCTTCTGGTATATCTCCGACAAAACAAAACAAAGCAACACAGTTCTAGGTCAATTGTTGATTGCATGCTGCTTTCCCTATAACTAGGACGGTTGGTCACAATCTAAAGATCGTCTCCTGTTTCTTAGAAAAAGGAAAAAAAGAAAGATCATTTGATTTGAAGGTCACATCAACCTTAGAGTTAATCTACAGCTAGAGATCAGTACACACTTCTAGTGATTTGATCACTCCATTGCCGCACATGAACCAATCCTCATAGTTGCAACCCTCATAGTTGCCCAATTTCCGGAATACATCCTACTCCTCCTAGCCAGCTTCTTCATCACCAGTGGACCTGTGCTTGTGGAGGGCTTGTGGAAGGAGCCCCTGATATTTTCTCCTTGCCCTTGCAGCGTGATCTTGTCTTAGGTTCCCGGCACTCCTCAGGCTGGATCTTGAACCTGTTCTGGAGAAGTGATCTCCACACCAACAGTGTCAACTCCAAACACGTGTGTATACCAGCTGCGCCATATCTCACTCATCAATTCGCTCCACTCTCGCTCATGCGAAGACTGTTGAAGGTTGAGCAGCTTTTCTGTGCAATGTGGGAGAGTCCTTTGTAGCAGGTCCATATCTGTGCTTCTTCTCCTTCGATTCACAGATCTCCAGTCTCAATAGTCTTTTTTCATACAAAATCAAAAAGCCGCATGGTGGCCATGGTGCTGCAACACCAACAACGAGACACACAGCAAGGAATGCAACAAGTGATGCGCACAGGAAAGGAAGGAGGGAAGGAGAGTACTGGTCCATCGGGTGATTATCCAGGAGTCTCTCAGTAGGATCTAATAGTATCTAACGGTTCCTGTTGGTGGACATATTCACAGTTATTTTGTATCTATTTGCGAGGTAATATTAGTTTCAATTAATTTATTGATTATTTTTTACTTTGTAAAATGATGAATGTTCTCCTAATCAAGATGCCATGGCTTTTGAGAGGGCTTTTTTTCTTTTTTTTTCTTTTTTTTTTACAGGGGACAGAGGCCCTTCAATTTTTTATTAATAAAATGGAAAACAGTACAAAGAAGAGGAAAAAATAACCTCCTAAGGAAGCCCATAAAAGCATGATATTGCATGGGGAACCACCCAGAACGAACAGGGATTAGTGGGTGGTCAAGTTATTTTACCACTAGTGTGAAACTAGCTAGGAAATAGTTAGTTTTTACATATTGACGTTTTGGGGATTGGCCCAAGTGTCAACCAGGGGTCAAGGCAGGATTTAGGCCCCTGGATTGGTTATCTTTACGGCAAGCGCGGGGAGGCTCATCTTTCTCGAGTTGAGACTCACCGCGCCTGCTATGGCGCCGTAGTGTGGGGATTCCCCATGGCGTGGGGTGCACTTGGCTTGACTTGTATTTGAGTGATGAGGTTATATATGCATGAGTTTATGCTTCAGCTTTGTGAGCTCACATGAACTTGTGCTTGTATTCGTCTTCTTTATATCACTCGAGAAAGATGAGCTCGTATCTATGAGTGCCAGATACGAGTTAGTTGTAGCAGTTGTGGTTTTTGCTTGAGGATGAGAAAAACCAGGTTGTTTGCAAGGAGCACCGTGGAGCCCTTGGTTGTTAAGAAGCGGAGGCGATGTGGGTTACGAGGTGGTAGACCTTGGCTTCGATCTTCAGCTTCAGAGATGAAAGCAACCATGTTGCAGGTAATTCCAGAGCACTTGATGGTTTCATTTGTGCCATGCTGAGCAAGCACGATTGGAAGAGGACCAGTCAATAGTAGGTTATCGTGGCTTTGGTGGCAAAACTAGAACTGGACTTTGGGAATGCGAGCTTTTTATTGTGTGAAGGATTGAAGACCAGCGAAAGGGCTGATTTGGCTCGGGGGCAAATCAGTGCACTTTGTGGTAAATGTTGAGATTGGGTTTCATCTCGAGCTTCAGCATTGAGAGGGCTCTTGTCATGGCAAGAGCAGGGCTGGAACAGAAGCTAAGAGGGTTGCGACAAGCCATGGAATGTACCCTAGGGTTTCAGAGCTTGGAAGAAGAGCCTTGCACCACAAGAGGAGTGTCTTGTGGCTGGAAATGTAAGCCTTAGTGTTTCATATCTTGGCAAAGGCTGTGGAGTGCTTACTCTTGTCTTAGAGAGAGCAAGGATCCAATGAGCCAAGATAGGGGGCTGATACCACTCTTGTGTGAAGAGATGCATGTGTGGGAACATGCATGCAGCCCATTGAAGCTTCCATCTTCAAGCTTGGAGGTCAATCAAGAAGAGGGAGGGCTGACTTCTCTTATGTGAGGGCAAACGCATATGTGGAGCATGGCTTTCAGCCCGTTGAAGGCTTGCATTTTCAGGTTTGGGAGTGCAAGAAAGGAATGAAGGAGTTGTTTTCCCTGTAGGGCATGTGTGGAGCCATGCTTCAGCCTAGTTAGGCATCCCTCTTTAAGCTTGGAGAGCTAGAAGAGAAGGTAAGGGGCTGATCTGCTCTTATGTGACAGTCCGAACCTGTTAGAAACGTGTTCTGAGTTGGGTTTCAACTACAAGCCTAGATAGAGCAGGGCTCTTGAAGTGGCAGGGGTAGGGGGCTGGAATAGGGCTCTAAGACACATTCTATGGCCAAGTAGAGCGCATGAATAAGTGCCTACTAGGGCTGGAAGTCAGCCATGTTGGTTAGTCGCCATAGGGATCAATGGCGCTGTTTTTGTGAGTTAAAATGATCTTATGCACTTAGTTTTGGTTGCAAACTCTTCCTTTGGAATTAGAGCTACTATTGGTGGTGTGTGGGGGCCAACAAAGAGCAAGAATACCTTGCTGATTTCCTCCAGCCGCCATAGCTCGGTGGCAACGAAAGTCCTAGAGTCCAAGAGACACAAACCCTAGCTTGAACTTGGCTAAACCCCTTGGAGAAATGGCTAAACTGTCATGAGTGGCCACGGAGGGGGCTGTGAAGGGCTGTGGCGGGCTGTGATAGGCTGCGCCTGTGGCTGTGGGGTTGTGCGGGGCCTGTGATGGGCTTGTGACAGGCGTTGCGAGCTGTGATAGGCTGTGCCCTGTGGCCTGTGGGGCTGTGACGGGGCTGTGACAGATTGTGATGGGTCTATGAGGGGCTGTGACAGGCCTGTGGCCTTTGGGCTGTGACCCCCTGTGACCTGTGTAGGGCTGTGACATGCTGTGCCTGTGGCCTTTTTTGGTGCGTGAGGTGCTTGACCGGCTGTGAGGGAATGTGACAGGCTTGTGACCTGTGGCCTGTGGGGTTGTGACTGACTGTGATAGGCTGTGCCTATGGCCTTTGGGTCTGTGACGGGCTTGTGACAGGCTGATACCATGTTGCCTGTGGGGCTGTGATGGACTGTGACAAAAGCTGTGACATGTGGTCTGTTTGGGGTGTGTACGGCTGTGACCTGTGGCCTTGGGGCTGTGAGGGGCTGTGACAGGCTGTGACCTGTGGCCTGTTGGCCTGTGTGGGGTTGTGACGGCTGTGACCAGTGGTCTGTGTGTGCATGTCTGGTCTGTGGTTGCCCTTTTGACGTTGGACGGCTATGCTCTCTGTTGCGGCACTGGTGGACTGCTTGAGGACTAGATGCGGTCTTGAAGGCCAATTTTGAAGCTCGTGGAGAGCGGTTGAGGAGTATCTTCATGATATTTCCATGGTCATGCAAGGGAGGGAAGAAAGCGTAAAAAGATTGTTGGGTATGATGGCATGCCGGGGTTAGGCATTGTCTTTAGCTTCTCTTCCTCGTAGTTTTCCACCTCTCTTAGGCCAAGACCTTTCCTCCGTGGTGGAGGCAAAAGTCATCCGGGTTTGGGCTGGGGTGTCCTTGCGGGAGCAAAACCGTGGAGATGTTTTGGTGTGGGGGAGTTGTCGTTCTTTCTCTTGTGTTTGGATCCCTCCCTACCTTCATGCTTGACTGTGCGTCATGTTAGTTCGTGTGGGCGCTTGTTTTTATAGTTGATTGTCCGGATTTGATCCCCGGCCAGTCTAGAGCATGTTGTCGATGAGAGGCTGGTTGTTGGCCAGTCAAACCATCATTGTTTTTCCTTCTGTGGTGAGGTTTTGGAGGTGATGACCAGCCAACCATAGTAGGAGTGCTTGCGGTGGATGCAGGTGCATGGTAGGCTATGTTAGGAACCTAGTAGTCCAAACCATAAGCCGCACCAGGTTTTTCTAACCCGGTTACCTTGTGGAGAGGGGGTTAGGGACATTTCATGACCGGTGAGTGACAGTTTGTCAACACGGAGGTGCCACAGTTTGCTGGGGACAGTGTCAGTTCGAGCACTAGCGATACTAGTGGGTACACGAACGAGGTGTGTGCGATTTAGGCCACCTCACCTCCTGTGTCTTCTACGGAAGTTCGATTCGGATTGTGAATCAGGAGGACTCGCACCGTGGTTAAAGTTGTTTCCTTGTCATTGTTTGTGGGATCAATGGAGGAGATGTATGGAGCTACCACAAGGGGCCACGAGGTACTCTGGGGCGGTGGGCATCATCGAGTTAGATGATTTTATCCAAGAGTTTGATAGTTGGTGTGATTTGCAGCAAATGCACAATCCACAACTATTTACGCCTTTCATGGCATGGAAAGGGCTGTTTCACGCACCTTGAGGGGCCGCCTATGGATGATTACCATGAGTTCAGGCGGGGGCATGAGGTTGAGATCGAGGAGTGGAGGATGTACTGGTCCCCCCGACTATGTCTCCATCATTAGGGCACTAGAGCCACGAGAGTAGTGGCTACACTTGCCGCTGCAGAAACAAAAGGCAAATCACGGCAGTGTTCAGCAAGCATCAGTTTACTAGTGGTACAGTCGCTACGACGTCCACCCAAGCCACTACCCGCACTACACTAGTACCCACCCGTGCCTGCCTCAACCCTGTTGTGGAGTTCTTCGAAGAGTTGAGAAGGAACTACCAAAGGGTGAGGACAGAGAAGTTGTGGAGCTTGCAAGAGTTCCAACGGAAGCCTACTGAGAGCTTGAAGGAGGCTTTCACTCGCATGAGGTGCTTGATAAATGTCACCCAAGGGGTTACGGAAGCTGAGGCAGTCCAATTCTGGTATGGGATATTGGACAAGGAGCTGAGGAGAAGGGTGCGGGATGCAACTCTCCTACAAGCGGCCCAACCCGCAAAATGTGTTTTTTGCTGGCAAGCGGATTAAGCTCAACATGGTGGAGAAACGAGTGGTCATGGTGGGATTTGCTAAGGAG
This sequence comes from Takakia lepidozioides, assembly GCA_030704615.1. Classification (NCBI taxonomy): domain Eukaryota; kingdom Viridiplantae; phylum Streptophyta; class Takakiopsida; order Takakiales; family Takakiaceae; genus Takakia; species Takakia lepidozioides. Next base: position 48,709,594 of record CM060732.1, read on the forward strand.
GACACCACGGGGTAGTGGTGCTCCTAGCCACCACTATCTCACGTGCTCAAGGCAACAAGGGGGTCTAGATGAACCTAGGGAAGGACAGAGAGGACTCAGATGGCAGGGTCTCTCCCTTCATCTGCAGGCCAACAACGGGCGGAGGTGGTGTGTTGGACATGTGGAGGACCCCATGTCAACAGGATTGCCCAGAGGGAGGCAAGGGCCGGCATATGCACAGCCTGCACAATTGTCGTGTGGCATTGTGGCAAGCACGGGCATGGACAGGCCCAGTGTTAGGTTTGCATCTGAGTTGCGCCCAGGCCGTTCCAAGGGAACAATGGTGGTCGGGGGCGAGGTGGGCAGCCCAGAGAGGACGAGGTGGCCAGGCACGGTGGCAGGCCAAGGGCAAGCTCAATCATGGCCAAGGACACGGAGGTCAGGGTTATTGAACCAAGGCATGGCACCGGGCTTCAGCAGCTAGAGCAGAGGCTCGCTGCCATGGCTACAAGCTCAGGTGGTACCGGCTCCAAGGCCGGATGGTCCACCTACTGCTCCTGAGGGAGGAGATATGGGAGGCATGGGATTCATGTGTGGAGCAGCACTACCACTAGTGCATGGTAGTCCTGCTGCAAGCCATGACTCGAGGAGCAGCACGAGTTCCTGAGCCACGAGGTGCAGAGGTGAGTTGGATCCACAGCGTGGGGAGGCAAGCCGTCAGGCTGGCTTCCAGTCATTCACCATTGGCGGAGATAGTGTCGATGTCATCCATGGCACCTAGTTCTCACCCGACTATTACCGAGGCGGAGGTTACTATGTCATTGGGGAGAGCTACACAGGCAGCATCACTACCTAGTGTTTCCAATGCTACGGCAGCTAGTGTGCTGCTGGGAGCGGCCACGTCTGTGTGCCAGGCTCCATTAATCTCGGCTACCATGATTGCGACGCCGGGGTAAGGTTGTTGTTCTTTCACTGGGCACATTAGCACTTATATACAAGACATTGGCCATGGATACTAAAGCCCCCTGGAGCTAGAGAGTTAACACATGCTAGAAGCCACAATGTTGATTCCAGATTCCAGCGCTGCTGCAAATTGAGCCCTGATTGAGCCCTGATATGAAACTGACACCAATGCAAGTGGAAGTGGGAGAGGAAGACTTTTGTTGGCCCTGCCTTCTCTTGACATCAGGAACTGAAGAAGAAGGAACAGGAGCTGAAAGCCAAGGAGAATGCCTTACAAAAGAAGGACCGGTTTAGAGTTTGTGCTTCTCTGTCTGCATATGTTAAAGACAAGATTACCCAAAAGTCAGTATGATCTTGGGGCAGTAAATCTCCCAAATTTGATTGGCCCCAATGATGTGCTCCCAGTACTTTTCTGAACCCTTTTAGGTATGGGTTTTTCCTGAAAATCAATATCAAGCATTCAAAGGGACAAAACCTGATGGGTCCATGAAAGATTAAGTGTCCTGCAATTTGTCTACTTGAAGTGTCTGGAAAGCCCTAACTAATTACTTGTGCCAAGAACTGTGCACTAACTCTGTGAGCCCTCATAACGAAACAAAGCACCCCTCTACATTCAACCAAAAGGAAAAACCACCACCAAAGAATCAATGAAACAAACATATCATTCACTACAACAAATGAGCGTTTTTATGACTTCCATACGACTATTTTTCAGTCTATATGCGTTCACTGACTACATCACTCTGTAGTGAAAAAAACCTGTCTAGCGACTAGTCTTTAGGACTGCGTTTTTGCAAGTCAAATCCATGACTGCTTGCGTGGCACCTGGAGTCTTGCTGCAGGAGGGTTGCAGTCACAACTATATGACTAATTATGACTACAATTGTCTGTTGAGTGCTGCCTACATGGAGAGGCTTCACAGCGGGACACGTGCGCCACTGCCCAAGCGACATCATGCATTCGTCAGGGGATCATATGACTATATGTCTGCAAAGTGATGCCTACATGGAGAGGCGACGGATGGACACGTGCGCCACTGCGAATTTGACATGTCACGACGACTTTTTTCCATGATCATATGACTACATGTCTGCACAGTGATGCCTACATGGAGAGGCGCTAGCGAGACACGTATGCTATGGCAGATTTCACACGTGGTGACTACATGACTCGCTCATATGACTACAGGGATGTCTACATGGAGAGATAGTAGCGGGACACCTGTTGCACTTGAGATGTGACATTGGGCACACAGACAAAATATATGACTAGCATATATGACTACGAATCTTTACACGTGGTGAAATATGGATAAAGATGTCGTGTCATATACTGCCACGTGTTCTGGTTTGAGCAAGAGTGATGCCACGTGTCATCAAGATTGTTTTCCGAAATAGTTTATATTTTTAATGTTCATATTTTAATTTTTAGTTTTCATTAATATTTAAGAACAGGGAGATTGCAGCCTGGAATTTTTTTTAATGGTATTATTTTAATATTATTATTTAAATGAAAGTGAATTAATGATTTAAAATCTTCATTTCATGGTGAAATTCCAACATGAAAACAGAATGGATCCCTCCTGCATACTATCAACGAGGTTTGCTATTTCATGAGCATGAGCGGCATGAGCGGAGTAGTAAGACAATCGGTTTTCATGAGCAGAAGTACAAATTTCGAAAATAAAAAACAATAAAAAACAATAATTTAATGCAATGTGTCAGGAAAACAAATATATTATTCGGGCCCTTGAAGGGAAAATTGCAGTTTTGACAGTTGTGCTCATGATATTTCGTCTTCCTCTCATGTGCCAATTCCCAGCGACATGTACAACTATGGCGCCGAATTTCGCGGTAACAGGGTCCGTAACCTGAAAACGGCGACGTATTTCGCGGTATAGGTCTCTCTGGCGAAAAATGGTGCCGAATTCCGCGGCTATAGGTCCCCCCATGACAGGTAATTTGGGCGCCATTTTTCCAATGCATGTTGGGACTTAGGCCAGTTTTTCGGCCCAAAATAGGGAAATTCCGGCGCCATTTTTCCAACACGGTACCAGTGCATGTTGGGACTTAGCCAGTTTTTCGGCCCAAAAAGAGAATTCGACGCCATTTTCCCAGACACAGGTACCAGTGCATGTTGGGACTTTAGCCAGTTTTCGGCCCCCAAAAGAGAAATTCGGCACCATTTTTCCAGAAATGGCCCCACAACTGCTTCTGTTGGATCTCAGTTTGAATGGAATATTGCCTCATTCCAAGAGTTTTGGGGTGCATTTCATTACACTGCCAAAAAAAAAAAAAAAAATCTAATAACACAGCAAAATGCAATTGAAAATATCCATATGGAGGATTCCCCTTTGCCCCATCAATGATTTCTGGAATCCCTAAGGAGGAGTTTGTGCAGCTCGTTCACGCTCAATGCCGTGCATGAATAAAGTCATCAATAGTCACGTTCATCCTCAACCTCTTCAGGTAAATGTAATACAGATGCTTGCACGGATAATACTTTGAACCCTTCTTTGCTTCCATCAACGAGAAGTCCGTACAATTGCAAGTCGGCTCCACTCCAATCGTATTGTGTATACATCGTTGCGTACAGCCGAGCCGGCCGTTGCCATCCGATACACACTCCCAAGGCCGGGTGGGGGTACGTCCACGGAGCTCTGAATAGTGCAAGCCATCCCAAGAGCATTGGCAATCCGAGTCTCATTCAACTTGTTGGGAGGGTGTCGTCTCTTCCACTCTTCCGAATCGCATTGTGGGATGTGCAGAATTGTCCAATCCGTCTCTACTGGACCGAGCAGTCTGCAATGGCTGGGTCTGAGGAACCGGAAAATGCGTGGGCCGGGATGTCTGTGCGTTGCACCATTCGAAATCCTGCTGCACATAGAGCATCCGCCTCATTCTGAGAGAGGCTGCAAACCCAGTGCAACATGCCAGACGCCTGGAGGCTCCGGCATTCCCTTAATCCGTACTTGGGCTTGCAAATACACAGGTCATTATGTCATGCCTACAGAACCAAAATGTGTCTGCGTTGTGGGCGTGAGCAAATGTGGGAGTCAAAAATCTGCTGCTGAAACAAGGTGCAGGTACAGCACCGTGTGGGTTCCTCCGAATCATCTCACCACAGCGTTCGTATCCACCCGGATGGCGCAGCACTTCCCTCGAAATGCCGGCAATGTCCTCGCAATTCTCCACTGTGACTGCCGACACTCTTGTCTCCACAATGGGAATGTTGTACTGCTTTACTACAGATGGCTCGTTATGTTGCGGGGCACGCGCCCGTGCTCAAAGAGATGGCGATCTTGAACGTGCAGGACTTGCGGTGCTCGACGAGACCTCCTCGGGCACATCACGGACCACGAGGGAGCGTGCGAATATTCTTGTCAGCTCGCCATGAATCCTCTTCTCCGCCAGGTGCCTCGTCAAGTCTTCGTCTCACTGGACGGGTATGAACATCTCCTTCCAAATGTTGGCCTCTTCGCAGCAATGGAGTGTCCCGAAGCCCTCTCGCAAGGCCGCCGCCCCACTTCCGAGGATTCTTTTGATCTAGAGGCAGTCCGCATCAGCATTTCCTGCCTGTCCGGCCCCAAGCCCCACTGTTTCCCTTCAAGAACTCGTTGTACCTGCATTGCTACATAATTGACCTCACAATGTCCTCCGTTGTGGCAGTGAGGATGTCCACCAGATGCGCCGCAGAGGAGGCACGCCAGGAAGAGTGCACTGATTCGGCCATGTTGTCGTGGGCATGTCGGTGTCGGAGTCGAGACACATTTCCTGCACAAGCACATGTTGAGGTTACAAGCAAGTTACAATATGGCCAAGAATAATATTCAACGGGACGCGAATTCGTGCAACTCACCTCCCGCATATAGTCGCCAAACTGGAGGAAACGATAATGCCACCATGCTAGCCAACTGACCATTGCTCCCTCGTCTGATTTCCTTACAGCACCTGACGATGTCCACCAAGCCCGTATACATGCAAACTGTGTCTCTGCATCATCCAAGGTGGGAGCGCGCTTCCACGCAAGGCACATGGAACGGTGCTCCTCTCTGAAATCTGCCGCCACGAGCCTGGTTGTGTACTGCGAAAGGCTCTGCAGAAAATAGAACCCACGAGATCTTTCCTTGCCTTCCATGGGAACATTGGGGTCTTGCCCGTACACCCTTCGGATGGCAGCCCAATTTGCTTGTGCGTTGTCCGCCATGAAACCACGGAAATTGGGAGGGGGCAATCCCGCCTTGGCCATCTGTTCGTTTATTCCCTGCCAAAGAAGCATCTCCGATTGTGTGTCCTCTCCTTTCATCTCACAAATAGCAATTGTCATTAGCATCCTGCAGTGGGTGTCGTAGACATGTGCACCCATTGTCAACCACTGGTGATTTGTAATTCGTTTGATATGGTCGAACATGACCCAACTGTTTGACAAGTCCCCACTCGTCATCCTGTCGACCAGTTCGACGCCGCTGCCAGGTCCACACGTGGACATTTTGAATACGAAACAACGATCTGCCTCAGTCCCTTGTCCTGGAAACCTACTTCCATGAATGTAGTCATATCCACATCGTCGCTTCACCTCCAGAATGGAGTGCATATCCGAGCCACGCCCAATTTTCTGCTTGAATGAGACAATGTGGTTTCGGACATTAGGTGAACATACGTGGGACACCGACTCCAGCAATGCCTCCATTTCCTTCTCATCGAGAGGAACTCTATCGGAGCCGTCTTCCGACATAATTCTAGCCAATGCCATCTTATGGGCGGCTTGGAGCTGTATCTGTTTGGGTTTGGCACCCGGTCTCAACTTAACCTCCTTCTGAACGAGCTGCTCTACCTCGTGGGCAGCCTCCCGCGAGTTCCCCCTCGCCAATTTGTGACAATGGGAACCAACGTGTATGCAAGCTCGGGTGAGGTCAGCGAAACGGTGCAACACATAGAACTGCTTGGCATTACAAACAGACATGCAGTGTGGTGGTTCTTTGCAATGCGCACACTTAAATGTGGAGTTCGGAACCTTCTCCTGAGCTCGAAATGGTTGATGAGCTGTGCCTGTCCAATCGGTCTCGTTCCTGTGACCTCTGGATTTAAAGTGGAAGCAAGTTGGGGAGAAACACCGCAACGCGCCCGCACAAAAAACGTAACGCACCCGCACACCATCGAGCATCTTCATGCTGGTGGTTTTGGTAACGCACCAAGGATGACCGTCATGTTTTCTATCCATATCTGTCAACATTCCGGACGCCCTCGAGTAGTCCGCCCAAGGAGGGAACTCAAAGAAGATATTACCGTCGACGTCGGCGGGAAGGCATGTAACCGATTTAATTGCGAACTTGCGTAAAGCAAAAACTAGGGCTCGTGTGCCTCCTCCACGGCCCACTCCTTGCTGACAGAAGGTTTATTCGCCCTCCCACGGATTTGGGCGTTTCCGACACTCGTAAAACCTCGCCACCATTCCCACATGGCAGCGTGACTACTCTCTTGCGGCCATCTATGACCGCTCCGGATTTGCTCAAAAAGGTCATCCCCAAAATGAGATCCACTCCATCGATCTCGCAGATGGTGAATTTCTCACGTCCCTCCCAACTCCCCAGTTGAAGAGGAACATCAAACGCCAACCTTGTTGCCAACTGTGGTTCTCCTTTGGCAGAACGCACCTCAATAGAGGCCCCACGTCACTTGTCGGGAGTCCCAACTTTCGCGCCGCCGCCGGTGTCATGAAGGAGTGCGACGCTCCTGTGTCCACCAACAACGACACGTTAGTTCCGGATATTATCCCATCCACGAACTATAACTGACTCCCTTTACGCAGGGCGCCAGTTTCCTGATACAACTCACAAGAATAGTTGCCTACCTTGCAAGTCCTGGCGACCACCGCTTCCACCATGCGACTGATGGTATCTTCCGACAGCTCCGTGGTTGCTCGAGTCATGTTCAATTGTCGAGGTTTTGTGCACTTCTTGGCCATGTGCCCGGGCTCCCCGCAATTGAAACACACTCCATCAAAGGTCGCCTTCTGTCCGCCATAAGTTGCTCCACCCGCTTTTCCTTTCGAAGCACCGGGTGCCGCCTTGACGTGTGATGGCCCCCCCTTCGATTTCCACGTGCCATTGTCGCCGCGTGGCCTATCCCACTTCTTGTGGTTCAGCTCCGTACGGCCTTGTCTCTCACCCCTAGGACATCCGAGAAACATTCAGCCCTCTCAATTGCCTCGTTCAAAGTCTTGCGTGGCTTCTCCTCCAACTTCCGCCTGGCCCATGGGGCCAGTCCCGCCACAAAATTGAAGACCATTTCTGGTTCTGCCATGTCCGCGACTTCGAGCAACAGCACATTGAAAGCCTGGACATACCCCCGAATGTCATCTGTTTGCTTCAAATTCCTCATTTTGTCCCGGGCAAGCCAAGACGCGTTGAGGGGCACAAACTGTCTCTTCATCAATTCCTTGAACCCACTCCGGTTCAAGGTTTCCAGGCTTGGGCCTTGGTCGTGAAGGCGTTTCTGCCACCATTGTTGAGCATAGCCCCTCAAATAGGTGGGAGCCACTTCCACCCGATCCTCGTCACTCAACTTGGCCGCCCGAAAGTACTGCTCTAGCTCCAGGAGCCAGGTGTTGAGTGCCTTCCGATTTCGGATGCCCTCGAAGGTGCCGGGTTCCTTAGGCTTCACCTTAAACTTTGCCTTAGTGGAAGTGGCATTAGCCGCCTTCAACACATCTTTCAACGTCCCGCCAAACTGCGCTAACAACCCTTCCCAAAAGGCTGCCGGCATGGGAGGCATCTCTTGGTTTGTCGGAGCTCTCAAGGATTCCTCGGGCTCCGACTCCTCGGATTCCTCCCGCTCTTGAGCGGCCTCGTTTTCGGAAACATGCATCGCTTCCTCAAACGGCTGCCTCGGTGACACGTCGCCCCCATCGGGCTCACCAGGATCATCATCTTTTGGGCCATTCCGCTTTCGCTTCGGCTTGCCCGACCCCATTATGAGGCCAATCCCAAGGACGATCGCGTACTGAACTCTAAGCTCTGATACCAAGTGTCGCGCACCTCTCTTCGGTAAGCTCCCCTTCACGTCATAGTTACTCGCTTTGATGCGCGCGCCTGACTCCCAACCTGGCCGCCGGGCCAACTTGGAGCTTCGGATGCTCACCGGGACATAACGGTCCCCCTTCGCTCCCCACTAAACCCTCCACCTATTTGGGACTAGTGGAATTCCCTTTGGTAGATGGCAGTCCGGAACAGCTCCGCCCACTGTGGACATCTTGAACAAATACACCTTGGACGAGCCCTGGCCAGGGAAGATACTGTTTTGAATGAATTCATAGTGACTCCTCCGTTTGAGGTCCATAATGTTGTCCATAAATCCAGCACTGCCTGTGCCCATTCTAAGTGCATTCACCTGGTTTTGAATATTGGGAGAGCTCAACACGGAGAAATGGTCCATCACTGCATCAAACAAATCTGCATCTAGCATTCGTTGTGTCGCATCCCCTTCACTCAGTATGTGTTTTTCCAGGAATGCCTTGCTAGCTGCAAGCGCTATAGCAGAAGGTGTTGCACAAAGGGCATTGTGGAACTCCTGCTTCAGCAGATTTCTAGCGATGTCCACGCTATCCCTGCAACTTCCTTTTGACACAGGATGCTCGTGTGTACCCATATGAATGCAGGCATGAGTCATTGTCTTGCATCGGTGTGCCACCTGGTACATACGAGTGTGGCACACAGAAACACAGGACGGGGAAAGTTTGCAGAACCTGCAGACAAAAGTATTGGTCTTGGGATGGGCAATCCCTGGGGTGAAAGGATTCAGGGGCACACCTTCCCACTCACTTTCGTTTGGTTTAGCGTTGTTTCTCAGGCGAGGGCAAGAAATATTCACGCACTTGCAATGCCCAACGCAAACCGACCTTCGAAATTTCAATCCAATGTCGTTGTGGATGTTCGATGTTTCTGTCCTGTACCAAGGGTGCCCGTCATGTTTCTTGTCCATGCCCTGCAGAAGCCCAGCTAGTCCATTGGAAGACGTGGGAGGGTTGAGCTCAAACAAGATGTCCCCATCAAACTCTGCTGGCACATATTGAACCCGCTGCACCCGAATGGACTCCCAATCAATAAAACGCAGCTCGCTCTTGCACCCAGGCACCCTGACGAGGGCTTTCAATTTCGGAATGACACTCGTTATCTCCTGCAATTCGTCATCATCCAAGAATGGAGTCTGCACTGGCGGAGGAATCTCAGAAACATCCTCCGAGGACGAGTCTGAAAGAGTCACGAATGTGGTGGATGTGCTCACCTCTTGTTTCACATGAACTGGGCCCTTCTGCTGCACGACCGATGCTGCAGTGCCAGGGGTAAGTACTGATCCTGCTGATTGTCTTCTCTCTTTTCCAAGGACGCGGTATGTGCCTGGAAGGACTCTCCACTTCCTTCCACACTCGTCAACCAATGGTCTCTCCAAGTGCCCAGAATCCAAATTCCCATCCTCGTCATACACCTCTTTTTGAACAAGCAAGAACTCAATTCTAGAGGGAACACTGTAACCAGCTCATCCTCATGAACAACTGCAAATCCATCGTCATCTACAGTGGCAGTCAGTGGAAGACTACCTGCATTGGAATGAAATCGAGCGAGTCTATCTCCCTCCCTGGACATGTTTTCCTAAATTGACCCAAAGTTGCGATCCACAAAGGGTCCCCCGAACTGATAGCCCGCAATTCCCGAAAGGGGATCCACCCCAAACGAACTGAGGTGAGTAAGGGTAGCACTGACCCAAAGACTGCGGGCGATGCACTCAATGGACGTAAGAATGACATGCACGGCGAAAGTCTCCACTGAACTTCGCAGTCTGCCACACTGGGAGACACCAACCAGAAAAACTATTTTCAAAGACAAGAAGCCACAAGAAGCCGTGCTGTATTTGGATGAAAAGCAAACCCTGAACATGACATGAAACCATCCATTATGGAAAGACGGCAATGACCCTAGAGACCAGTAAACAGGAAACCCCGAATCTAATGAGGTTGTGTTGTGCCAGAAGAGCACAACACAAACACTGACACTCCGGGGGACATCTCGCACGAATGTGTGCAACACATCACCATTGCCGACACAAACTTTTATACCGAATGACCGCATTGCGACGGTGACGGCGAAATGCAAACCGCTGGGTAGGCACTACAACATACGTGGATGCATATGTGAAGCAACACAATTATTGCGAATCTGCAAGTACTGCTCGAAATTGAACTAGCAATAGATCTTTACGGCACTTCGGAATTTGAAAGAATGCAAGAAGCCTGCCATGTATTGCCTGCCGGTGAAGTACATCTGACATATATCACAAGTACATGCAACGGCATTGGAAGTGCCACCATTTTTTTTTTTGGATAATACAAAGACGCACATTGTTTGAGCCCCCTTACTTGCTTGTTCTTAGATGTGAAAATCGGGCACCTAGAGCCACTCTGGCAGGTTGAATCCACCCCGAATTGGAAGCTCAAACAGTGTGCGGCAACGCACACTGTTTTGAGCCCCCTCTCTTCTTGTTTTTTGATGTGAAAATCGGGCCCCTAAGGCTACTCTGGCAAGTTGCATCCACCCCGAATTGGAAGCTCAAACAGTGTGCAGCAACGCACGCTGTTTGAGCCCCCTTACTTGCGTGTTTTTTTTATGTGAAAATCGGGCACATAGGGCCACTCTGGCAGGTTGAATCCACCCGTTATTGAAGGCTCAAACAATGTGCAGCAACGCACACTGTTTGAGCCTCCTTACTTGCTTGTTTTTAGATGTGAAAATCGGGCACCTACAGCCACTCTAGCAGGTTGAATCCTCCCCGAATTGGAAGCTCAAACAGTGTGCGGCAACACACACTATTTGAGCCCCCTTACAGACTTGTTTTTTGATGTGAAAATCAGGCACATAGGGCCACTCTCAGAGGTTGAATCCAACCGTTATTGAAAGCTCAAACAGTGTGCGCAAACGTACAATGTTTGAGCCCCGTTTTTTTGCTTGTTTTTTGATGTGAAAATCAGGCACATAGGGCCACTCTGGCAGGTTGAATCCAACCCTTATTGGAAGTTCAAACAGTGTGCGGCAACGCACACTGTTTGAGCCCCGTTTTTTGCTTGTTTTTAGATGTGAAAATCGGGCACATATGGCCACTCTGGCAGATTGAAACCACCCCTTATTGGAAGCTCAAACAGTGTGCGCCAACGCACACTGTTTGAACCCCCCTGTGATTCATTTTTGTTGTGAAAATAAGCCACATACGGCCACTCTGGCAGGTTGAATCCAACCCTTATTGGAAGTTCAAACAGTGTGCGGCAACGCACACTGTTTGAGCCCCGTTTTTTTGCTTGTTTTTTTAATGTGAAAATAGGCCACATAGGGCCACTCTGGCAGGTTGAAACCACCCCTTATTGGAAGCTCAAACAGTGTGCGCCAACGTACACTGTTTGAGACCCCCTTTGTGATTCATTTTTGTTGTGAAAATAGGCCACATAGGGCCACTCTGGCAGGTTGAATCCAACCCTTATTGGAAGTTCAAACAGTGTGCGGCAACGCACACTGTTTGAGCCCTGTTTTTTTGCTTGTTTTTTTATGTGAAAATAGGCCACATAGGGCCACTCTGGCAGGTTGAAACCACCCCTTATTGCAAGCTCAAACAGTGTGCGGCAACGCACACTGTTGTGAGCCCCCTTTGTGATTCATTTTTGTTGTGAAAATAGGCCACATAGGGCCACTCTGGCAGGTTGAATCCAACCCTTATTGGAAGTTCAAACAGTGTGCGGCAACGCACACTGTTTGAGCCCCGTTTTTTGCTTGTTTTTAGATATGAAAATCGGGCACATAGGGCCACTCTGGCATGTTGAATCCACCCCTTATTGGAAGCTCAACAGTGTGCGCCAACGCACACTGTTTGAGCCCCGTTTTTTGCTTGTTTTTAGATATGAAAATCGGGCACATAGGGCCACTCTGGCATGTTGAATCCACCCCTTATTGGAAGCTCAACAGTGTGCGCCAACGCACACTGTTTGAGCCCCGTTTTTTGCTTGTTTATTTATGTGAAAATCGGGCACATAGGGCCACTATGGCAGGTTGAATCCACCCATTATTGGAAGCTCAAACAGTGTGCGGCAACGCACACTGTTGTGAGCCCCCTTTGTGATTCATTTTTGTTGTGAAAATAGGCCACATAGGGCCACTCTGGCAGGTTGAATCCACCCCTTATTGGAAGCTCAACAGTGTGCGCCAACGCACACTGTTTGAACCCCGTTTTTTGCTTGTTTTTTTATGTGAAAATCGGGCACATAGGGCCACTCTGGCAGGTTGAATCCAACCCTTATTGGAAGCTCAAACAGTGTGCGGCAACGCACACTGTTGTGAGCCCCCTCTCTGCTTGTTTTTTGATGTGAATATCGGGCCCCCTATGGCCACTCTAGCAGGTTGAAACCACCCCGAATTGGAAGCTCAAACAGTGTGCGCCAACGCACACTGTTTGAGCCCCGCTTTGTGATTCATTTTTGTTGTGAAAATAGGCCATATAGGGCCACTCTGGCAGGTTGAATCCAACCCTTATTGGAAGCTCAAACAGTGTGCGGCAACGCACACTGTTTTGAGCCCCGTCTATGCTTGTTTTTTTATGTGAATATCGGGCCTCTAAGGCTACTCTGGCAGGTTGAATCCGCCCTGTATTGGAAGCTCAAACAGTGTGCGGCAACGCACACTGTTTGAGCCACGTTTTCAGCTTGTTTTTTGATGTGAAAATCGGGCACACAGGGCCACTCTGGCAGCTTGAATCCACCCCTTATTGGAAGCTCAAAGAGTGTGCGGCAACGCACACTGTTTGAGCCCCGCTTTGTGATTCATTTTAGGCCACATAGGGCCTCTCTGGTAGGTTGAATCCAACCCTTATTGGAAGCTCAAACAGTGTGCGGCAACGCACACTGTTTTGAGCCCCCTCGCTGCTTGTTTTTGGATGTGAATATTGGGCCCTATGGCCACTCTGGCAGGTTGAATCCACCCCGATTGGAAGCTCAAACAGTGTGCGGCAACGCACACTATTTTGAGCCCCCCCTTTGCTTGTTTTTTGATGTGAAATTGGGACAAACAGGCCAGTATGCATGCTCAATACACCCATAGTTGGAAGCACGAACAGTGTGCGGCAACACACAGTGTTTGTGCCCCTTCTTGGCCCCCCTCTCTGCCCTTTTTTTGTGTTGTAATGTGCCACATAGGGCCAAATGTCATGTTCAAAACACCCCTATTTGGAAGCTGAAACAGTGTGCGGCAACGCACACTGTTTTCGGCCCCCAGATGAGAGATTGGGCCACACAGTGCCTGTCTGCCTTGCTCAAAACACCATATTTTCTTGCCTCTCTCTTATATCAATTCGAATGAACAACCCTGCAGGAGAAGATGCAAAGGGTGGCGGATAAGAACCCTTCGGGGCAGGGAAAGGAGATCATTATTGATGTGGACGATGAGTTCTATGAAAGCAATGCCGCCGAGATGCTGGGGGGTCAGAAGGTAAACTCTCAGCTTGTGGTGCAAAGTATGCTTGCCCCAGGTGGGAGGTTGAAGATTCCCCTGTGTAGGTTGGTTTCCATGCCCGTCGTTTGTCCACCCCTCATCAAGGACATCCTGAAGCTAGAGGCCGAGTTTGTTCATGGGTATTTGGATGGATCCGCAGTCTTTTACGTTTCTAGTAGGGATTCCAGAGGCAATGAGCTCCTTGTGGATGAGTCAATCGTGGACTCCTGGGATCCCATTTGGAGACAGGTGAACGAATCCTTCGAACTTCTTCTCTCCAGGAAACCTTCAACCCAGGCATTCTCAGGGAAGATGTTTCACGTATGGGATGGCAACCACCGGTTGCTTGCATGGATGGCTGTCATTGGGAGGCTGCACTCATAGGAGGAAGAATGACATTACTCTGTTCGATCGATGGTGCTGGATTGTGACAGGAACATGATGGGTCTTCTGACGGCAATGAATGATGTGAACGGGTTGGTTTCTCATTCTACATGTTCGTTGTGGTTCCGTGGTTCTTTTGTTCCAGTCCTCTGTTGACGGTTCTTAAATTTCATTATGACTTTCACACATCATTCTGCAGAGGGACGGAGACATCGCATGTCAAAACGAGTCTAGTTCACACACTGTACAGGATACAAAGGATCGGGCAGATGCCCTTGACCAACTTCAAGACCATCTTTTCAGCAAAGACGTACAAGAAGTGCGAAATCTCGAAGACATCAGAAACGTGGTACTCGTTGACCCGTGAGGCTTTCATGGAGTATATGTACGCGGTGAGATACATCTTCCATCATCTGGCCTTTTGATATTCCTGCTTTCACATGTTTGTTTCTGTTTGTTTCCCTTGCCTTTGGGTTGATGCAACTCTCGTGCATTCCCTTGCAGCAAGACATTTCAGATGCAGGAGAGCGTGACAAACTCGAATACTACAGCTCTACCCCTGAGGAGAGAAGGACAGCAAAGGGGGTTGAGAGTCACATCCAGAAAGAGATGACGGCCACAAGAAGGACTATTATGAGTGCTTTTGTTAAGCAGTTGAGAATTGCCGACCCATCATTCGGACCGCAGTTTCTTCAAGAAGTGAAAAACCATTACAACAAGCTAGGCAAGCCGGAGATGGCCCAGGAGAAGTTACACAGGTTATCTACCGCCGTTGTGTCTTCAGAACAGAAGGTGAAGTGGCTACAGATATGGAACTCCGATCCCACTCTTAGGAATACCCACATGTTCCCCAGGCCGGAGAAAGAGAAGAAGACCCAGTGTGTCATTCCTGTCAGTGACAATGTGCTGGCCACATGGCTTCACAAGGCCACTTACTGGAGCCAGATATGATGTCCATTACTGTGTCACTTTTTTTTCGCTTTTTCTGTCATTCTCTTTCCATGTTACATGGCTGTGATTGTTTTTGGGTTCATTCTTGCATTTAAATTGTTTTGCAGTTGGAGGAAAGCGCCCGGTCGGTTCTACATACGCAGCTGGCTGACTATGGGATCACCATGACAGCACCGAAGGTCTCCTTCCAAGCATACATGAGGAAATGGAGAGCCACAGTGTGGCAATCTTGTTTCTTCAAAGAGTTCAGCAAAGAGGGTGGCATCAGTCGAACAAATGAGCTTGACCAGCAGGAGAAAGGAGAGGAAGCCTGGAAACGATGCCTTTACAGGTGCGAAATGGACTGTGCTTCTTTGTTTTGCAAATCCTCCATCCAACCTGTTTTGGGCTGGCTCATATGAGTTTGCGGTGCCGCACACTCATTTGTTCTATCCGTGTATAGTAACACCAACGTGCATACCCTGGGCCCTTCAGGCTGTTTTGTGTACGGCGGTTGCAGTGTACTATGCCGCATACTCTTTTAGGGGGTCTTCGTGATGTGGTGGAAAAGCTGGGAGACAATAATTGCAATGCATAATGAGGCTGTCTCTATTCCTGCAGGTACATAAAGTATGTTCTCATGGCAGAGAACTGCTTGGACAAACATCCTGATTTCGTGAACCTTTGGCTTGTCCCTGCTGGCAACCAGACCATGTTTACTACGGGGATCTTGCATGACTGGGGCCCAGACCATCTTTCGGCTTGTGGTTGGTATTTGGATTGCCCTGCTTCTGAGACCCCAACTCAGGAGGTGTCTTTGAGGAGAGAGAATGAGCATATAGCAGCCACCGCCGCAGCAGCCGACCTCGATATTCATGATAGAAATTTGAGGACTCTTGCAGAGAAGGAGCCTCCCGCTCAGGTAAAAAGCCTCCGGTATGAGGGTCATGAAGACATTGAATTGTGTGAACAGCATGTACCTGGCGAAGGGGGATCCTCCGGGAGAGATGGTAAATCTGCTTTCTTATTCCTTTTCTTGGTGGTTATCGGGTGGAGTTGCATAAGTCGCTCAAATGAATGTTTGAGCTTGCACTTTCAGCACTTCCCACAGTTCCAAATGTGTCTTCAATGTCTGTTTCCTTCCTTCTATTCCACTGTAGGTGCTTCATACCACGCTTGCAAGGCCAGTGCGCGACATCTCTTTGGGATTGAAAGGGATGCTGAGATTTTCAAGAACCTCCTGATGGGTTTGGGTGGACACACTTCTCAAGTCATTCCGAAGCCCCGTCCCGGTGATATTGATACAGAGGAGACTTCCGACAAGGAGCTGGACTTCGACTTTGCCTGTGAGTAAGTTCAACCTGTCGATGCTTGCATTGTTGTTTCAATACGCATGATCACTGTTCTTAAGGCAAATTGCACATGTGAGACATCCTCTTCGTTGGACTTGTGCATTGCATCATTGTGTTCAAAATAGGTTTTTGTCGACTTGTGCAGGAGTCCGCGTGCTTCCACTGTCCCTCCAGGGCTATCACACCTTTTTGGACTTCTTTCAAGTCCTCCTCAGTCTTACGTGCTACCTGTCTATGTGGAGGCACTCGGAGCAAGCATGTCCATTCATGGCACTCGCAGTCCAACCATCGACGGCCATGGTAGAAGACGTGGTGTTGGGGCCGGAATATTTGTGGACGACATAGCACAGCAGGTCAATACTGATTCTGATGACTGTGACACTTGATATGAAGTTTTCTTTTGCTTTCATTCGGGGCCAATTTTGAAATGGGATGGTTGTGTGTCCTTGTTGTCCTATTTGCAATGTGTGCATGGGATGCAAATTCATGGGAACAAACTATCGTTGGAGATGGGGGTTGCATGGACTGCTCGGATTGTTCCTTCAATCTATTTAGTGTTTTGCGGAGCTCACAGGCTTGTGTGCATTGCAAAAACAAACAAACGTCTTTGGTTCGGGTAGAGCAGTCTCGCATCATTTGCTCGTTGGTCTCCAAACCATTCTTGCTAGAAGAATGCTTGGTAAATCCGTCATGATAAAGTCCACGTGATCAAAGAGCGTTCAGGCATTCTCAATTCTGGTGAGCATCCATGATGCTCCCGCACATACCTGGCATGTTCGCAAGGGTGGTGAGTAAGAAAAGATTTCGCAGGGATCCGCTTTGGATGATGTGAGTGTGCACCTGCTCACGACGTAGGCACATTCCAATGCAGGGGCTTGGTATGTTGATAACGTCTACATGGATGCAATGGATAGAAAGGATGGATACAATGGATGTAACACATCCAGTCTGCATTCCCTGGAAATGGCTGATCACGCAGTAATAGGTGACACCCGCGGAAATAGGCCCTGTATGCATGCTGACGTGGCGTGAGCCTGTGCTGGGCTCACGGTTTCCTGGGCTCACAGGCTCACGCCTCTGGGCTCACACCTCTGGGCTCACAGAATAGCACCCCCCATCATCGCCAATGCCTATACATCCCTGCATATCACCTCCTACAATCAACACATATACCCTTAGAAAAATGACATATTAATGGGTTGTAGAGGTAAGGGGCCAAATGACAACCTTGCCTGACGAATCTGTCAAGAGCAAAAGGTTTGGATATAGCCCCGTTAACATAAACCTTGCTAGACGTAGAGCTTAGAGGAGCCTCACCCACTTTGAGAAACTCTCTGGCATGCCTATTTTAACAGGAACTTTATGCAAGAAGCCCCTAGTCAGTATTGTCAAAGGTCTTTTCAAAGTCTAGCATTAGCATAGCCAAGGGCTGCTCAGAGCTTTTGGCTTTGTGCATAGCCTCGTTGATGAGAAGCAGATTGTCCATAATCATTCTTCCCTTGAGGAATCCAGTTTGCTCTGGCCTAATGTTCCGAGAAAGAACTGGCTAGAGTCTTAGCGTCAAGGCTTTAGCAATGATCTTATATGTGGTGTTTAGGAGCATAATAGGTCGATAGTTCGATAGCAAGCCGGTAGTTAGATTTTTTTTTTTTCAAGAAAGGAATTTTTCTCTCTCTCGAATAATTATTAGTATATCCCTTGTTAATTTGTTTAAGAACCAACAAAACAAAACAAAAATTGTTGTTGGGTGCTTTTGTTTTTGGAAAATACAAGAAAGTCTGCCCTTTCAATTAATAATTTCTTATTATAAAAAAGAGATTATAAAATAAAGAAGAACAAAGATTGGCATGGCTTCATTCAATCCAAGGCCAGATAATGTACCAAAGAACTTTGAGGTGTCTAGCATCTACCTTCCTGCTGGAAGGCAGTAGTCCTTCAGGGTCCTTGGGGACGCGTCATATATTATTATATTATTTCCAAAGAAAATTATGGAAACCAACTTATGGTGCTTCAAATAGTACTACTTGCCTTCTAATTTTGAATGGTATATATATATATATATATCATTGATGTCATGTCTTCACATGCAATGCCTCTCTTGAAAAAAATACTGACAAATCACAACTGACATGACAGAAAATTATGAAATTTATTTAAAAAAAAAAACTTAATTCTATTGTCTTGTGACAGAACTTAGAAAGATGCAAGGAAAAGTCTGCTGCTCTCACAAAAATAATTATTGCATTCAAGTATTATACACACTATATATTTTCAGAAATTTCTAACAAAATGCCCAATGAGCTTTCAAGTGGGGTGGTTTTTTTTTTTTTTTAAAGAAAAGGGGTCGGAGGCCCTTTTAATCAAATTAGATAAATGAAAGAGTACAAAAAGGTGAAAAAAATAACCACTTGGGGCCGTGAAGGCTTATTGCAAGGGAACTTCGCCAAAACTGTAGTTGGAGCAGGGAAAAGCCTAAGATGCAAGGTGCAGTGCCAAGGTGGCCTATGTCGCGGGGGGGGGGGGGGGATGCTTTAGAGAGCAGTGAAAAGGGAGACTTTATAAGTAATCTAGAAGGGGATGGTCTTAGTATTAAAGCTATGTGAGAACAGGATCAGAGAGGTGAGCACACGATTGTTAGGAGTGAGAGCTTGAGTGACACTAGAGAACATCCAGAGAGTAGTGCTTGCCAAGGGACCACTAAGACAATTCTCCAATATTCGCTGGTGGACTGAGCTAGAATTTGAGCTGAGCCTCAAGAACAAGGGATCCCAAGAGCGTTTGTGCCTCCAATTGCGCTCCCTTTCTTCGCCTTCAGCTGGGGTCTTGCCATTGAGTGGGGATGGTCTCTTCCCATCGAACGTAGTTGGAAACACGAGAGCAGAGCAGGCTGCTCTTGCCCGAGGTGAGATCGAAATCGCAGTTTAGCCCTTCGTTGAGCCGATGATTTGGGAATAAGTACTGCACACAATGTAACCCATGCCTTCCTCACCTCAGTCATCAGCTCAAGATAAATGTTGAACAAGATTGCTCTGATGCTGGGGGGCCTCCCCTGTTACTTGTGTTTACATCTAGCTTTCCAGACATTCCGAAGTGTATGGGCCCTTAGGAACAGGGCAGTTCAGCAAATTTAGCAGACCTGGGATACAGTTGACTAATAACAAGGAGAGGGGAGGGGGATGTTGAAATGCCTTCCCGTTGGAATAGAATTGGAGAACTATCACCCAAATGCGGTGCATCATAGGGCACAGTACCATGCAGTGTTCAATTGATTCAGGGTTCTGAAGACAAATGGAACAGTGTTGAGGCCCATCCAGGGAGTTAAAATTGATAGGGAAAATCCTATGAGCCACTTTCCATAGAAAAACCGAGACCTTGGCTGCTCTGTCCTTTCTCCATATGTCTTTCTAGACCGAGTCCCACTCATACCTGTCGGGGCTAAGGTATCTCCCCATTTTTGCTACCACTTTGAAAGGAATGAGCGAGGGGGTGATAACAAGGAATAACCTTTTTTTACCGTGTATGCGAAGAATGAAGACTTAATATTGTCCATCCATGTCCATTCGTCCGGATCAAATTGTAGACCTTGGAGAGGGTGCTTGAGGAACCAGAGGAAGGAGTTTTGTCTGACCGAGTGCATCAAGTCCACCACTGGGGGATGTGGGTTGCAGCTCCCATTCCCATCAATGATCCTGATAGAGAACAAAGAGAGGGCATTGATTTCTTGTTGTGCTAATTTGAATCGCAGAAACCCTGGTTGTTCAACAGTAAAGATAAGTCCCGAGGCCATAGTACCTTCGAACTCAAGCACTAGGATGACAGGGCCGACAGCCTCTGGTTGGCTCTCAGCCATGCACTATGATGGGTGTCGTCAGAACGCAGTAGGGCCAAAATGTAATCAGAAACTTGGTTGAAAATGGAGGCCCATGAATTGGCTCTTCTAGCTCCCACCAGAGAAGAGACCTCCTGAGTTGAGATGTAAGTACCGTTCTCCTATATGTTGCCCAAGTGAGTGAATCATTTGCTTTCTCAATGAGCCCATTTTGACTTGAGCTTCAGCAGGGTTACTGAGTCCAAGTTGTAGTTTCCAAACAGTGGTTGCCTTTGAACATTCAGCATGAGTCCTTGGCCTACTCTGTGTGAGGTATTCCCTAATGCTAGTCCAGGCCTTCCAAATGGACTGCCAAGAGGCAGAGCCCAGATTCTCTGAGGATTTCCCCTGAACAATCCATCTTAAAGATGATGCCCAAAGTGTAGATGAATGGGGAATGGCTCCAGTGAGATAGGGCTGGACCAGTTTGCTTCATGGGGACAGATGGTTTGAAATTGCGCGGGGAACCCATTCAGCCAAGAGTGGAATAATATGTTTGCCAGGGTCCAATAGTCCCAGACCTCCTTTACTTTTTGGTTGACATAACTGCTCCCAAGAAAGAAGCGCGCGCCTATTAGGAAAGCCAGATGTTGCACCACACAAGAAGTTTCGGACCATTGCTTTGAACGAGATTATTTTTTCCTCTCGTTCTAATTGAGAGGCCTGATTTCTCACTAAGCAGACGGTTTTTTCTTAAATAAATAAACAAAATGGATAAGGATATGGACCCACATGTAAAGACAAGATGCATTGTAGGGAGAAATGGACAAAACTCAAACATGAGATAGAGTTGGGTAAAGAGAGAAGAGATGATTGTCAGTTGTTTCCAATGATGTCTTCAATAGAGGATTATGTACAGACCATGACTCTATTATAGAGCGCAAAGGGCCCGGCAGTACTGGCAAGGGGAAGATGCTTTTACATACGCTCGAGTTGAAGACATCATTGGAAACAGCTCATCTCTTTTCTCTTTACCCAACTCTATCTCCTTCTTATAATAATTTAGAGAGTTTGAGCTTTGTCCATTTCTCGTAGCTACTATACATCTTGACTTTATTTTTTCTTCATTTATTCCTTTTTTTTTATAAAGGAAACCTGGAGCGACTGCTCACAATTCAGGCCCTTGAGGAGGGGGAAAAATTAACCCCCTTTCAGATAAGCCATTAGGCACACAGGTGGGGTTCATTCTTTTGTCTAAAGGCATCTTGCCTTTACATGTGCGGGTCCACATTTTAATACTTTTGTTAGTTTTTAATTTCTAAAAGAGAAACCGTCACTCAGCAGGACTCGTGCTCACAAATCAGGCCCCTTAATTAGAGTGAGAGGGAAAATAACCTCTTTCAATAGTAATGAGGCACAAGGCTCATGGGGCATATCTTTTTGTTAGAAACATCTGATATTATATTGTTTATAATAATAATAATAATAATAATAATAAACAGAAACACCTGGGAGAAAGTGCCAACTCCCTGGCACTCACAAATCAGGCCCCTGGGTAGGTATAGCTAATGATCAAGGGTCGCCTTTTTGTGGGTCCATGAAGTCAATAAGATAGGCCAAAATGGCATTGCTCCTTTACAGAGGGGTTGCAACATGCATTTTGGCTTTTGACCGTCAATGCGGTAGCTCAAGGCTGTTGAGGGCAGCTTTTTATCTAGAACAAATTAGGATGGTTGAGCTGAGAAGCTTGGGTTTCTTTTGTTTGAGCTCTTATTTGGTAGACATCAGGGGAAGGGATCACCCTCCAAGGGGTTGAAGATGATGGGTCATGGGCCTGTTTATTTTTTAAATGGTGCATGGTGGTTACGCCATATGCATGCACTGGATGATTAGCTACTCCATCCATCCTGCCAATCTAGACCGAATTCACATTATGGATGACATAAGTGACTTAGCATAACCCTTCTTCCACCCTAAGTGACATGCACCTAGGTTTATATTTTAGTAGCCAAATTTTAGATAATACATGTTGGTGCTATTTTTCATGAATTTCCAGTCACAAAAAATACTGGAGTTACACTCCCCACCGTATAATCCTGACTGATGTTTACACCCCCTCTCTCTAAAGTCCACATGTCACCCAAACTGAAGTTATACTCCCTTCAGTTTGATGTCACTCTCAAGAGAGGTGGGGAAGATTCAATATACATCACACATGTGCATTAACTTCATACATTATTCCTGGGATTCTCCATTTTATGCGTGGTGGTTTTGCCTCTTTGTAGTAATAATATTTTTAGGAGTATTAACGATGTTGATATTCATTTCATTGTCAATATAATTTTGTTTGATTTGTAAATATAACATATTACATTTCATTAACTATCCAAAATATAGAGAAGAGACAAAAATGAGTTCAATATTAAGATTTTTGACATTTCATTAGCTATTACAATTATCATATTTATATCTACTATCATAGAATATTAGTAAATTAAAACATGCTTACCATGCGTACTACTTTTTGGAAATGCTATAACAATTACATTGAATATGTAAAGAACCGAAATAAATAGAAAAAAAAAATTAGAGCAGATTTGACAAAAAATATTTTCATTAAAAGAAAAATCCCGAGCAATGGGGAGAGCCTCAAAGAATGTACGTAAAGAAATTTCAAAAAGACTCCTTTGTATTTCGAGTGGGCTTATTTCGTGGAATACAGTGCCAGGTTGGCGAGTAGCGTTACGGAGTGTAAGCCACCGTAACGCTACTCGCCAGCCTGGCAAGGCACTTTTTTTTTCAATTCTTTAGGCAGGGTAAGCAACAATCGCTCGTTGCTTCACTGGTTCTCGCCCCTGCCCCTCGTGAGCATGTGAAGCACCTCGCCTGGGTTGCTTACCCTACACATTGAAGATGTGGCCTCCGGTGGCAATGACGATGTGGCAGAGATGACGTCTTTTTTTTTTATCAACTTCAAACATGGCAATATTAGTCTCCAACCTTCAGTCGCTAGAATTTATTAGTGAATCTACGATAAGTGTAGGGGAAGTGCCCTGGCCGAGGGCATTCCACGATTTAAGGGCTGCCTGCCGAGGGCGTTGCCCGAAGCTGGCAGCCCTTAAATCGTGGAATGCCCGGCGGCGGTGACCTTCCCGAACGTGAAGATCAACTCAGAATTTTCATCATCCTCCAATTTTGCAGAATGTTCTTCCAATTTGATGGGGAGTATTTCGAGGAATATTCCTGTCAGGGAGGGACCTTGAATCATATACAGTCGACCCTGGGTAAATGTGCCCTCTTTATGTGTTATAAGGGGTGTAATTGTTATCTTTTTTTTACTCCCTAATTTTTAAAGAAAAAAAAAAGTTTACACAGTAGGGATGTTATATGTTACTCCCTCCTTTGTAAAGTGACCCTTGAGATACGATATGTCCACCTCTTTGTTAGGAAAGTACAGTGAAGGCCGCCTAAAGTAGGTTGAAACATAAATATTTCCATTGACATTTCATTAAGAAATAAATAATGTGGAACCACCGACATGTGATGATTAAATTTCTGAATTAATATAGGGATGGATGTCTAGCAAATTGGCTCTGTATAATGCAATGTAGTTACGTTTCCGACTGTGGGGGTTCATGAATTTGTTCATTACGAGGAAAAACACGATTTGAACACTCCATATGCACCTACGGAAAGCGAGGTATATGAACTCGTTGATCCATGTGCAAACGTTGAAACTGAAGATAACGAAGACGAACCTATTTTAGATCCAGTGGCACAAGTGACATTTTCCAATGTTCAGGAGGAATTCAAAGTGATTAATATGTTTCTAGAACAACAACCCTCGATGGTTGGTTGAGAGACTTTCTAATAGGGTTAGATATGTAGAAAATAGTCTAAGTTATCTAAGTTGCACGTTGACATGAACAGAATTTTCAGTCGATTTGACGTATAACTCTGTAAATGTTATATGTTTTGAAGATCATCCCCGGTTTACTGTTACATGGACAAATGTTAAGAAGAGTCTTGGTCGCCCTCTTTAATATCTTACATTTTAAGTGAAATATAATTATTATGGATTATCTTTGTTATTTGTTTTAAACATGTACTTACTACACGAAATTTTGGTCTTAGCCAGGAAGCAGCAGATCCAGACTCAAATGCAACTGCCCCACCTTTAGATATGATTTCCTGTCCATATTGAGCATTTGCCAATTTTCCTTCATACAAGTCAATCCTACACCACATTCGGGACTGAATTTTTTAATTTGAGAAAATGTCATTATTACATATTAAGTAAAGATTTAAAAAAATTAGATATGTGAGTAAGTTTAAAAAAAATGATGTAACATAAAATGGATACTTGTATTTTTCACAATTTCGTATGTAAGTATATAATATATCTCAAACATACGAATCAGATGAGAAAAATGATAGACCAGAATTATAGGAAATCTACATGTGGTTGCTTTGATGGAAGTCTATCATTGCATCTTATGAGCCTGTTTTTTTTCTTTTTCTGTTTTTTTTTTTTTTGTAATATGTTATCGCTCTGTTATTGTTATTTTGTTCTTACTCCCAAGACGTAACAATAAATGCATGGAATTCATGCAAGCCCTGCCGTATAGTAATCATGAATAGGTAGTAAAAATCTGGAAGATCACATAATTAGTCTATTAATAAATATCAAGGTAGCAGGATTTGAGCCCTGAATCACCCAGGTGGCTAGCAGGCAGGTAATAGAAGATGGACTTTCATTTATGGCATGCACAAGAAGTTGACCAGATGTCATTCATTAAAAGACAGAATATTCTCTTGACAACTGTCTCGATCCAATTGGAAGTCTAATCAAAAGTATCGGTGCTAAAGCAGCTGAAACCCTTTGCATAGTCCTGCCTTAGGAAGGCAGGGCCAATAAAGGAGGGTCGACTGTAGGAAAGTTTTGCACATGCTGGTAGCTCAGCTGGTAAGTGCACAGTGTGTCGCCCTGGCCGTTCAGGGTTCAAACCCGCTGCCCTGCCCCTTGTGTGGGATTGTTCGTGACGGTATGTCTGGGCGTTGGTCATCCTGAAAGGGGGTTAATTTCTCCCCCTCCTCAAGGGCCTGAATTGTGGGCTGTCGCTCCCAGGTTTCCTTTTTTTTTAAAACAAATAAAGAAAAAATAAATTCTGGGCAGTTCCTTACGAGGGAGGTGAGGACTGAGGACTCAGGAGGATATCTGGATCACATGGGTCCGGCGAGAAGTACGGTCTGATCGCACGTGCATTAAGACGTCTTACATTATTTGTCATCCACCGCATTATTGCACCACAAGTCATCGGTTGTTCGCTGGATGACAGACAGCCCGCGGAAACTTCGCGCATGACAAAGGGAGAGTAACCCTGGGGTCAATTAGGAGCCGTGTAAATCCCTGTCGATATTTACCAGCCCGCTGAGCCATCCCGCATGGTCTGCGACGTCGTGGATACATACTGGAATAATAGGGGTCCAAACCCTCAGTGTCTGAATGTTCGAGGAAACAATCCGTGGAAATTCTTGGAATGATGACGAGGACGTGGAGATGATGATGATACAGTGGCGTGCTTTGGTGATGATGCCGCTGCAGTAAGTTAACAGATTTTGACTGTGCGCGATGATGCTGCCACGGCCTACTCCATGCTGTAAACAAGATTAGTGTTACTGGGACCATCCTGTTGAGCTTCAACCGCTAGACTTCATTTCCGTTGGGATCCAGAGCTACAGACCATGTTGCCTGCGCCATCACACAGAGGAGGAACGATCACGTAATGTAGCCCCTGAGCAGGGTGGGGGATTTGAGTAGCCAACGCGGAAATCAGCGTTTGCGCGCTCCAGAAGCGGAGCTTGGAGAGGGCCGGAGAGAAAGGGCCCGACACAGTCCTTCTCAGGTGCGCAGTCGGTACTCGTCGGAAGCTTTTGAGTTGGAATTACTTGTGGATCACGTCGTCGGGTGAGGAAGTTGCATACCGGGTTTTCTGACGGTGCGGAGCTAGAGATTCAGTCGTGGCAGGTCGATACGACAGCAACCGTTTGATGAGGACGAAGTTAATCCGTTTTCAATGAGTGATATGGTGCGGATGGATGTTTCAAATATGCTGTTGTGTTTCACTTGTTCATATTTGTGTGTATGGAAGTGAGGCTGCTTGCATCGAGTCGTCTGCCCAAGCCTATTTTGTAAGCATTAAATAAGAACTTTGATGCAAAGCCCAGTGTAGTCTTTTCTATACGGGTTCAATATCAGGGACACGCCACAAGGAGTAGGGAAGGAGTAGAAATTGTGTATTTGTGGTCTTTGACATTGTTATTGCTGATCTCATGTTCGCACTCTCTTTCAGTATTTCAGGAAAGGCTGCCTCTGGTAATGTTGAAATGAAGTTACATTAGGGACTTGTCTGACATCAGGAACTGAAGAAGGAACAGGAGCTGAAAGCCAAGGAGAATGCCTTACAAAAGAAAGAACAGGTTCAAACTGTGCTACTCTTCTGTATTCGAGCTTCTTTGTTCGTTGAGATTGTCATAAGATTTTGCAGTTAGTCATTTAGTATGGCTGGACGTTCCTTTCTACAGGTTTCGTTGTAATGTGTACGTTATGTTGTGCAGCTTCAGTTGCATAGCCTGATTCGGCCTAACTTCGGCCTATCAAATTCGGAAATGGGTGCTGGCTTTCCGCAGTTGGCCTCTCCAACAAAAAGGGCCCACCCGCTCTCAGAGCTGCGAAGGGTGCTGCTGCAGGAAAGGCTGGTTTGGGTGTGGCTGGTTGCTGCCCTGCTCCCTTTTGCAGTCATACGTGCGTACATGTTCTACGGGAGTGGAGATTTCCCCCATGACACGATGGAAGCTCTACGGTCACTTCAAGCGATTCCAGGGCGATTGTCCCACGGCAGGTTGCCCCTACCCACCATGGTACGAAGCATATGCTTCCTCCTCATCACTCTCTTTGGGCTTCTGTTGGAACCAACACACGCAAACACACACTCTGTCTCTCTGTCTCTCAACACTCTCTGCATTGTCCTTTTCTGTGGGAGAGTTTTTAGCCATCTTACTATTGCAAGCACAGATTATTCTCTCTTTCTCTATTCTGCACCTTAGAGAATCTTGGGAAGTTCAAGCGCAGTTTCTTGGGGACCCCACTATTTTCTCCTTTTATTATTCTATATCACACGGTTTTCCATGCACTTTATAAAGTTTCTTCCTGACTTTCTTTCGTTTCTTTGCTAGTTGCACGCGCCTACGGACCATAATTCCTTCTTCTCATCAAGCTGAATGATGGTGATAGTTCTGTAGGATCTTCTATGTATTGGTATCCCGTCTGGATCTGAAAGGTGACTGGAGGCCTTGCTGCAATGCCAAGCAGGTAGAGCTGAAATGGTATCCAATCACGATTGTTTGAATCTCACATTCGATGAGAGGGTAGAAAGCATGGTAACAAAAGTACCTTAACGCCTGATGAGACACATATGGAATTTATGCACTCTCTTTGTACATTGTACTACTTGGTTTATCCTTGAGTAGCATAGACGCTTGGTCATTGTGCTTTTCATGGAGCTGCCTGCAGTTTGAAAAAACAGGAGTGACATGTTTCACACAGCTGTGTGAATCTCTTCTTCAGCTTAAGTCAGCACCAGTCATGTCACACCACAAACCCAGGAAAGTTATTTTAGTTTGAATAAATATGGTTTCGACGTGCAGGCAAATAGCGCATCTCTTTCAAACTCCAGAAGCATGGAGAAGCAGGGAATACCCACTTCTCTGGCCAATTCCACGGGCATGGATGCACACATAGACAACTCTTCGCTTTCCAACTCTAAGACCATCGAAGAGTTTGAGACTGGCACTTCCCCCAAAGGCAAAGAAGTACAAAATGCCATCCGTGGAGAAGTCATCAATGGCATCAATAACAAGGGCAGCATAGAGGAGCCAAAGTTCAACAATGTAGACGATACCAAGGATGGTTACCAAGGGAGAGGGGGAGGGAAGAATACAACCTCTGGAGATGTAACCAGCAGCAACAACGAGAAAGTAATTGACACTCAAGCGGTTACAAGCCACACAAACTCCACCACCTCGGTAGCTGCAGGTAAACACTAACCTATCAGTATCTTTGTACGATTCTCCAGGTGTGGCTCTGTCCTTGTCCATCGTCTCAAAACAAGAGTGTCAGTGGTAGATTTGGAGGTGGATCTCAGAATGGACATGTTGTCCTACAAGTCTACCTACTCATCACTGGGGGTGGGTTTCCTGGCTGCAGTCAGCCCATCTGGAGTACAAGTGCAGTGATGCCCAGTGACATTGAATTAATTAATGCTCTCAGGTTTAATGGATCAGAAAGGTGCTCGCTTACGTAGTGTTGTTGCATGTGTCAGCTCATCAGCCATGATGAACATGACTTGTGGCTTGCACTGAAAAGGATCTAGGAGGTTTGGTGTCTAAAGGTTATCCATGCATGCCTATGGATAATCTACTTAGCTGGTGACAAAAACTTTGTGTCAGGTTTCTACGTCCAGGGCAACTGCTGCTAGTTTTTGTAGATGGTCATGTAGTCTGTGTAGCACAAGCTCTCACAGAACAACCCAACTAGGTGGCCGTGGGGGCTAAGCCGCAACAAGGGTGTTTGGGATGTTGGGGAGGAGGTCGAAAACTGAAATGGAAGGGGTGCATTCAACTTATGAGGTCTTTAAGAATAGGTTTCAGTACAACCATTATTTGAAATGAGATGTCAGCTTCTGCGATCTGAACTATTGGGTACTTGGAAGGACTTCCATTGTCTTTATAATGAGTTCGTGTGCCACATGGAAGTTTTCTGCTTGAGTCTTGAACAGTGGACGAGTGCCTGATGGCCAGGCTTCCTTTAAGCATGATCACGATGTGTTGATACCCTTTGCTAGAGGAAGATAGGAATGGATAGGGAAGGAAAGGAGTTTTTATAATGTCAATGGCATTTAAATGAAACAGAACATGTGGGGTGCGCATACATGCAACGTCATGAGCTCCAATCTTCGACACGAACCCTGCTTCATTCTAACAATGTCTTCGATTTGTAACATTCCTCAGTTTAATCATTTAACTTTTCGCCTGTAACTGGGGTGTCTTATCTCAGGAACATGCAATCTGTCAGAAGGGACCTGGGTGCCTGACTCCCGACCCCCTCCCTACACAAATGAGACCTGCTTGTCCCTTCAAGGTCATCAAAATTGCATGAAGAATGGACGGCCTGATAGTGGCTATTTGTATTGGAAGTGGAAACCAAAGGATTGTGAGCTACCTCAGATCAATGACATGGGCTTTTTGGAGTCAATGAGAGGCAAAACAATGGCATTTGTTGGGGACTCCATTGCACGTAACCAGTTTCAATCATTGCTGTGTGCTTGGACCCAGGTATATATTCTCATGCTTTTTTTTGCCTCTCTCTCTCTCTCTCCTCCCTCCAACTGGGGTGGGGTCTATTCTATAAGGCCATGACAATCTGAGTCTAATGCCCTGCTTTCTACTCAGCTGCCTGTCTGGCACAGTTAAGTCTACCCTGCTTGGATTGGGAACTACAGGAAAAATGAAAGTGAAGAACAGTTCTTCCTTCACTGGACTACCTTAGTGAGGGGCTCACAGACATGGGAGGGAGAGAAAGAGGAAATGACGTTGGGCGTAAGACGTTGTTTGCCGTAGCCTTGTGGCCATTGACCCCGCGCCCAGTTTGAGCGGGAACAAAAGGGACAGAACCTACCTCTGTCAGGGGCTGACGTTGGTAGTGTGACTTACCATCATATATAGAATTAATCCGGGTTTTCCAGATATCCTCTAGAAATCCCTTCACACAAGCATCAATCTGCTGTGTGTGATTTGCCCAAAAACTAGGCCTCAGGAGGGCCTGGGCTTTTGGCTCAGCCTCGAGACTTTCAAAGTTGTTAAACAGGGGTACAGGCACAATTCCCTTGATAGAATTGAAGAGAGCGTCTCTTTGGTGAGAGAACCCCGGACAGTGAGAGAGAAAGTAAGAGACTTTATGATTACAACAGAAAGCTCAAAGAGCTTATGAGAGAGATAGAATGAGAAAGACGGGATCTTTCTAACTTACGGGAAAAGCCCAAGCCCAAAGAGCTTTTGTGACAACAATGTGCCTTGACAGCCATAAGAGAAATGAAATGGAATGGTACTTTACAATGTCTGTGGGAAGCTCAAAGAGCTTATGGGACAAGAGGAAGAAAGAAACAAAGAAAGAGAGAGGGGCCACAAACAGCCCAATAGCAACTAAAGCTCAAGGGATTGTCGAAGAGTTAATGCTTCATGCATGTAAGCTGCCAAGCATTTCTGATCCCCGTAATGTAAGTCTTTTGTGAGAGATTGGGTATCCCGGAAGAATCTCCCACGGATCTCATAGCATAAAGGGTGCTCCCTCTTGTTCTTCCCAAACTGGGCGCAGGGTCTATCGCCACAGGGCTATGGCAAACATCTTTATGAGTACATTCTCTCTCACACATGGCCCCTCCTCGTGTCTTCTGTGTAGTATATATTCTTTTCTTTTCCCTTGAGCGAAATAGTTTATGGTTGGGGCCCCTCTCTCTTTTTTGTTTCATGGTTTCTCTTGTCCCATAAGCTCTTTGAGCTTTCCATGGATGTAACAAAGTATCATTTCATTTCATTTCATTCCTTTCTTTGACTGATACAGACAACTCAACCTGCGAGTCCATGCAATAGTAGAGTCATCAACCTAGTCTTGGGGACATTCGCAATCATTTCCAGTGCAGACTTTTGAGCCTAATGAGTTGGCCAATGTTAGGTGGATCATCCTACCCACATCTTTCACACTGACGACGACAGGTTCAATCGATGGCTATTCCCATCGTATTCCTTTACACTCGGCATATACTGGTCTCCATACCTTGTAAAACAAACTGACAAGGAAATGGTGGTCAACAATATCACTCAATCCGTTCCACAGGTGGACCTAGGTGTCCTGGACGACTACTGGGTGAGAGAGATGGCGAATGTCGATGTGCTAGTTATCTCGACTGGGCAATGGTACTTCAAAACAGTAGTTTACCTGGATCAAGGGAATGTAACAGGCTGCCACTATTGCCCAGGTGTAGATTTGAAAGAAGTGGGATACTCTACTGCTTACAGGAAAGCTCTGCAGACAGTTCTGAAGGGGGTTTTAACACTACCTGGATACAGGGGGGTTACGCTTCTAAGAACATTTGCACCTGACCATTTTGAGAAAGGGAGGTGGAATGACGGGGGTTCATGTCCCCGCACTGTTCCGGGAGGCGTGCCTTTATCAGATGTGAATAAGCTTATGCATGACGTTGAAGTTGAGGTGTTCAGGAATTTCACTAAGGATGTTGGCCCAGGCATTGCTGCCCGGTTCAAGCTTGTCGACACAACCAATCTGGCAAACCTTCGGCCCGACGGACATCCAGGGCCATACCGATCTTACCAACCCTTCTCAAAGGAGTTTGTGGGACCCCTTCAAATGGACTGCCTTCATTGGTGCCTTCCAGGCCCAATAGATGCGTGGAATGAAGTCACCTTGGAAACCTGGCGGCAAGCATTACAGTAAGGAGGCCAGAGCGTTTGTTTGAGTCGAGCTGGGTAGCTGCCTTACACAATCACATAACAGCAAGCTCAACAGTGTTGGAGAAGGATGCTCCCTTTGAACTGTTGAAGAAATCGAAGGTTTTCTCCTCTCCTCTTAGTTGGTCACTGTACTACTACAGTAACACAACGACTTATTCACATCTTTCCCTCCAGTGAGGTGGAGGCACAGGCTAGGCTGACATAGCCATGAATGCAGCTCCCACCTCAAGTGTATCTTGCCAATGGGCGTATGCATGGATACCAGCTTTTAGGGAGGCCCTCTAATGAAGCCATTCGACTTGCAAGCATTGGATCTGGTAAAGCTGTTTCCATTGTGAGACCTCCCAAAAGAGTTGAGGCGCTCTAAAAGCTTGCCAGCAAACTGGCATTGTATTGTGATTAGGACAAATAATTGTAGTGCTCATTGAGATCACTACAAAGCCCTTCATTAAGATGCTCACATTTTGAGCAACGAGATTGTACAGTACCTGTAACTGTGAGGAATGGACAGGAGCATGGACCCGTGAACCCAATCACTGGGCTCCAGCACTTCATCTGGTATTTATTCATCTCTTTCCAGCCTAAGCTTGGAACTGTCTTCAAGGGCTGTTGCTGCATCTGGGAAGAGTCTTGGTCGCTGGAGTGCAGGATTGGATCTCTACATGTGCCTAAGAGCTGGCTGATCTCGGATCTAGCTTGTATGGATTCAATTACTGGAGGTTGCATTGTCAACAGCACTTGTGTAATAGTTTTGACTACCTTTGTGCACACTTCGAAAACTATCTACAAAAATAGTCTTCTCTTACACTGGCAACTTTTGCAGACACTCCAGCAAAATTGCAGAACTGACTACGTAGGCGATTGATCGCAACCTTGTGACAGCTACAGTACCACAGTTCTTTCTTTCTCCCAACATAAAGCTTCATTGTCAACTATCAGCTCCACTTGGTGATGACTCTCAATAGAGCTTCTCTCTCTTTCTCACTCTCCCACTCTTGGCATTACACTGAAATTTAAACTCAGGGCAGAAGCCTACCTTTGAACAGCATACAGAAGCAAAGAGGAAAGGGGCCCTTTTGGGGCTTAGTTATTGGGCAAACCACACAGCAGGTTGTAAAGCCCCGTACTTGCCTACGCTTGGAAATAACCCGTTTCATCTAAACGGCGATACACATCCATAGTATAATTTTTTGGCGTATAAAGCCGTTAATCCGTTACAATGATGTCTAGGTTAGGGTTAGTTTAGGCCGGTGGCTTGATCCTGACCCCTCATCAGATCTTAAGGCTTAAAGGCGGCGTTGTGGGCTATGGCCTATGATACCTCGCCACGCGGCAGGCCACCATGGTTAGGGCTTTTGTATAAAGACGGCGCCCTGACACAAGGTCAGGGCGGTGTATTCAGGTGTTAGTGTATATGTGATTTGGGTGTACAAACTTGGATGAGAGCTCCTGTGTGTGTCAGATCGCTCACTTGATCCTCCTCTCGCGCATTGCCTGCTCTTTCACTTGTCCCCCTTGTTGTGCAAACACGTTTCTTGAGAGGAAGGGAGTATATGCTTCAGGCTCGTTTTGAGGCTTCACAAGGTTGATGCTTGTGTAAAGGGATTTCTAAAGCATATCTGGAATACCAGGATCAATTGTTTATTGCAAGTTAAGTCTGTCCATTTGTGATTGGGCGTGGAGTCAATGGCCACACGGCTACGACAGACGTCTTTTCTCTCTCGGAAGTCTCGTCTCTCTCGCTGCGAGCAGCACAAACATGGACTAGCGGAGCCGAGCTGCGCGGCGATAGCGGGGGCGAGTCAGGGGCAAGGGGTGTGCGCGAGGAGGGGCTGCCTCGCCACAGAACCGGGAGTTGGTATCGCGTGAGCACAGCGGTGAGCATGCTCACGTGAGCACAACCCACAGTCATGGGAGTTATATGTTTTCATAATGGAATAAAATCATAAGCGGATATAGAGGACTAGTGTATTTATATGATACATCTGCACCAATCCAGTGAGGCGAAACCTTCAATAGTGTAGCTAGAAACCCTAAACCTATAGCGGCGGCGGCGAGTTTCGCATTGAGAAATACTTGGTGATATGGGCACAGACCTAAGCAGCGGTGGGGTTTCGCATTGAGGAAAGGGAGCCTTATAAGAAAAAATATCGCAACAATTCCATGCAACGAAAACAAAATAGTTGCAGTTGATACAAAATACAATTCTAATACTATTGAAATGTGATGCTAAATAGAACTTGAAAAATGTATTCGTTCCCTCCTCCGAAAATAACACCAAACACACAATAAGTAGAAAATATAGTGATATTGATTGAAATGATTTACAAGACAATATAGACAGAATAACAAGATGATACTTTCGCTTACTGAAATTTCCTTTAGGAACGAAGTTAACATGTACATCTGTCATTTAGATCATCAATAAAACCTCAACATTCGAAATCACTCGCGGGAGTACCTATCTTATTTGTGAAGAAGAAGGACGGATCGTTACGCATGTGTGTGGACTATCGTGGGCTCAACAAAGTCACTATAAAAAATCGTTACCCACTACCGCTAATTTTCGGACTCCTCGAACAATTTGGACGAGCAAATTTTTTCACAAAGATCGACTTGAGAGGAGCTTATAACCTTATACGAATAAAAGAAGGAGACGAATGGAAGACTGCTTTTCGCTCAAGGTATGGAACCCCAGTTCAAGGTCGGAGATCGTGTGTGGCTTCTTCGACGGAAAATAAAAACCTCGCGACCATCAAAGAAGTTGGATTATCAACGCCTGGGCCCATTCAAAATTAATCGACAAATAAATCCGGTCAGCTTTCGGCTTAAACTCCCACGAAGTATGCGCATCCATCTAGTCTTTTATGTTTCATTATTAAAGTTGTATCATCCATCGAATATTCCAGGGAGAGTCTCCGTACCACCTCCATCAATCGAAGTCAATCATGAAATTGAGTATGAAGTCGACGAAGTTCTAGTCTCTCGCATCAAGTATAAACGTCTTGAGTATTTCGTACATTGGAAAGACTACGACATCAACGAACGAACGAACGAACGTGGGAACCTTCATCCAACCTCGCCAATGCATCTGACAAAGTCCAAGAGTTTTATCAACGATATCCAGCTAAGCCCTGAGCTACACGTCAATAAGACGTCACAACGATGATGTCAGTCAAGTTAGCTTCAAGATGAAGACTCCACATTCGATGTACGTGATACACGCTAAGGAGGGAGGAGCACCATACATCAGTATATATAGCTACACTTCCAGCACTCTTGCATCTTGTATTGGCAGTATGGAGTCACATAAACCAGATACATTGGAGTTGTCACTTACCCAGCTACCAGATCAGCCGTTCCGACTCTCATGACCTTCAACATCACGCCGATGCTCTCGAGACGATGGGCCACCAATGTGACGCGTACTTCCTCGTCTAAACCCCGTACGACGACAAGTGGAGCCTACTCGAAGCCTGATAATTCTGTTGGAGGTTGAGGCTTCGGACCCAGAGGGCAACGAAATCATGTTTGAAGGCAGCTTCGAATATCAGAATGCTCAAATCATTGCGTGGTCCCAAATTCAAGGTGTTGGACACTATCGATGGTTGCATGGACCTATAAATCATTTGAGTCAAGAACGAAGAGCCGAATACTTGGCAAGTACCATTCGCCGGATTTTGGATTTTTTCCAACTCTAAGCAAATCCAAGATTTTACCGCTCCTCGAAGAACTTGGCGCTAGAGGAGGGGGTGATGTCATGGACATAGCCCAGATGAACTTACCAGGAGTAAATACCAGAAGTTACCATGACTTACCGTGATTTATCATGATCTACTACCATTACTTACCAAGTTTCCGGGAGTTTACCAAATTACCAAGAGTAACTTGGGAAACTGCTCAGTAAGCTGTTTTTGGAGGAAACTTCTCCATCAAGATACCTCATTTGTTTAAGCCAGCAAGGAACCTCCATAGGGGAAGCTTCTTAGGGAAGCTTCTTAGTAGCCAGTATATATAGGAGGCGAGACTGGACATTCTTCAGTCTCGCCAACACCAGTTCAAGCTACTCTTGTTTCCAGTTCCCAATACTCCAGTCCAGTTCCCAGTATTCTAGCCCAGTTTCCAGTATCTGGTACTCTAGTCTAGTTTCCAGCATTCCAGTATTCAAGTCGTGTTCCAATATCTTGTACTCTTGCTCATTGTTATAAAGATCGTCTTGATTCCTATTTACTCATCATGCATTCGGCCACGCCGACCTTGACTTCTTGTCTAGCCTTGTACATCTAGTTTTATCTCTTGTTTGTGTTCAATCATGTTCTCGTTCTTGACAGGCCCACTCAATGAGATTTTTCCCTTAACAACTGAAATCTGACGATTATTCGTTCTTAAAAAAATGTCATTACGTGTGCACATGACACCTCATTCTATCCTAGACATACTCACAACTGCTATGTCTACGACATACATATGACTCTTAGTCACATGTGAACAATGACATGTCATCGCATTGTAGACATACAATCAACTGTAAGTCGTAAGTCCCATCTTTGTCACCATGGTCAATTACAGTTGACCTTCGAGGACCAGTCATGGAGTTAGGTGTGAATGCGGATAATATTTTATCCATTTTCAATTTCTTCCATGATTATGTAGTCATGCATTTAGTCATATCTACCACAGCTAAGGAAAAGCCCCAATCATAAAATGGCATTTCTGTTGTAGTGTTTGGTTCATCAAACATCCCCTTGAGGGGTTGCAATTTGATCCTGGCGAGTAGAATTGGATGGACAGCTCTAAATCCCATTTCTTTGCATACACGGTAAAAAAAAAGATATTCTCTGCTCTTGCCCTCTCCTGTTCTTTACCATGAGTAAATGACAACACAAATGGAGGACACGCTCGTTGAGTGGCAATGAATGGGACTCGGGTCTCAAAGGACATACGGAGGAAAGACCAAACAACCAAGGTCTCAGTTGGGGATTGCTATTCCGTGAGCAGAAAATTCCATGAGCAAAAATCTGCTCACCTATAACCGTGGACACCTATTCGGCTTAGAAGACCTATTAATGCGCAGAGTGGCCCGTATTACATGCATACCCACAAGCTCGGTTATGGATGAATGAGGGATGAATGGCGGATGAATGTTTGTAGGACGAATGAGACATGGATGAATGTAATAAATGTATGAATGGAATAATACAAAGCAGTTTTTTAGTACTGAATTGCCAAATCCCCGAGCTCCAGAACTCTGCTAGTCTTGCTTGCAAAATCAATTCTAAAAGTGCCGTTTATATGTTCAGCATTGCCAACAAGGAATTCACATTGTTTTTATGACGTGAGGAGGGTTGAGGTTGTCTTTTTCCCAAGTATCCAAGGTTGAGAGAGGGCTTACACCCAATTCCAAAGAAGGTACAGAAGTAAATTGGTGCTTTATAAAGAAACGTTTCAAAACAAATGATTCATTCCGACAACAAAGATCCACTGCTACAGGAGTTAATGTCCAAAACAAAGGCTGAACTGTCTATGAAGACACTAGCCCTAATCTGCACAAAACCACCTCTGTCGTAAAGCACAGGAGGGGGAGATGAGAGGAGACTAAATCGTCCGCTGCCGCCTCTGCATAACATGACAACTCAAAATCTGTTTGCAAGTTTTTAAAAAAAAAACAAAATAAAAAAATCCGATTATTTATTTATTTTTCCCCGAATGTGCCAGATTAAGGTGGCGTTGACGCCAGCTTAATCTGGCACCTTAATTGTTTTGTTTTTTTCCGAATGTGTCAGATTAAGGTGGCGTTGATGACACCTTAATCTGGCTGGTCTTCTGGTGTGCTATTTGGGATGAATGACATCTACAAATTGCTCGGACTACATAACTTATGATTCGTTGTCATGTCCTTCTTCCAGGTGACCAGAAATCTATGCTGAGTAAACGCCAAGTTTTTTTCTTGCAAAGCATGGGTTGGGTTTTTTTGCAAGTTTTACATCAAAAAAAAAAAAAATCCGTTTTTTTTTTTGTTTCTGAATGCGCCAGATTAAGGTGGCGTTGACGACACCTTTAGTCTGGCTGGTCTTCTGGTGTGCTATTTGGGGTGAATGACATCTACAAATTGCTCGGACTACATAACTTATGATTCGTTGTCATGTCCTTTTTCCAGGTGACCAGAAATTCATGCTGGGTAAACGCTAGGTCTTTTGTTTGCAAAGCAGGGGTTCGGTTCATTTGTAAGTTTTTCAAAAAAATAAAAAATAAAAAAAATCCGTATTTTCTTTTTTCTTTTTTCTCGAATGTGCCAGATTAAGGTGGTCCTGCATGTGCGTAGGGATCCATGTGTTGTTGCGTTTAAATAAGTGTATTTTAATTTGGCGGAAGCTTAATTCCAGCCCAGAAGACCAACCAGATTAAGGTGTTGTTGCAGTCATCCATGGTTCATTTATCAGACCAATTTTTCATCCCACACTCATTCAACATTCATCCCTTCCCTTCTTTCATTCATCACAAATTCATTCATCCGGCAGCTTTTCATCGCACATTCGTACCACATTGTCGTCATGGAGGCTGTCTGTCTTCGGTCCGATGGAGAGGAGATTGCGTCCATGTAGTGGAGTTTGTGTCCACGGCAATATGCCATTTTTTTCCCTCGATTGTAGGCTCCGCTTCACTAATCTGCTCATGCTTACAATCTGCTCACGCTTAAGGGATTCTGCTCACGTTTACCACGCAAAGTGTGAGCGTGCTCACGGGTTCTGCTCGCACAGTAGCTGCCCTCGGTCTCAGCTTTCTTTTGGAAAGTGGCTCATAGGATTCTGTCAGTTAATGTTATGATGCAGGATGGCCCTCAACATTGCTCCATCTGCCTCCGGGATCAGGACACTTTAGAACAGTACTTGGTGCTCTGTCCCACAACACACAACATATGGGGGACTATACTTCATTTCTATTTCCAACTGGACGACACTTCCTCTCCCCCCTCTCCCCCCCCTTCATTCCTTTTGCTTAATATTCAATTTGGCCAGACCTTGCTGACCTGCCCAATTTGGGCTTGCATTAGGGTCCATACCCTGTGGATTTTGTGGAAAACCAGATATTTATGCATGTACCAGGGGAGCATCAGAGCAATTTTTTACTTTAATATCTACTTTGATCTTAAGATTGAAGGGAGAAAAGCATGGGTATCCATTTGTGCAGCTATTCCCAAGTCTTCGGACAACACAGTGCTCAGCTCCTCCAGGAATTCGATCTCACATAGTGCAAGGGCGCCCTGCTCGGCTCCCGTGTTTCCTACTTAGTTCGATACAAAGAACCGTCCCCAAGCAATGGCAAAACTCCCGGTGAGGGCGATGACAGAGAATATAACTGGAGACACAGACACTCCTGAGACCCTGCCCATCTCATGTTTTAGATATGGCTTCTTGCTACTGGACTTTGTTTCCTGTTATTGGATTATGTCACTTTAGCTCTTACTCCTGGTACTTGGTTACTTCAGTTCTTCTCCTCATTCACTGGTGGTATGGATCAAGACTGATATTTCTCATAATCACCCTCCCATACTCTACTAGGTAGCATCTCTTTTCTCTACACTCCAAACTCACACCCCCCCCCCCCCCCCCCCCTCTATTCCCACTCTTCCTCGCTCGGATCTTTCAGTTGCATCTTCGTCATATTCCGCTTCTTAGTTCTATTGGCTGTGGTGATCACGGGGAGATTCCCCACTGTAAGCCTTCACAGCCCCAAGTAGTTATTTTTCCACCTTTTTGTAACTTTCTTTATTAATTTGATTACAAGGGCCTCTGTCCCCTTTCGTTATTAAAAAAAAAAAACTCTTTCAAAGTAACCTCGCAATGAGTTATCGCTCAAGAAACCAGAGTGCCTGGTAGCCAGGATTTGAACCCAGGCACACTTGCGTCGCAAGAGAGCCAGGCGCATTATTGCAACAGAAATCATCAGTTGTTAGCATGGATGACAGAAAGCCCGCGGAACTTACCGGATGAGAAAGGGAGATTAACCCTGAGGTAATTGACTTGACCCAATTAGGAGCAGTGGAAATCCCTGTCATATTTACCAGCCCGCTGAGCCATCCCGCATGGCCTGCGACGTCGTGGATGGGAACAAGAGGGATCCAAACCCTCAGTGTCTGAATGTTCGAGGAAACAATCCGTGGAAATTCTTGGAATGATGACGAGGACGTGGAGATGATGATGATACAGTGGCGTGCTTTGGTGATGATGCCGCTGCAGTAAGTTAACAGATTTTGACTGTGCGCGATGATGCTGCCACGGCCTGCTCCATGCTGTAAACAAGATTAGTGTTACTCGATGCCCTGGGACCTTCCTGTTGACCTTCAACCCCTAGTCTTCGTCTCCGTTGGGAGCCAGAGCTACAGACCATGTTGCCTGCGCCATCACACAGAGGAGGAACGATCACGTAATGTAGCCCCTGAGCAGGGTGGGGGATTTGAGTAGCCAACGCGGAAACTAGCGTTTGCGCGCTCCAGAAGCGGAGCTTGGAGAGGGTCGGAGAGAAAGGGCCCGACATAGCCCTGCTCAGGTGCACAGTCGGTACTCGCCGGAAGATTTGAGTTGGAATTACTTGTGGATCACGTCGTCGTGTGAGGAAGTTGCATACTGGGTTTCCTGACGGTGCAGAGCTAGAGATTCAGTCATGGCAGGTCGATACGACAGCAACCCGTTTGATGAGGACGAAGTTAATCCGTTTTCGGTGAGTGCTATGGTGCGGATGGATGTTTCAAATGTGCTGTTGTGTTTCACTTGTTCATATTTGTGTGTTATGGAAGTGAGGCTGCTTGCATCGAGTCGACTGCCCAAGCCTATTTTGTAAACAGTAAATAAGAACTTTGATGCAAGGCCGAGTGTAGTCTTTTCGATTCGGGTTTAACATCAGGGATACGCCACACCAACTGCAAAATGAAGCAGATCGAGCTTTCCGAGGGTTTGTTCTTTGAGACCTGGTACCCTAACTACAGAGCAGATGTGTGAGGGAATCTTTTTGAGGCGACCTATTTGCCAAAAGATTGTAGAGTCCTCTGAGGTAAGCAGCATCGTTTGTTTACTTAATTCTATTGTAAAGTCTCCCTGATCTACGTCCAGGTGATTGCTTATGAGTGGCGACTCAACTTTAGTCTATGCTGGACGGTTAGGGTTGACGGATTAACTCACATGTGTGCCCATATTCAGCTGCAATTGCTCAGAGTTGGTTTTTGGATGTCTGCAATCCATTGGGGTCCTGCCAACACGACAAGGAGTAGGGAAGGAGTAGAAAGTGTCTACTTATGGTCTTTGATATTGTTATTGCTGATCTCATGTTCCCACTCCTTCATCGGTTAGTTATATTAGAGTGGGTAATATCATTGCCTGGGTCCTTTGGATGAAGGAGGATGTTGGTTTTCTACTCCACTGCTACTTTCTGGGACAGGTCTTGGAAGGCAGGGAGTTCTAAAATGGCTTGTTGGCTAAAATGCACAGGATCCTGTTGTGCGGGCTCAAGCAGCAGGAAAAACATCGCAATTCGGTGGCTCCTTTTTTGACCAGGTACATACATTACTCTCTTTCTGAATTTTGCTGCACACATATTTCATGAAGCACGGAAGAGGTGAGGATTCTGACCCCAGAGTGTGAACTGTCCATGATGGGTAGGTTTTCATTATTGCAGAGCTGATGACCCCCTGGAAGTCTATCCCATTTTTTTTTTAATGATCTTCCAAGTTCTGCATATAGTCTTTATAATCTACATGTGTCAGTAAGCAGAAGTCCATGTTGGAAGGGTACTGTGCATCTGCTCACAGACGAATTATGTGGGGTGTGCAGAAAGTGCCACAGGTGTCCAATTCACGGCTTTCACCTCTTCCACATGAACCAGCTTTTGCAAACTCAGCTGCAGCCAATGATGCCACTGTTGAGATTCCTCTTGGGGGTGCAAAAGTAAGCTGGTCATGCATATGGCATTGCATGGAAATGCTTGATTGGTGTATCTTTTCCTGGTTACGCCCTAGTGTATTTAGGTTTTTCATAAAGCTCCGATAGGATGATTGCCGTATAGTTAAGATAGCCTTGTTGTCTGGTGGGTGTTCTCAATTCTTACTCCCTGATGGTCATCAGTATTTCAGGAAAGGCTGCCTATGGTAATGTTGAAATGAAAGTTACATCAGGGACTTGTTTGACATCAGGAACTGAAGAAGAAGGAACAGGAGCTGAAAGCCAAGGAGAATGCCTTACAAAAGAAAGAACAGGTTTATCTGTGCTTCTCTGTCTGTATATGTTCTATTTTGTTCGTTGAGATTGTCATAAGATTTTGCAGTTAGTTATTTAGTATGTTGGTGGAATGCGCAACTTATGTTGTGCAGCTTCAGTTGCATAGCCTGATTTTGTCATGTATTCATGTGCTGTTGTAGGAATTGAAACGAAGAGAGGATGCTGCTGCAAGAGGTAGGGCATCTGGTTAACTTTAGTAGACAACAGGGATTACAGTTTGGTTTTCTTGTGCACATCTTTTTGTAATGACCACCACTCCTGGGAATGGTGGTTGAGTGTAGGATTAGTTGCCTGTGCTTAGAGCCTTGCTATGTACCTTGTCTAAATGCATAGAAGGCTTTACTAAGGATTGGTGCTTGAAATAATGCGTTTTCAATTAAAAGACCCTTAGATGGATCAGAAGGGCCATGACTGTATCTGGTGTTGTGGTTGAAAATGTGCAGCGGGGATCTTAATAGAAGTGAAAAATTGGCCACCGCTCATCCCTATACTCCATCATGACATCGCCAATGATATCCCTGTTCATTTGCAGCGCATTCAGTACTTCGCCTATGGCAGTTGGTTAGGTATGAGGGACATATGGTAGTTAGTTCTCTAAAGGGGCTAGTATTTGAGGCTGGTATGTCTCCTCTGGAGTGCTTGTTTATGTATGGGCGGTGGTTGACCTTTTGTTCCTTCTAGTTTTGAAACCAGTTGTGGTGGAATGTGCAGTCGCTGAATATATAGTTTCTTGGTTGATTAAGTATTCTACGTCCAAGGGATTCTTGGTATGCTTGACTGAAGGAGGATTTTTCATGTTAGTTCTTAATCTGTTACGCTGGCATTCACTGGATATTTAACAGACTTCCAGACCCTACGTTGCCATTGTGAACCCAAGTCAAATATTGAGGCTCTTAGTGTCCTGTCCCTCTTTACATTCTATGTTTCACAGTACTTGGTACTAGTAGGACAGCGATTATTCCTTGATCTCTCAAAACACACTCAAAAGCAGAGAAAGGCAGAGAATTATGGGTCCTGAGCTCACTCATCAACTTGTTTTTGGCTATCTGGGAGTAGGGACTGAGAGTGCCACCTCAATCAGTGCTTAATAGATGCATTGTTGTTGTTTCCAGGAATAATGCTATGTCTGACATGGAACTTCATTTGCACAACTGTAGCCTGGATTTCAGGCACTGGTGGTACGTCGATTTTGGACTTGTTGCTTGCCGATCTCTCATATTCTTAGTCGAG
The DNA here is from genome assembly GCA_030704615.1 of Takakia lepidozioides. Lineage (NCBI taxonomy): Eukaryota > Viridiplantae > Streptophyta > Takakiopsida > Takakiales > Takakiaceae > Takakia > Takakia lepidozioides. The sequence goes on from CM060732.1 coordinate 48,752,614, forward strand.
GTTGAGAATCTCACTAAAGCTGTTGGAAAAGGTTCTGCAGGTCTTGTCCTTGTGGCATCATTGATTGAGAGGAATCTTTCTTGAGTTGAGGTGGAAACGCATGTTGCTGATATGAAATACAAATGCAGATGTGCAGATATGGTTCCTGGGTATGATCTATATGCTGTCAGGGTTTCCTGGGTCCTACTTTTTGTGGTATAGGCCACTTTATCGTGCCATGAGGTATGAGCTTAATTCAATGGTGAAATGACTCCCTCACTGTCAAACTTTGCCTAAAAGTAGTGAGAATCTGTGGCTGTCGGTGAGGTTATAGATGTCTCAGGCTTCACCTTCTACTTGTGTCACCACTCGCTGATTGTTGAACCATTTATGGTATGCTTGCTGGCTGTTTCTCACACAATGAGGGGGTTCCGTCGGAAATATAGGCTGGTGAAAATTTGGAAAGTGATGCAGGTGTATGGTGGTTACATTAGTCACATGCTAGTGTTTTGTATCTTATGATGTACTTGTGGAGTGCCAGAGAGGTCTACTCATTTGGTTTCCCCATTTTGTCTATGGTGAAATGGCAGGTCGCAGAGTGCATTGAACTATGGGTGGTTCTTTCTTTTCTACTTCGTAAGTGTGATTTCTTTGGGAGTACTGAAATGCGAGTGTAAAAGGTCTAGAGAGGATGGAGTATCTTGAATTCTGCTGTTTTTGCAATTCTATGTACGGGTACCCTTTGGTGCGATTGGGTGGTCTGGAGTTCAGATTCTCTAATTGCTGATCGCTAGGCACGAACCCTTTAGAATTCTAGGAGGAACTGTTTTGTGGTTTTCCTGCGCTTCATGTGACTAATAAATTTGAAGTTGTCCGCTGAACTATGTGTGGTTATTATCGGCAGCTCCACCTTTGCTTCTGCGCTCTGGCTGCTGTGGCACCTCCAATTGTCTTCAAAGGGAAATCCTTGGCGTGAGTGGCCATTCAATCTCAATCTCAATCTGTAATCTGTTGGTTCTTTGATCTGTATTCTCGTAGTGTGCCTTTTCTCTTACAAGGGTTGATCGAATGTCTTCTGTTTACAATGGGGTGTGTTTCCTAGTCTCTTTGTCCCCCTTAGCTGCACAGCAACTCCTTTTCATCTTGCATTTGCCTTTGGTGGGCATAGAATCACAGGGATGTGATTGCATTGTTAGAATGTCTCTCCTTGGGGATGTTCCAGACACCCTCACTGGGAAAGTAAATCACCTGTGATTACCTTTCTTTTTCACTATAATCAGCAATTACGAGGAATGCATTCCACAGGAATTATGTAGTGATGAGAAGGGTCGATAGGAAGGCCATAATTTATACACGGCCATAATTTATCCACAAGTGTCTGAAAGATTTCCCAAGTTCTTGGGACTTTTTCTGGACCATGCCTATGAGAACAGGGTGTGGAGGAGCAGCGAATCCTGGCTGCAGTAACCAGAAAGATGGGGACTTTCTTGTGCTTCTGAAGCCTTTAACATTGCATTGGGCGCATGCTATTCAGTTGTAACACAATCCTGCCTACAAATGTGACATTTAAGCGTCTTTCTATCTTCTCCTTTCCTACCTACATGGCAGAAATGCTCTCCTTAGCACATCTTTTACTCAGATCTGTCAAGGATAAACTCATGTCCTCCTCATCTTTATGGAAGATGGGTTCTTGAAACTGGAAGCTAGGTTTTAAGGTATTGGAAACGCGTACTCAATACAGAGTGGATGAGAGTGAGCTAGAACTTCGGCTCTTAAAGGTTTGCAAGGTATCCTACATTTGATGTGAAAAGATGTTTTGAAGAGGATACCAGTCTACTGAATATTTGGTCCCTGATTTTTTGTTTTAGCTGGGTTGTAAGGGTTAGTGTGCTATGCACAATTCTTTCATAGTTATATCCATGTCTACTGATTGGTTTGAGAGAACATGAGGTGGACAAATAAGGCTGTATGTAGATGGAGGTGAAGCTTGAACAATATGCTGTGTGGTGGATGTATACAGGGGAATATTACCTGCCATTGAGATCATCAGCAAGCATCTTGTGGCTGGGGTGAGTAGTATGCACTTTTCTTCCCTAGTTTGCTTGTAATATGTTGTTGTAGTGATCATATATATTTTTCACATCTGTCAATTGTTTTGTTGATTAGGATGGTACTAAATGTACATACTGAGAATCATCTTCCTTTGCAGATCTTTTATCTGGTGGGCTTCATACTGTTCACCCTAGAAGGACTATTCAGCCTTTGGGTGCTGCAGGTATTTTCAAACTTATGTCTGTATTATGGTGCTTTTGTTGCTGGTAATGTGAGGGGAATTACTGGTGATGGATCACAAAAAAATTCAAGACTGAAAGTGAAGGAATTGCTTACAGCTTTGTGAAACTTTGAATGGAAGACCTCCAGCCATTTTTCGTGAGTGTAGCCCTCAGCCCTCCTCGAGTCCCCCCGCAGCTGTATTGTCCTTGTGATTGTGTCATTGAGTACCTGGTCAACACTACCTATCCCAATGACTCATGTACTCCCTGAAACCTTACAATGTATCCATCTTCTTCCATAGGTATACTGGCACATGTGAAACTAGCAGCTTTTGTCTGCAGCTGGACAACTAGTGGATCATGAGGATATTCTGAATCAGATCCAGTGCTGTATTCTGAGGGAAAGGTTTGTTGAAGTCATAATGTTGGACCTGGAAATTGGTGATTTTGCTGGGATTCAGTAGTCAGATGGCTACTGACATGGAGCTGACATGTTTCTGGTGGCTTTGAATATGGTTGCAGAAAGTCTACAGCTACTTTAGGGGCACTGGGAAAGCAGCAGACATGAAGCGAGAGGCAGCACAGGGTGCTTTCAGGGCTGCTATATGAAATTGAACACCCCATGGTATTTCCTTCAATTAGGTTGGTACTGTGACCTTGTTCAGATCATCGTCACGTTTTCCAAGCACCAGAGTGTTTATGCATTCAACCTCACGCACCCTCTTGCAACAGGTGTGTTGGAGCAAAAGGATATCGTTGATTTGGTGAAGGTGAGGCAAACTAGCCAAGTTTTAGAGTTTAGTATAGAGTTGAAGAGGACGAGTTACGTTGCTGTACAGACATCCGGCATATGTTTTCCTTCCGTGATGATTTGTAAGTTGTGGATTCAAATTTTCTTTGGATTAAAGCCAGTGTAAGCTAAGATGCTCAGCTTTTTGCTCAGCTAATTTATAGTGCCTGATTATGAACGGTTTGAACTGTTGTGTCATTCTATATTCTGTACTTTGGTTGCCGCATCTAGGTTCAGGCTTCCTTGGAAAACCATCCAACTTACCAGGAATTATTGCACAGGACTGGGAGGTTAGCTGTGCTTGTGGCAGAAATCCACGGAGATGTAACTCCGGGAATACTGTCCTTCGGAGCATGTTATCCACTACCCCTAACCATTTCTTCTATCTGCTTCCCCTGAAGAAGGGTTCTTGAAATTCCTTTGCCCACTGTCAGATTTTTCCCTCTACCTCTTTCTTCCCAGTATTTACGATTGGTTTTACGTCAAAGTTTGGCAAATCACATAATGTCCTGAAAGGTTCAAGGCAAGTAATGTTCCAGGCCTCATCACAAGATATATCCCAACTCACTGACAACATTGCTTCAAAGCACGTTCACAGTTCGCACGTAGCTGCAAAATGGCTGCAATTAATGAAAGAGAGGTTCTCAGATGCTGATGCCAATCAATTGCCCTGACTTTTGTGCAGCAGCTCTGTAATTGCATGCACATCCAGATTTCTTATCTTGACAGACAGAACAAGCTATCTTCTATGCAAGGAGACCATATGGAAGGGCCTTGGGATCAACCACACAAGGTATTGTGAGCTTGTTTTACAGTGCATTGTCATCTGCAGGAGCAGCAATTAAAAGCTCCTTGCGAATGTGGGGCTTCAGACTCACCACATGAGCATGGGATACAGAAGAGGGATGTTTGGAAGAGATTGTTGTGGTGATAGCAGCACACAAGCTCACTGCAGGAAGGGGAGAGGAAGAAGCTGCTGTCGTGCTGGTCTCTCCGTTGCACATGGTTGTGCCCTTCTCAGACAGGTGTGAGGTTGACCAGGGTCCAAAACATCATTATGACCCAACAACCCCTTTACGATATTTTATGCCCTTGGCATCTAGTGGATCCGGAAGTCAAAGGCTGCTGGCCTTTCCCAATACTCCAAATGCATGTAACTCAATGGTGTAAGTATGTAGGGGGAGCACCCGTGCTTCCGTTTGTTACTATCTAACCATAAATTGTAACTAATCCAAGAGGCGCCATAGGGATGTTGACATTAGGCCATGATTGTTATGTGTGATAGTAGGTCTTGCAGTGCTAACTTTTATTTATTTATTTATTTTTGCAAAGTGGGGGATGAGGCCCACAAAATGTATTAAGAATCCCCAGTGCTAACTAGGTACCTAATGAAAGTTATGAAAGTAAATCTCTGCTGTCTCTCCGTTTATTCTTATTTTCATCTCTCTATGTAATGCTTTGTTGGGACTAATTACTTAGAGAATCACAATTTCTGGGTGGGCATGGGAATGTTACTGGATCATCTTAGGGGTTATCATCTTGAGGAGGAAGCATATAGTATCTCATTCGTCGGCTCACAATATTCAAATCCTCAAAGTGCAAAATATACGTTGTTAGTGGATGGATGAATAACAGCCGAATGGATGGGTAGAACTTCATGTAGTGAAAGAGGGAGTGCTATATACTATATACCACATAACACATATATATATATATATATATATATGTATATTTAAAAAACAAAGGGGACGGAGGAACATATAATACTTGCCTTTGTAAAATTTGTGGGAGTACGAAAATATAATAGATAGAGCAAACTGAGGTAACATTTATCCAGGTTTTCCTGTAAGCGCTTGAATTCACTGGAATGAAGGATGACTGCCATGTATTTTCCAGTGTTGGGTGGGTATATTTTTCGAGGCCAGTTCGCAACCAGGTTCCTAAAAACCTACACTGCAGATATTACATCTTCCGGAACGGCCTTATATTCAGATCCGGTTGGTATAGGTTTCGATAAGAACATTGCAAGGTCCTTCTAAACCAGGGATTGATGTTGACAACCTGGAGAACTAGTAGGACCCTAGTATCAGTAAGGAAAAACATCCATCCTCTTTCTTGGATTCATGGCACTCTTTTGGATTTCATCCTCCTCACTGCCTACCATTTCATTCCCCTCCACCACCTCTTTTTGTGAACTTGTCCATCCAAACCACTATTCTACTCAAAAAAATTAAACTCCTTTCTTTAAGAGAAGTGAACCCAAAGCCATGATGTGCATAATGACCAAATCGTACCAGTATCAGTACATACATACATATATGTAAGAAGAATATTTATTTAATAAAATAATAACTATTGAAGAAAAAATTACCGTTGGATGGAGAACCGCAGAACTTCATTTTGTCACACATTTTATTGAGTACAGCATGAGAGGGGAATGTTGGAATCTATCAGATACCCTTGCCGTTCTTCATGCATAAAACTGATACCGACGGATTTCAAAGCTGTGGGTGTTCGCACTATTGAGAGGAAAGACCTCATTTAACAGTCCTTCCCAAATGGGGTGCGGCCAGTGCTCACTCCAGGCGCTGTAGCAAGTTGACCGGATCAGTATTCACTATTGACAGCCTGTGTTGAGATTTGAAGGGGGACCCACCTCATTTTGAAAGGAAATTGTACTAAGATTTATTTTGATGGGCTTAGTTTTGGGCAGCCCTTCTAGCACAGGATTCACAAACGCAGCAGAAGGTAAAAGAATAAGGATTTAATTCTTGATCCGTAGATTTATATCCATAGATCAGGAATTATCCGTAGATTTTGAATGTCATAAATATGGAAAATGCGGACATTTGTCCTCGATAGCGTCCTCTGCTTGTGATCCATCATGATACGTTTAGCCCCTTCGTACTGCATCCCTCATGAGAGCCTTCACAAGTTTAGTTCGTTAAAGAAACCCATGGGTAACATGGGCGCGAAAATGGCGGAAGCGTATGCACATGAGGGCGTGTGTTGCAAATTTCGTATCGGACGATGGGACTGTTTATGTGACCAAGTATAGCGGCTTGCATCCGTCGTGCATAAGTTGTGGAAAAGGGTGGAGAATATGAAGAAACCCAGCTTTGTGATGGATCCACATGGTATTATATAAGGGATGACAGTACAAAAAAACAATTCGAGTCGTCACGGAACACCATCCAGTCCTAAGGTCCTCAAACATCCACACGCACCTGCTGAATGCAGATGTCTGAGCCATGACGGGAGTAGGTGCAGAATTAGTACATTGTCGCATTTGCCAGGAGACGGACCAGGCTGAGACAATTGCATCTGCAAATGCGCGTGGATGTTTTGGGTCCATTATGCCGCAAGTCTGTTCACAGTGGGTCCGCTGGCCCGTCAGTGCTCCGAATATTCCCCTTATCGCGTGCATAACAGTCAATTGGGAGGCGGTCTGCTGGAAGTCCGTCTGTTGGGATATCAATCTGTCGCACTTGTGAATTTGTCAGTCTGTTGTGTCGGAAGTCTGTTGCACTAAGTCTATTCGACTTCTTATTTTCCCTCCAGTCAGTCTTTTGGCTTGTTCTCCCGCCAGTCTGGCAAAACGTCCGTCTGCTAGACAGTTCTCCTCTATGGATATCAGTTTGTTGGACTGTGCATGCATCAGTCTGTTCGTGCCGCGACTGTTCGCAATGGTGTGTTCGACGTTTCCTGTTCTCCCCTTACTCTCTTTTGTCTTCATTCCGCCCACTTCTTTGCAAACCAGTCTGCTGAGCTGCACGTGCGAGGACCGTGGATGAATTTAGTACGATGCGTTCGTTCGGTGGACGTATTCAATGCGATGACGCGAATAGTTGGTGCCTGTGAAATCGCGCCACGTTGGCAGTGCCATACCCGCTTTCCCCCTTCTATTTCTACTTTCTTCTCATGTTCCCTGTGTCGACTCTATTCTCTTCGCGCCTGTTTCTTCGCACTGTTTCATTTTCCTCTTTGCGTTTCCATCACCGTAACGAAAGACGGCTGTTCTACCCCAGGTGTGGATAGTCGCGGTGAGCCGTGAAGTGTCGCAAACACGCTCGCCTTCGTTACAACTCGAAGTTCATCGGCTCGGTGAGGTTCTCACTTGCTACGGTGTTTCCATTCCATTCTGTGTCCTCTTCTTGCTTAGGGTGAGTCTTTTCATATGACTTCTGTCTGTAGCTCATTGTCCTTGCACCCTCGTTTCATTTCTGCAGCGATGGAGGATGCTTGTGAAAAGGGTGGAGTGGAAGGACGAGCTCTTATGTCTCTTCTGTGAAGAGGTTATCAATGACAAAATCCAACTAAATCGGCATTGTGTTGACACGGGTTGCAAGGAGACTGTTGCAATGATTCCACGGGATTTCAAGCCTTGGCCGATACTGAAAGAAATGTCGATTGTCAAAGAGGCCACAATGCGCATGCACGGATCAGTGCTTGACCCCCGCACTTTGGAATTAGACGAAGTGCGCGCACGGTATGGCGTCCATTCTGGTGGCCCGTCAATGGAGGATTTGCAAGTGCATGGAACGCCGGACGCTGCCAGAAAACGTAAACTGAGTGATGGGGCCCCAAAAAAAAACAAAAAGGAGAAGGCTGCAAGGTCTGCTCGCGAGCAAGGGCAAATCCATGCGCAGACTGAACCCCGTCCTGGGCGGTAGACCCACACCATCATTACTGATACTGAAAGTGAATCTGCTCAGGGCAGGCAAACCATTATCCGGAATGATGACTTTGAAGGCCTGGAAGGGGTGACAAGTCCAGTGGACATTGACTTGCGTGACCAGACTGGGCAGCAGACTCACACAATATCGCGACCCATGCCAGAGGTTTAGGGTCAAAACCAAACTCACAGAGCACTGAAGGGCCAGTCTGCCCTGGCACATTGCGCCTCGTTGACTTTGGGCTTTTCCCACCAGAATGCCCACCAATTGGGGATCCAGACTTCTTCCGTTATTTCTACAGAGTTGCCCAGTCAGGTCTGCTACGCACATTCATCCAACAGGCCGAACAGAACTGGTTGAACAGCTTTGAAGATGAAGATGACGATGAAGTAGTAGATGAGGTAATGGTCAGTCTGACCGCCCAGTCTGTTCTCTGTGCTGTTTGAGTCCATCATGGGGGTCACGTTGCCTACTCAGTCTGGTCAGTCCGCTGCGTTCTCTCCTCAGTCACTGGCTCATCCGCTCGTCAGTTAGTCTGTTTTATATCGCTGCATTACTTACTGAGTCCGTTTGTCAGTTCGCTGGTCCAGTCCGCTGGTACAGTCTACTAGTTGCCTCCACCCTACGTACGCACGTTATGTCTGTCAGTCTTCTGGTCTGTGAGTCCAGTCCGCTGCATGAGGTGAATATAGAGTCCAGGTCCATGTTCCTGACGTCCAAGTTCTCTGCCGTGTACCAAGATGAACGTGTTTCTATTTGTAGGGCCATTCAGGCTTGGTGGATACCTAGCAATGATGCTCCTTTACAAGTGACTGCGGTGCGTGCGGGAGTACATATTATTGAAGTATCCTAGGTCATCTGCTGCTATAGCGGCATTAAATATTCAAGACGCGTCGGGGGAGAATGTGTCTGGGACAGCCGAGTCTACCATCCAGCAGACTCCCATTCAGCAGGCCGTCATCCAGCAGACTCCCATTCAGCAGCTTGTCATCCAGCAGACTCCCAACGAGTAGCCTGTCATCCTGCAGACTCCTCTCCAGGAGCCCATCATGCAGCCCATGCCAATGGGAAGACATGTCATCCAACAGACTGCGGACCAGTAGACTGACAGCCAGCAGATTGACCAGCAGACTATCCTTTCTCCCACATAGCACGGTGTTTTTTGCAGTTTGGCGATCGTCATCACCGGTAATTCGACCCGGAGCTGAAGACCTCACACTTCCCCGGCTTAGGGTGGGAGAAATTAATCCCCATTTGGATTGGCATAATGAGCTCCACCGGATTGTTGCGGACCGCTGGTGGTCATTTGTACCCTTTCATTATTCCATGGAGTTTTTTATTGAAGAAGCCAACCATGTTCTGGAAGCCGCCTCTGCCGTTGCCATTGAAGCCACAACCGTCCAAAATGCGCTGCCTCTACTTGTGCAGTTGATTCTCATGGATGACCCACGGCCTGAAGACCTCAGACTATGCCTATGGCCATCCAACCTTTGGGGTGGTCGAAAGAAACACTTGTTCGGATTGACTGCAGGATACTTTGAGCGCATGGCAGCTTCCTTCGTACAACACAGATGGATGCAATTTGGCAATTTCCGCTCTCAACAAGTTGATGAAGGATCTGCAAGTTTGAGGATGGACTTACTCCATGTAACACGACCATTCACAGAAGTTTGTGGTGGATAACGCATTGCAGTGGTTTGCTTGGTGATGGAGCGAGCAGTATTCGACATTGTTTTGCAGAATCCCATGTCTTCAAAGTCCTGTGGTGTGGGACCCCCACCCCACTGAATACCGCATCGGCGCCATTGCTTCATCTCGATGGAGCATGCTTGTGCCGACCAATCAATGCATTGGCCTCGTTCGGAAAATCTCTTGGAAGGTAAAATTGTTTGGGCAACTTTCCGTGTTTCAGCTCCATTTCTTTTGCCAACTTTTTTAGAAGTTCACATTTGCAGAAATATGTATTGCAGGGCGAGTTGATCTGGGAGACAAGCAAGTGCAGGCTGTTTTCGACTCTTTTGCAAGGTGACAAGTGACATTGTCCTGGCTTTACAGAGTTCGGGAGACTGTCCGCAGACTTGCCACGAGCATGTCCAACACATATTCCCCACGACACATGTGGGCATACTGCCCAAGTGCTCAGAGACCGAGCATGTGTCACCACACCGTTCCCATTAAAGGCCGGACCACTCCCAGTAGACTGCCCCGCACCACCAAACTCAGTATGTTCAAACAGTACTGAGCGGACAGCGAACTTTGCAGATTTTGCAGCAGACCGGAGAACAGCCGGGCGCAAACAGACTGCCCCTTAGCCGATTGTGCAGTAGACCCGCGAACATGGCCAGTAGACTGCCCCTCAGCAGACTGTGCAATAGACCGGCGAATCCAGCCAGCAGATTGCCCCCCCTCACAGACTATGCATCACACTGGCGAACCCACTCAATAGATGGCCGAGCAACTATCCAGGAGACTAACAGCCAGTCTTTTCCCGGATTGTGCACAAACTCGGTGCGCTGGCCTCACTGGGACCCTGTGGACGAATTTCTGCTGAGTTCCCAACAACGTGTTTTTGGATCTGCCAGTATAAGTGTTTTGAGCGAGTCCACTTTTCCCCCAGGCACATTCACTGACAACGTCATCGGTAAGCATTCTTATCCAGCTCCCCATGGCCTACTCTCTATGACCTTCCAGCTCATTCCCGTTTTCGTGCGCTCAGTGGTGAAAGCCATAGATGAGTCTTACGTAATGACCGAACTCAATCTGGAATGCAAAAACGTATCATAGATCTTACAGAAGATTTTGACGAAGCAATTGCCGTGGGTCTTCCATACATTTCTTGATGTTTCCCAAGTCCATGGAGATCCGAACACCCAGCCGGCTGTCCACCAGACGGACCAGCACACTGAATAGTCTACACATGGAAGGACTGTCGAGCAACCTGCGGCGGGGCAGCAAATTGTCTTCATGGATGAGTAGACTGAACCGCAGACTAACCAGTAGACTGCACAGATCATAGAGGGAAGGACTGACCAGAATGGCTCGGAGCGGCAGACTGCATAGCTCAGCTCTGACTGCACGGCCTGACCAGCACACTGCACACTTCACAGAGGGAATGACTGATAACCAATCGGCCACCAAGCACACTGCCCACATTGAGGAAAAGACTGAACCACAGAGTTGCCAGCAGACTACACAGTTAACAACAAAGGACTGACGAAGTACTGGCGGCCGAGCAGACTGCCCACATTGAGCAACAGACTGAACATGCTGGCAGACACACTGACGAGGACCCACATGCGGCGCAGACACCATCTCGTATAGCTCTGGATTACATGGATTTTGCTCCCTCACCCCTTGGGCAGGTTGTGCCATTTCCTCTTTCAGCACGTTGTTTATATTTTAGCACATTGTGAAATTGGGCTAATCTCGCCATTTTGCTCGGTATCCTCACAGGATGTTCCGTCCCTCCGTCCGTCGGCAACTGTCTACTTCTGAGGACATGACATCTTCCGCCTATGCTGCAAACGTGGGATCGACCAACCAAGAAAGGTGTGGGGGTGAGCACGCCCCCCGATGCGCGGGTCCTTTTCTACGCATGCGATCCACGAAGCTGCAAAGACAGGTCCAAGCAAGTGTAACAAACCTGCTGACCAGCCTCTGTTGCGAAGTAGGGCGGCAGCCCTGCGTTTGTCTGCCTCACCCAGCCCACCTACAGCTGTCCCTGCTTCCTAGGGAGAGGCAAAGCCAAGAGCGGACTGCTTGGACCATGCTGAGGAGGTCGAAGAGGGTCCGAGTACCAAGAGACTGCGAAGAAAAATCTAGCGTCTTTATGAACAAGAACCGCAAGCTGGCCTTGGCATGGACAAAGATGTGGGTCGTTTCTTGGAGCAGCACAGGTGATTACTGTGCTCAGTCTCCTCGTCTGTCTTTGGTCGTTAAGTGCTTTGCGATCTGTTGTGGTCAGTCTGCTGCTGTTGTCATCATTGTCTGTTGTGGTTATCTTGTCAGTCTATTGATGAACTGTTCAGCCTGTAGAGTGTTTTTGGTACCATGTTGACGTCATTCTGTTCAGTAAATGAGGCTTCCCGAAGGATGGTCTGCCCGTGCAGGATGGGTGGGTCGTTTGGCAAAGCATATGCTCTGCACGTCAAGGCGGGTAATTCCATGCTGATGTTTTTTTGAAGGGGACCCACGTTTGAATGCGGACTGTCGCCAGATGACATAAAGGCGCTCCAAAAGTTGAGTCGGAGTGCACAGATAGACTCTGGAGCTGTGGTGTCCGATTCTATGAGAAGTCGGTTAGGTTACGTTCACCAACACTATTGCTGTTCTTCCACGTCGACGTGGACGGTGTTGAAGTTCATTGGGGGTGGGGCAACGTGAAAGCCTCTGGAGGTCTTCAAGGTTGCCTCAGCATTGAACGACTGGGCAATGACTTGAAAGAGTGGCGATTTCATTTTGTGCCATTGGGGACGAGTAAGAACTCTTCCGAATCTGCTGAGACTGTCTCCTAAGTCATAGTCTGGTTTTGCAGTGTCGTCTTGACTCTGAGCGATTAAGTTGACCTCTGTATTTGTCTAGTGGACTGGGTTTGAAGATTGAGTCAGCTGAGTGGTCGGTCTGCTGAGTGTCAGTCTGTTGAGTCTGCCCATCATGATTGTGCATTGACGCCATGTTGTTTGATACCATTGCAGGGGGCATTGAGTGTTGTATCGTAACCTCCGCAAGGCTGTTACCACTCATCTAAACTCGATCAGGGACTCGCATAGTTGTCCCTTTGTTCTAGGGTGGATTCGGAAGCTTCATGTTGAGTGCTTAGGGTACTCGATGGACTCACCGGAGTGGCAACGAATTTCCCAAGCATTTCAGTTCCACGCACCTGATGTGCCCAACACCATTCAGCTGGGAGTGTGGCTTTTACGTCATGTCATTCATTCAAGTGTTTTATGAGTGGGTAAAAGTTCGAGGAAATGTCTCCAAGACTGCAAAGCCAGAGAGAGGAACACCTTTCACGAAGGACTGGTTTACTTTCAAGTTTGCACTTGGCACGAATGCAGTGTGCCCAGTATATCGTGTGGGGGTTTTGGACAATCTAGAGAAACTGCTCTCATGAGTATAGATGTACTTGTCCTGTGAAGTCTATGTATACCGAAATAAAAAATGTGAGTCTTTTCGCTTACTATTCCAGTGGTGATGAGCACTTTTGTGTACTGTGGGTGCTGGCATGTTTTGTAATGTTGTCACTAAACTCAATGGATACAATGGTGTCATTTTTTTCATGCACTGTGCACCCCTTAGTCTGCTGAGCTGAATGTGCGAGCAGTATGCTGCGAGGTTGGGACTGTTGGGTCTGGTACCGCCTAGTTGGTAGGCACCATGTCCATGAGTCCGCGGGACGTTGGATTGGCATGAGTCGTTAGGGAGGTAGTCCTGGGAGCCTGTCCATTTGAGTCTGCTATTGTGGATGAGTCTGCTTGAGACTTAGTCTGTCCAGCAGTCTGTTGGAAGAGTTGCAGGGATGAGGTGGGAGTGTGGTGAGTAGAAGATCGGAGTGGACAGCGAACTGGGCAGCAGACTGACCATCGGACTGGCTTACTGGCATGCGCAGTCTGCTGACTGTGACTCTGTTGGGAGACTGTGCGTGAGTCCGTTGGGAGACTATGCAGAAGTCTGTTGGAGAGACTGTTGGGAGTCAGTTGGGAGACTGGAGGAGTCCGTTGGGAGACTCTGCAGCCGTCTGATGGGAGTTTGTGCCGGAGTTTGCTGGGATTGTGGAGACTGGAGAAGTCCGTTGGGAGACTGTGCATGAGTCCATTGCGGACTTGTATTTCAGAAAGGAACAATGCTACCAAAGGAATTGCAAACTTATATTGTCTTCTTTGTGACACCTACACGACCTGGAACCTTGCGAACTTTCTAGTAAATATGTGCTGCAGATGCAGGTGCAGACACCCTCTTGCGGTTCTCCACAACAACCCTAGGCCAGGTGTTCCATTCCATGCCTCCACGAAATCTCGTCTTTTTTTAGAGACATGTTGTTGTTGTCGTTCAGAGGACGGAAAGCCTTCGCTGCCGCAGGTGCAACATTCCATCCACCCGCATTTTTCGCCAGGATATCAACAAGCTGCCCTTTGCACATACGAAGAGCAGATCGGGCATGTGCCTCCGGTATTTGTCATCACCTACAATGCGAAGTATGTCCGCGAATTCTTGTTTCATCATTGAGGCTGAGACCTCCAGAGGTGCCTCGCTCGTCTGGGAAGTCTCCGGAGGATGTCCTTTCCTGCACTGATTGGATTCGTCGTTGCCCCCGTTGCCGCGCCGCACCATTGCCTAAGAGCCAAGTTAGGTAATCCTCATGAAGGTTCCCAGCGCCGTCCCAAGCGTCACAAGGCGGCCATCCTGCAGGTCAGGGTGAAGCATCTTCAGGACACGGACCTGATGCTTGCATCAGTTGTCCCCTTCATTGGCCCATTGGCACGTGCACAAGCCCAATCAACAATCAGGATTGTAAACATGTATGTTGTGTCCGGGTGGTTGCTGCTAGAAACGAGGCTGGTTCACCAGGACCCAAGGAAAGAGTAACATTTTCAGCAGGAATGTTCTTGTGCCGCAAGTATAGAATACTGATATGTACTTTTCGTGTTGTGTCATTCTTATGAACCCGTGGTCGTCAAATGGATTGCGTACCAGTAGTGTGTTAGCACACGGTCAGTGAGTTCCCATATAAGCCAGTCCACTCTACGACCACTCATCTTGCCTTTCCCCATGCAAGTCTTGCCTTCAGATTTCCATGGTATGCCTCAATGCTTGCGTTTGTGTCTTGGCGGGCTACTGTACACCACATTGCTATTTTGGGCTTCCAGTACCCACGCTCGATATAGTCAAGAAATTATATCCTTTCGGGTAATTTTGACCTCATCGCGACGATTCTCCTTGCACCCACCCGAAGCGCTCTTTTCTCGTTGCGTGGTCCCCTCTATATATGAGGTCTCCCATATCCTTCAACAAGTTTTACCGCGTCACCGGATCCTTCGTTTTTTCTTGCATGATTGCTTCACCCCTGCCTTGCGGACATGCCAAAGGTAGAGGAAAATGAGTATTCCTTCAAAAACAATTTGCACAACACACATGGTACATATTAGAGTCTTGGGATTCAGACTGCAATGGTGGACTGCCTAGTGGACTGTAACAACGACTTGTATCAGCGGCAGAGCCACTGGACTCGCCTAGTGGACAGTACAATGCCATGACGTTTTAATGTTGCTGGAATAACCCCATTTACTGACACAGCAGACTGCCGAGCGGACTTGCCAGGGACTGCCGAGTGGACTTGGCAGCGGACGGCCGACCCCAAGGACTGCCGAGTGGACTTGACCGGACTTGGCAGCGGACTGCCCCATTGGACTGCCACAACGGACTGCCGAGCGGACTTGCCAGGGACTGTCGAGTGGACTTGGCAGCGGACGGCCGACCCCAGGGAGTGCTGAGTGGACTTGATAGCGGACTTGGCAGCGGACTGCCGAACGGACTTGCCAAGGACTGCCGAGTGGACTTGCCAGCGGACTGCCCAGCAGACTTGCCACGGACTGCTGAGTGGACTTCCCAGTAGACTGCCAAGCGGACTTGCCGGGGACTGCCAGCGGACTTGCCAGGGGACTGACGAGCGGACTTGACAGCGGACTACCAGTGGATTTGCCCAGCGAACTGCCATCGGATTTCGCCACATGAGTCTGCCAGTGGACTGTAGCAATGGACTGCTGCAGTGGACCTCGACAATGGACCGGTGTTGTGGACCAACAGACTTACCGAATAGCGTTGATTTCTACTTCGGCATCGTCCACAATGAAGGCATTGGGTCGCCAGCTTGGCAAATCTGCGAGGAGTGAATCACGCAAGGCTCTCATCCACGGCACCAGGTCTGTTGTCCGATTCCTCGCGGATAGGATATAGGCAACTGGTATACCGTTCAACCACTCGTCGAAGACCATCAACGTGTACAATGAGAACTGTTGGAATGCACAATGTCAGATGGTTAGAGCATGCAAATTCCGCTCAGTTCTGCACGAGAAGACTTCATAAGAGTGATGAGGTCTGCAGCGGTTCACAATGGGTCTGCCCCTCGGTCTTCCGCAACGTACACATGAAAACATACAGAAAGGGTCAGCACACCAAATTTTATGTGAATGCTGCATGGTACTATACTATCATGCTCCTACAAGTCCATGGAATCGTTCGAATAGTACCTTGTCATGATTTGTCCCAAAGGTTGCATCACATGCAACGATACGGTCATGTCCTAGTTCCAGCATTTGTCATTTCTGCCACGGAGTCTGTATGCCAATAGTGAATGTCAAATCTCCATCAAAATGCTCGAATGTTGGCTCTAATTTCTCCTCTTGATAGAAAAAAACGGACACAGGATTCTGGTTTCTCCACATGCGCACACTCTCCGCATCATCGGCGTGCTTTTTGAAGGTTTGCCACGCACGTTTCTCGGCAAGGTTGCGAACATCTTGCTCCAATAAGAAATCATCGCGGGTCCATGCATCGCCCAAGCCGGTGTTGTTCATCACGTGCTCTTTATGCTCCATCATGATTTGGGCGACCGACATGCCTCAGCACAAACACTCGACGACCCAGGCTTTCAATTCCTCGCTAATGTGTGGTGCATAGGCGTGACGGGTGTTCCTGAACTCTGCGGACTTCCCATGCGAGGGTTTTCCTTGCGCATCTGTATGCTCCATGTTGTTGTAGTACGTGAGGACACAAATATCAGGGGCGAGATAGCATTGCTGGACCTTGAAACAGCATTGGCAACCACGCTTGTAAGACTCTCCATACTCCGACTTCTTTCTCCTTAGGCCTTTATGAGGGAAGATGTTCCAGCACACCACAAGAGTCCTCCACGCTTCTGTTTGGGATCCTCCACTATTGCCTTGTTGGTGCGTTTGTTATCAGGACCGTAGCAGCATTGATACCTGGACAAAAAATTCAAAAATCGATATCCAACGACTTGAGGAAGCATAAAATCAGAGAACTCGTGAAACAAAAAATGACAACAGACATGCAATGAAACGTCAAAAGGAGTGAGGATGGTGCACACATAATACTGGACAGAAATGTGTTGGCTCTGGGTGCTTTTCGCGAGCCGGGTTCCACTTTAGAATGGATATTCACCCAAAACTGAGTGGGGTAGTCCTCCAAACTCTCCTCTCCCAGGACAAAGTCACCAACTCTATCCCAAGGTATGCAGGCCTTTTCAACATTCACTCGCACACCCATAAACCCATATTGCGTCTCACTCTTCCAATGGAGATCCTTCCTATTGAAGGGTCTTGGTTTTGCTGTTTGCAAACATTGTCGAAGAGGTCGTATAAGCGGGCTTTCCGTGATCAGTATATCATCGGGTTTTGCTTCCACGTCCATGCCCTATACAGTACAAAAGACACACTTTTGAACATGCAAGAAACGCGCCGCAGTACCCAAGACACGATCGTCAACGTGCTAGGAGAACAGTGCGCACGTTCGCGGCTGCTGGCAAGTGGCAGGCGGCAGGGATAAAAGTTTGAATTGCAGCCCTAAAAATGGAGGGCTCGGTTGGGTTATGGGAATGGACGGTGGAGATCCTGCGCCGTCAGCGGACTGGCAGACTAGAGGGCAGCGGGCTCATGGGCGGGGGACTGGCCGCGCGGTGGATGGGGGCGCGGGCGGGTGGGGGGGAGCCGGGCGTCCGTGCGCGGGGCCCACCGGCCACATTGTGCCCATTGAAGACCCTATTATCTTAAAATGAGAGGCGAGTTTTAGTATGATGATCTATCCCTGTCTAATAGATTGGAAATATGGATGCACTTGCATTTGATCCGCTTTATGAGATTTATGTAGGGGGATGAGAGCTCACACACAGGCCCCATAGATTGCAGCCCTTTGAATGCAAGCGGGATGATGGTCTTTCACGGTGAACGGAATGGGTGAACTACATGTACCCACTGTTTGTTTTGGCAGGACTGATTTTCAGATTGCTCCGATTTGAAGGGTAAAATTCGTTTTGCCCTTGAATCTCCTTCTTATTCAGAGTTAGGCGAGTAAAATTTGTACTCTATAAGAATTTGTGTGAGAAGATCAATGGCCTCCGGCTCCTGTGCAGTGTAGCCTACCGTCAGTTTGCTGAGGTCGAGGACTCGTTTCCTCCTTATCAGGTTGACCGTTTACTTGATGACTGCATTTGATCGGATTCCAATAATAGCAAGATGCTTTGATTCATATCTCCACCCGAGAGTCCTGATGTACCGTGTACACTCAGTATTGCACTCATCAGTGTGGAGAAAAATGGAAGAGGTAGGTGGTAAAGTTCTCGTCATGAGCCTGACATCAGAAAAGAGCAGAAAAGAGTAGAAAAGATTAAGTGGTACATTGTTGAGTTCGAAGTTGCTACACAAGTTCGCAGAATCGCAGACCTAGCTAAATGTTTGTCTGCAAATTCTCCACAGCTTTACAAGACACAGACAAAGCTGCGAGCTCCTGACAAAAGCTTGGTTCCGTATTCGGCATGTGCACAACGACAATGGCCAAGACTGACAGACATTAACATCATGATACATACTTCATTGTACCAAACGAAGAATTATGGAGTCTTGAATGCAAGGGAGTTTATTGGGTGGCAAGCCTTGATGTCCAGCCATATGACTCCCGTTTAAATTTCAAACGGATCATGAACTTGTGGAGCTCAAGAGTTGCAGAAGTATCATCAGGGAAGAATAGAAGAAAAGTAGGGACCAAGAACGTGGGCTTGTGAGGACGTCAGTCAACCCTGGTTAGATGTTAGGCCTGAGGACTAGAAAAAAAGCAGAGCAATTATTAGGATTAGAATAACATGTACTATTGTTATTATTATTAGCTTAGGATCCTTTAAGTTCAAAGACAGAAGAATTGCTTCATTTTAGGGATTGAAGTGTGAGATTCCAGATTTGAAAAAATAAAATAAACAATAAAATCTCATTATCTATTGATCAATACACCATTCCTTTATCCAATGAATATTGTTTTGAATTTTTGGTCCGATTGGGGGTGCTTGTTAGGGTTGTTAGTTGTTACTTCATAAAATACTCATGTCATGTCCGACCACTTTAGATGCAACCGGATTGTCTTTCTTGTGGTAGTCATGGAGTCTAGAGGAGGAAGGATAAACTCCCATAGCATAAACTCCCATACGTAATTCTGTTCCTTCTTTAGGAACGGCCTTCTCTAAGTTCCTGGCGCAAAATGCGATTGCGCATGGAAGCATAAACTCCCATACGTAATTCTGTTCCTTCTTTAGGAACGGCCTTCTCTAAGTTCCTGGCGCAAAATGCGATTGCGCATGGAAGCATAAACTCCCATACGTAATTCTGTTCCTTCTTTAGGAACGGCCTTCTCTAAGTTCCTGGCGCAAAATGCGATTGCGCATGTCGGCCATGCCAACCCGCATTTTGTGCCGTGTCCGGCAGCCCTGCGATAAGAGAGAGAGAAGACTCCGGCCGATGCCAGTGTAAACTCAGAGCCACTTTGCCTTTCGGCTACTGCCCCACCTTTGGGGGGTGGCGACCAGTGCTGGGCGGTTTATTTGATTTCTTTCATAACCTCTGGTTCCAGTTTTCACAAATCTTAGGATCAAAGAACCTACAGTTCCAGTTTTTTCAGATTTTTTTTATGGAAAGAACCACTATTGTAAGAACTTCAAAGAACCTGCAGTTTTCATCAAGTAACCAGGGGGTCTTTGACGCATCTTTGACGGTTTTCAGGCTGGTTATCTCAAAACTACGTAACCGGCGGTTATGAGCCTTTGTCGGTTCTTTGTTTTTTTGAGCACCACGGTTATATATCCATATAACCTTCTTGATAACCTCCGGGGGTTTGTAGCTGAATCAAAGAACTTCCCAACATTGGTGGCAACAACAGGTTACACAGCCTGTAGCAGGGTGGCGGAAAAATGTGCTTCAAGGAAGTCCAACGATGTGTCAAACAGGAGCGGAAGCTCACAACGTGCCCTGGTATGTGTCTAGCTTGCAACAATCTTGATTTCCGTAGTTCAAGAAACCGGTCTTGTTTGATTGACGCTTGGTGGCGGTTGCAAATTTGAGACAAACTAGTATGAAGTATCAACCCAGAGGTGCCTCAAATTTGACACATTGACCTCAAATTCAAGCTCAAAATAACTTAAACATATTCATGAGCATCTTGAGGGACAGTTGTATCTGTACTTCAAAAAACAAAGAAATAATAGGGAAAAGCTAAGGACAACTTCAAGCTAAGTTTAGTATATGCAAAGTTGTCAACTTGAAATTTAACACTTATCAAAGGTTCATTTAGTGAAGAATTTTCTTGACACAACATTTACCTGTTGGAGTGAGAAGGAGGGAGGTAAGTGGTGCATGGGTGGAGTTTTGAAATGTAGAGACCACGTAGGCGGCCATAATGAGCGAGCTCTGCGAGGCCATAATGGCGCTTGACTCTTTTCATGTTTCGGTAGCTGTGCTCCATCTGGCTCGCATCAACTCAGCCTTCTTGCCGCTGCCTGCACATCTTGGTCCCCTATGATTGCCAGGCTTCAATTGTCTGTTGCAGGACTACTTTTTCGGTGCGAAAGCTGCTCCCGTTGTGTCGGACGAGCTTACTGCAGTTTCGTGATATGCCCACTCTATCCCCTACCTTCTCGTTGTCGCTGGATCTGGGTTACCTCGGGGTTCAACTCAGCTTGCGGTGTAGCTCGAGTAGGATGTTGTCTCCTTCAAGAGATCAGGGATTTCTCTTAGGGAGTTTACATGGAAACGAGGCGTGAGTGGATGCAGAGGTTGCACTGATATATCAGGGAGCAGGTCTGGAGGCTGGCTATTTTGGTCCTGCAAGTTCCCATATCCTAATAAAGATTTTTTTTCAGGACGGACTGGATAAGTGGTGTTGACGTTGGTTCTGAGACGAGTGGGTTGCTTCAAAGTTTACACGAAGTCCAAGGGATTGGAAGCTCTCGAAAGGGAAGCACAACCAAATTGTCCTCGGAGCGTGCTGTGCTGTAGTTTCGTGTACTATATTGTTACGCTGAGCGCCCACCCCTCTGCTTCAGGTTCCTACTTTCATCCACTGTTTTTCAAAGGCGAAGTTGTGGAAACCATGGCGGTGGACACTCAGGAGAGCATGTTAGAAAGGGGCTACAATGCAAGAGCACCAAGTTCGGCGCTGGGTAGCATGAGCCCATTGAGCGAGGCACTGTGGAGAGACTCTGCCAATGGCGGAAAAATAAATGATGCATCTGCCAGGCTCGCTTGGATTGACCTCTCGGTCACGGTTGCTGGAAAAGGCTCACAGCAAACCATCCTGCACGGCTTAACAGGTGCAGCTCTCGTTTTCGCATGTGTTATTAGATTTGCATGTACTTGGTAGTCACCGCCGCACGGAACTGATGACGGACAGTTGTATCCATGTAACTTAGTGCGTGGTGGGACTTACAGGCTATGCCGAGCAAGGCTCAATCATGGCCATCATGGGGCCTTCAGGCTCGGGAAAATCCACTCTGCTTGATGCTCTCGCAGGTATGGTTGCTGCACGAGGTAGAGTAGTGGGTCCTGCAAGTTGGTCGTGGTGTGGTTTAGTGGGTCAGCGGATCACTTGGAAAGTTTAAATCATGTCTGGTTCTCTAGCGGACGCAGCTTAGACTGTCCTCTAGCACCTGAATGAGCTCATGTTTCATTTTAATGACAAGCTTAAATAGTTTTTTCTCCAAGCCTTCTTCTCGCGCGTGATACGAGCAAAACCTCATGGATGTGCCTTTGTTTAGCAGAGGAATACCAAATTATTTGGATACTGCACCTTTTTTTCTATTCAATATCCAATTCAGATTGTAATTGAGTTGAAAAATCGTCGGTTGCTATGTTGTTTGAACAGGAAGATTGGCTAAGAATACCTCACAGACAGGGCGAATTTATCTCAATGGACACCAAAAAACAACTCTTTCTTATGGAACTGCGGTATGTTCTGGACCAGAGAGAGAGAGAGAGAATGTACTCCCAATACTCGAGAGAGAGAGTCTGTTTGAGGTGGTTTCCACACCTGGCTTGCTGAGTTCGATTTCTCTTCATGCTCTGAGCTTCAGGGCCGAACTGTTAAGTAGGGTTTTTCACCTTGAAGTAAGCAACAGCAAGATCCACCCGCCGAAAACTTTCTTTCCCTATCTTTTGCTGTGTGACTGACTTCAAAGAGTACTCTGGTTGATTTCTGTGTTGACAGGCATATGTGACTCAAACAGATGACCTCATAGGTACATTGACTGTAAAAGAAACGGTTTACTATTCAGCAAGTTTGCGCCTGCCTGACAGGATGCCACGAGCTGAGAGGAAAGCACTTGTGGAAAGTACATTGCATGAGATGGGACTCCATGAATGTGGAGATACCCCAGTTGGCAACTGGCATCTGCGAGGATTGAGTGGGGGTGAGAAGCGCCGGCTGAGCATTGCCCTGGAGATTTTGATTCGACCTCGCCTGCTTTTTCTTGATGAGCCAACGAGTGGGTTGGACAGGTTGGTCTCCACAGTCTATTGGACTGAGGCAGCTTCAGTTACTGGGCAGAAGGAGAAAGAACGTCTGAGTGAGCGTATTGTACATTTGGATTGACGAGGAATTGTAATGTTACTCCCTGAATTGCTTAGGTGAATCTTTTCAGATGTCCACATTTCAAGTTGTGTTGTCTGCTGATTTCCTTCTTAGGTTTGATTGTTCCAAAACTGTGGTTGCAGTGCTGCAGCTTTCTTTGTGGTGACAACATTGAGAAACCTAGCCAGAGATGGACGCACCGTCATTGCCTCCATACATCAGCCGAGCAGTGAAGTGTTTGAATTGTTTGACAATCTATTTCTACTCTCAGGTGGACAAACCATTTACTTTGGGGAGGCTGCAAGTGCTCGTGAGGTAAACAATGGTGAACTTGACTTCAATCTTACTGCATGTTATTTTATCGATGATGTACCTTAGTCTGTTCTCGAGTAGTCCATAGGAAACAGCTTGTTTTGGGAGTATTCAAGTTTCTTGCTTGGTTTGCATTATGGGTCTACAGAGTGACGATTGCACATGGTACATATAGTGTGGAGAGTGACAGGGTAAAAATTGTTCATTGACATGGGATGCGCCAATGGCTGTGCAGCATTTTGCAGCAACAGGCTTTCCCTGCCCACCATTACGCAATCCATCAGATCACTATCTACGGGCCATTAATGCTGACTTTGATCAAGTGAAGACGACCCTCCAAGGCTCTTTCAAGACCAGAGTGAGTAGGCCTTAATTGAACTGGTTGTCAGGAAAGGGATACTCAACATTCGCCATTTGTAAGTGGTGTTATTCTTTGCATCCTAAGGGATAACGGCTAAATTGACAGTATGAAGTTTTATCCCATGAAACTCTGGGCTACAGTTACTGGCATTGGGCATTGGGATGAGTGAAAACTTTTGTGTAGACATGCAATTGCACTGACCCATTTGGCAGTGTCCACATCTGTGTTCATGCGAGTACGAGCTGTATTTTCCAAATGTGGCTTGGACAAATGTTTGTGAAATATGGATATCTGCAATCCGTAGTTGTGAAAGGATTCTAATGTGTGCAATCCAGACATTTTTCATTTCCCAATGCTTCTTATACTTGCAAAAGAGCTGAAGGAGGTGTACTGTTTCTGGCATGCTATGAGCAGGATGTGCAGACTATCGACCCGCTGGACAAATTAAGCGCCCAACAGGTGGTGAGGATACTTGTTGATGCGTACCAGAACAGTGACTATGCGATAGCAGCTGCATCTAGGGCTCATGAGCTGTCACAGATTGTACGTGCCATTTCTCTCTGCCCTTTCAGTGGTCTTTGGCTCATGATTTTTGCTTGCCTGCAATACTGTTGGTATTACTAATTGGCCTGGTGGTTGGTGTGTTGAAAACAGTTTCCAACTCAATAAACCCCTCATTTGGTGTGGTTGTAGCTTTTGTTAGGAAGCAAGAAATAGTCATGCACTGGAACCTGGCCCTTCATAGAATAGCAAAACTTCATAGCCTGCATCTGTGAAACTTGCAAGCTAAATGGATTGACATCTTATCTCCCACACACCAACAGACTTTCTCTTTGTCACTGCCATACTCACCCTCATTCACAGGGTGCTTTCTTTGTGCTGTTGTGCAGCAAGGGACTGTGCTTGAGTCCAGTGGAAGCCACGCAAGCTTTTTGAAGCAGTCTTTCACACTGACACGGCGCTCCTTTGTGAACATGAGCAGGGACATCGGATACTACTGGCTACGCCTTTTCACCTACATCCTGCTAGCCATTTGCCTGGGTACCATATACTGGAAAGTTGGCCTTCACTATAGCTCCATCTTGGTGAGATTATTTTCTGATTCTGCAATCTTATTGACACCTCTCTGTTTCCCTCTCCTACACACAGCGAGACCTTGGTCATATACAGCAAACAATGAAGGACCTGATAATGAACTTCAATTTTGTCGATCTTGCCAAAGTTGTAGCACATGGAGATAGCGTGGCATAAGATTGGACGCAGGCGTGTAGTAGCTCTTCCCCACTTCCCAAGAGAGTTTGAAGCTCATCTAGATATTTGGTGGCACCCACAGGGAAGAGCAGGGTGCATGGCATATATTGCTGGATTTTTAACATTCATGTCCATTGGGAGCTTCCCCTCTTTTGCGGAGGACATGAAGGTGCACATTTGATCTGACTCTTCCAATTTCTTTGCTCTATTTGCTCTGTGAGGTTCCTCCTTCATCCTTGGCACCTCTCTGAGATAGTGTTTTCCACTTGAGCGTTGGGGATTGTTTTAAATCTTCATTTCCCCTGCACCACCATTGCATCCTCTTTCCATCATGGGATTGGGCTACCGGTGGTGGGGCCATATAAAGGATATTGCAGAATGATATTGTGTCATTGCCATGCAGGTGTTCACCCGAGAGAGACTAAATGGGCATTATGGAGTGGTTGTGTTTGTGATTGGCAACTCGATCTCATCATTACCTTTCCTCTTCGTCACCTCACTTGTTGCAGGCTCTATTGTCTACTTCATGGCCCAGTTACACGCAGGCTTTCCACATTATGCCTACTTCATCCTCTCCCTCTTTGTCCAGGTGGCATGTGTGGAGAGTCTGATGATGGCTGTGGCCAGTGTGGTTCCCAATTTCCTTATGGGCATCATAGTTGGCTCCGGGATTCAGGTATGTTGCGCTTTATATACTGCAATATTTTCCTTTTCGAAGTAGCTTCAGCCCTGTTTGTGCTTTTTTCACCATGATTGAGTTCCCCAAGGTGAGCGTTTTTCCTGCTGTGCTAAGGAACCCTTTACTTAGTCACACATCTGGCAGGCTCCATCTTTCTGCAGACTGATATCATCCAGAAGATGTGGACAGTCTTTCGATACTGTATAACAGACATATGGCCTAGTCTTGCAAAGAATCTCCTTAAGTCATGAATAGGTTATGCCAAATAAAGTATATGAATACATTCTTGGAGTGAAGAGGATGCAGTTTGGACGAGGTGGTGTTTCAACTGCTCAAGCTGAATTCACGTGCTTGCGTGTGCAGGGTATATTCATGCTGGTGGCTGGCTTCTTTCGTCTAGTAGATGATTTGCCAAAACCTGTGTGGCGCTACCCTCTCTCTTACATTGCTTTCCACATGTATGCCTTGCAGGTAAGAAACATCCTTCCTCAGTGCTAAGTGATCCATTCTTAAGTTTTGTCAATTGTGTTGGTTCAGGAAAGCTCGATTTCCCCTCTCAGTTGAAGTGTTTGTAATCTTGCAGGGAATGTTCAAGAACGACTTCCTCGGGCTGACTTTTGATAACTTTGTGCTGAATGGAAAATCTATTGGTCCAAAAATCCCTGGATTCTATGTGGTGGAAGAGTTATA
Source organism: Takakia lepidozioides (assembly GCA_030704615.1). NCBI lineage: Eukaryota > Viridiplantae > Streptophyta > Takakiopsida > Takakiales > Takakiaceae > Takakia > Takakia lepidozioides. The sequence continues at coordinate 48,778,247 of CM060732.1, forward strand.
CGGCATCAAAACCAAGCGGGGGAAGTGGCAAGACCTGTTTATCATGATGGGGATGATCTTTGCATACCGATTCCTGTTCTTTGTGTGTATAAAGTTGACAGAGAATTTGGGACCGATGATCCGCTCCTTCATGGCACAGCAACGGACCAAGAAAAAACTGTCACGCAAACACTCAGAGTTACAGAATGTCATCCGGCCTGTTTTGTCTTCACCTTCCCCCACCCCCTCGCAACCTGTCCTGTTGCATGCAAGCAAGCAGTGACAACTATACAATCCTGTAGTGATAGTTTCCTAGACTAAGACAGATGACACCGGTGTGTGCCACATCTATCGATCCCATATGGCTTCCACTTGGTCTTGTTAGGAACCTTTGTTTTTGTGTCATTCTAAAACCAACAGTTTGGAAACTCTGATTTCATAGCGGAGAGACATGTTCAATAACTGCAGTTGTAGAGTACCTGTAAGCCCTTCATAGCTGCCGCAGCATCTGGTACACAGCAGATGGGAAGTGTCTCCACACTAATAACTGATACTTGAGCCTTAGAGGTCCTTTGTGACAGCGTCTCTGCTGGATAGGTATTCCTTGTAAAGAAAATCATGGCCCACATAAGTGGGCTGGGCTGAAAATGGCAGCAAATTACTTACACAGCCACTATGTGAGCTGCATCTCATAAATAGATATTTCTGTTCATCTGTTCTTCTCTTGTCGAGCTTTGAGTGCATCTGTTGTTGTATGTGGTTCTTTGTTTTCCAACCATGGGGTTTAGGAGAACTGCTCACTGGAAGTTGGCCCGAAAGGAGCCCACTCTGACAATTCAGAACTCATCATACCGTGGAACAATAACCAGTCACGTCAAGAAGATGTGAGCAGAATGTACTACACATCTGCAGAGATGCAAGGATAGTTCTACTTAGTCATCAAGCTTGTTCTCATTATCTGTAGTTTGTCACATGCTTTTCCAAAAAGACATTGGGTTATCTGGATTCTCTGATCGTCTGTCCAGTATCCAAGCCAGTAGCAGCGGAGCCATCTTCTACCCCATGTCTTCAAACTTGCCACCGCACCTTGCCCAGTAATGAATCATACTCGTGAAACTCCAAAAGTGCCAACGGCGCCACAGGACCGCAATAAAAGCGAAGAGCCTTTTGATGCACTTCACTAGCAGGATGTGCAAATACAAAGACAACAAGGTCATTGAATGTTTAGGAAGGAGGATATGGTCAACTTGACTTTCAGTTTCACGACTTCTTTGAGATCTGAGATGGTTTAAGGTGATTGCGCCGATCTCATTCATTACCCAGAGAAGGTATCACAAGCCCACCACTAAGAAACGAGTGAGCTCCGATGTTGTGAGTTCTTTGGTTTTGTCGGCCACGAAGCGATAAGAGACCCAACAACCTTTGGAAGGATTGGGTAGGTGTGGGGGGGCGTGAGAGAATTGCCCTGGCTGTCTCTTTTCCCACCTTCGCAGGTACCCTTTTGCTGCTCCAGCTTACTAGCCACTTGTGTGCCTCCAATGGCAACTGGAGGTGTCTCTGCATCGCTTCCCTTCTCCTGTTCGTCGGCCAACCGGGTTGATGCTATTCCTGCTACAAATTCGTGGCGCAATTCGCAGCGTCAGGTACGTTTCATTCATTCTTTGTGTCACAGCGTGTCCTTTGAAATTGTGGTCAGGAACTGCACAAACTATTGTCCTCCGCGTGAATAATGCAACCATCAAGGTGACAACCAAACCATTCTTCGATGGTGACGATGTTCAGAGATGGAGCGCCACAGAGTAGATGTGCGTGTGAACTAGATTACGGGAGAGTGATGTTGGAAGCCAATTTGTGAAGCTTGCTATTACATTGTAAAGTCCACGAGGTGATGAAATATCTTCTTGTCTTCTGCATGTTGGGGTGCGAGCACATTGCGGGCCCATTTGTTCCGCTATATCTAATTTAGTCGCATCTAGCCCTCTCATTTCTGTTTCTCTCTTGGTTACACATTGCTGCTCTCCAGCCAAACTATCAGATTGTCCGTTTATGGTGACGAAGTCTAATTCAATGTGACAATCTGGCAGGCTGGGAATGTCTCCATAGTAAAGGTCTCTAAAGGGTGCTCCCAAGTTGCAAGTAGACCGGTCCGTGGTGCTGTGAACATACACACAGATTCTGAGAGACAAGGTAGTTGTTTTCTGAACCGCCACTTTCGGAAAGTTCCTCACGTGCATTTTCAAATGTTCATCGCGTGCATTTCCTGTGGCGTGCATTTCTTGGTGTAGTTGTTCTCCTCTTTACTCCTGCTCTGGCTCTCATTCTACCGAGTTTGACCCTGATGTGAGGTTCTGGGTTTTGTCTTCTCAGATGACAGTACATGGTCTATGAGATGCGCTAACAAGAGTCGCCGGGAAGTTCTGGCTATACCGGCAGCAAGTATCTGTGTGCACCTCTTGTCAGTAGCCTTTGATACCGGAGTAGTCACTGCAGCAGAGTTTGCTGACAGTATGTGCTGGCTCTTTCTCTTTATTGAATGCCCAAGCAATGCAATTTGCAATCTTGAATTGCCACACGTGTGTGGGTGTGAGTGTGTGTGTCTCGGAAAAGATGTACTTTGGTCTGGTTTGGACCAAGCAGAATAGGGTGCGGAGGGGGAGTAAGGTGGATGGGAGGAAAGCAGAACCATTTCTAAAGGCCGGCTCTGGTAGTGGGGTTTGCCCTTAAATATTGAATTCATTATAGTGTTCCATATTTTCTGAAGAAAGAGGATTGAATCATGCCATCAAAATGATACACATAGTCACCTCCAACTTGAGAACTAAGGGAGGTCTACAGTTTCACCATCATGTGTATCGCAACATGTCCCCTATCCTGACCATGAGGGCCACAGCTTGAACATGTAGCTTCCCGTCTTTTCCAGTTTGGAGTGAGGAAGAGCTGTCCTTGGAGAGAAACAAAAGGTGGGAGGGGAATGATTGTGAATGATTGAAACAAGTTCAGAATGTTACCAGTAGGAATTGTTGAGAATAAGAAACTGATACACAAGACATTTGGATACAGATTAATATGGACTCAGTATGGTGTGGAGTTTTGACGCTTTGGTGCAGGTGATTAGCATTGCCTTTGAATTAGTAGCCCTTTGCGCTGTGGACCTCACTTTCTAATTGAATAAGCTTGAATGTTCTGTTCCTATCATAAATTTTTGTTGTCTTGTGACCTCAGTGCCAGCCTTGCGAGGGAAGGACTATGGGAAATCTAAAATGCGGTATCCGGATTATGTGTTTACGGAATCTGGCCTGCAATACAAGGTCAGCGGCAGAGAAATGAAGTCATGGAAGATGCTGTAGCTTTGGGTTATCTATTTTGCAGGATACAATGCCTCTTGGATCGTTGTCCAATCTTGGTATGGAACTGGAACAGCCTCATGACCTGTTTGCAAGATTGAGCTCTTACTTGCCCACACACACACTGAACTAGCAAAAGAAGAAAAGAGAGGAAAAATGAGAAAGACATTGTTTGTGGGTTTGTGGGGCATTGGCATGGAAGCTTGCAGTTCTTTGTCTGGTTTTTTCTTCTTGAGTGTATGGGTTGACTGCTGACATTTGCTTGCAGAGTTTAGAACCTAAGTTGCTTTATGTGTCGGGTTCTGGGCCTGCACACATGCCGTAGGGCCTATTCACAAAATAATTCATCTCTTATTCAACCCTGACTAGTTCACATCATACAGGGGACAGAGGTGGACAGTAATAAACAGGGTAATAAGAACTGGATGGATCAATGAACTACATCAAAATTTTAACACCTTTCACAGCTGTTAAGTCTGCACAAAGAAATACAAAGGAGTAGCTAACTTTATATAGCCTCTAACTTAAGTTAGCTGCTGACATGGAGAGTTACCTGCCATGTAAAATAGCTGCGCATATCTGCGGACAGGTCCCCTTTAACCTAGCTGGTATTTCAGCTGCTTGGTTAAAATTAGCTGTATGTGTGAACATGCCCTTAGACAGTTATGTGTCCCAGCGACTGTAATTTGATGAGGGTTGCAGTCTCTTGCAGGATTTGAGACAAGGTGCTGGTCCAGCTCCCAAGGCAGACAGTGCAGTAGTGGTGAGTAGGCCCTTCACTTGACTGGCTTGTTGAAGTCTATGGAAAAGAGGACAGCAGACACAAAATCTCATATGTTTATTGTTACCCATATTTTGCACCTTCGTTTCCCTCTGTCTTATACTCGCTATGGCTACATGTGCTTGAATCGTGATGATTACAAGGTGATGGTTTGTGATATTTAGGTCGACTGGGACGGCTACACTATTGGCTACTATGGTCGCATCTTTGAAGCCCGTAACAAAGCAAAAGGTGGTTCCTTTGAGGTATCACGTGTTAGATGCAAGCCTTTGTGTGAGTGAGAGAGAATGTACTTATAAGACGTGGTTTGCCATGAGGTAGAGAGAGATAAATGTTTGCAGTTCTTCTTAGAGATCTAAACTGTGTGAGCTTCTGATGCGCAGGGTAATGACAAGGGGTATTTCAGATTTCAACTGGGAACTGCACAAGTATGCATTGAACCACTGAACTTCCTTTCTGCATTTTTCAAGTAATTGCTTGATCACTTAGAGGGGTGGAGGTGAGTAGCGAGGCTAGTGGAAAAGCGAAAAAGGTAGACAGTCAGAGTTGTTGTCCTGTTCCAGTTGGCAAGACTGCTAAAATGGGGAAAGTTATGGTGAGTACCTCCTCTTGAAGTTTGCCAAGTCCTGATTATTAATCGTTCAGCTTGCACTGGAGCAGGTAGCCCAGTGGTTGGGTGTTTGTGCCTTGTCTGTGCATAACCTAGGCAATGTAGGGCTCAACGTGTCCACCTTCCAACGGAAGGCAGTCGTCCTTCGGGATGAAAAGACACTACAATTTATGCTTCCTTCTGGAGGAGTCCTCTTATCTTTCTTTCCTGTTCTGCTCTTGAGTTCATATAGAGACGAACTACTTCTTTTGGTTTTGTTTTGTACAAATTTTGATCCAGTTCAGTTATGTAGGTGATTCCTGCCTTTGAGGAGGCGGTGGCAACGATGCACGTGGGGGGTGTTCGCAGGTAAGCATATGACACTTGCTATTGTCAGGTTGTCAGATGTTGCTTCCCTCCTTCCTGGTCACTATACCTCTCTGGGTGTACATCTCTGGATGTCATTGCCTTCGCTCGGTGGTGCTGGAGAAGGCAGATTTGTGAAGTCTTATTCCTTAGCACAAGATGAAGGTCACACTTGGAAGCTCTCTAATTGTTAGATTTGCATTACTGCATTTCGGTCACTGACATGGCCGTGGTGGCACAAAATTTACCGTATTCCACTCACATCACTGAGGTAGCCAGGTTTATTCTTATTCTGGTTTGGGTTTTCGTTTTCTCCTGATGAGTGGTGTGTGTGGTGTCACATTTAAGAGATGACACTGCCGTAGTGACTACTTGTCAGTAGTGCGACTTTGCTGGCTGTCAGATGTTATCACCCTGACTACTGGTCAGGAGTGCTACTTAGCTGCTGCGGAGTGCATGGGTGCACTGTGTGCTGTGTCTTCTCGTACAAATGGAACAAGACTCCAAAATTGGAAAAACTGTTCCAGCCAATTGGCATGGCCGTGTGCATGCCTCCATGTGAACAGACCAGAAGCTTTGGTTTCACAATGCCTAAATAGACAAGGGAGCTTTGATTTGGAGGCTTATGGAGGTACATAGGAAGCAGCCATTTCTGACCACATCTTCTCTCCTAAATGAATTGTCTTATACATGCTAAATGGAGCTCCCTTAGTGTACTGTATAAGGGTGCACCTTGGTTTCTCAACAGGTATGTCTATATCTGTGGGATTTTATTAGAGTTCATGAGTTTGCTTGGGTTACTTTCTATGCAGGATAATTGTGCCCCCTGAACTAGGTTACCCTGACAATGACTTTAATCGAATGGGTCCAAAGCCAACCACTTTCTCTGTAAGTTTTCATGAACACATCAATTCTCCATCCATGACTGGCATCAAGACTAAAACACAGGTCAAATTGTTGGATTAATGGAAGGCAATAGCCCTTCGGGGTGAAGTGACACTGCCTGCTTCGGCAGGGTCTTCCTCCTCTCTGTTGGTTCAGTCATAATTAGGTGCTGCTTATATGTTTGCATGAAACGTATAGCCTTAGTCTCTTCCTCATCGCTGACCAACTTTCTTTATGAAGGAGAAGGGCAGTTGCAGTCAAGGTGCAATATCACCTACTCATCACTATGTAGATGGTGGCGACTAACATTGAGACATGAGGGGTTGGTACAGGGGCAACGAGCTCTCGATTTTGTTTTGCGCAATCAAGGCTTGATTGATAAAACCTTATTGTTTGACATTGAGCTTTTGAAAGTAGCTGATAAATAGCTTGCTCTGTGCTCCCTTTCCCCTTCGCCTTGACCTCTTGTTGAATCAATACTATGATGGAGGGTGAGAGTTTGAGAGAGTGCTTGCAACTTTCGCCTTACATGCAGTAGCCAACTGTATGGATGAAAGGAGATAGAGGCACTATAGAGGCACTATAGCAGCTAGACCAGGTAGAAGAAATACATATGGATATTGAGAGGTTCTCCATCTGTTAGGGGAAGGGGACTATTCGTATCTCAGGTGATGACTATCATAATGTATTTATTGGTTTGACTGAAGCATCTCATTCAAAATCTTCAACACCTCTCCATGTCAGGAATCAAATAACATTTTTTTTTGTCCTTTCGGCTCAGTCTCATCCTTCCGGTAAGCCTTCCTGATATTCCTTTGGAACGCCATCTCACCCTTGTACACCAACAGAAGTTGTTGCTTTCTACTTAAAGCTTCGGCCACCACATTGTCTGGTCCCGGTTTGTACTGGATATCCACGTCGAAGACCGCCAAAGTATCTTGCCACCTAAGTTGTTTTGGGAACAACGTAGGCTGCGTGGCAAAATACTTTACCGTGACATTCCCGTGAACACCTTCATCAGGTTGGAACCAACATAGTGGCGCCAAAGCTAAAGGCAAAGCTCACCGCCTTCATTTCTTTTTCATGCGTAGGCCACCGTCGTTCTACTTCATTCAGTTTCTTACTTTCGTAAGCCATTGGACGTCCAACCTGCATGAGTACACCCCCTATAACGAAGTCCGACGCATATGTATGAATCTCAAATGGACGGTCGAACTCCGGGATTTTGAGGACTGGAGCTTCCACCATCCGTTGCTTCAACTCGGCAAAAGCTTGACCACAAAAGATGTTCCATACCCAGACTTTGGATTTACACAAAAGGTCTGACAGCGGCCCCGCGATCTTGGCGAAATTTCTCCAAAATCCCTTTGATCCAATCTGGGCTCGGCTCCCCATCGCCTTCTCCTTTCATTTGTCTTACGTAAAGCAAAAATTAGGGCTCGTGTGACTCCTCCACGGCCCACTCCCTTGCTGACAGAAGGTTTATTCGCCCTCCCATGGGGTTGGGTGTTTCTGACACTCGTAAAACTTCGCCACCATTCCCACACGGTAACGTGACTACTCTCTTGCGGCCATCTATGACTGCTCCTGATCTGCTAAAAAAGGTCATCCCCAAAATGAGATCCACTCCCTCGATCTCGCAAATGGTGAAGTTCTCACGTCCCTCCCAACTCCCGAGCTGAAGATGAACATCGAACGCCAACCTCGTGGATCAAGTATCAAACTCCAGCAAGTGTCCTTGAAGAAGAATCAATGACAATGTGCTAAGACCATGGAAACTGAGATTTGTGAACTCAAGGGTTATAATCATCTGTGGCAACTGAAGATGGTAAGAGGGGCCTAAGGAACTTGGTAATGGCAGTGCAAGGAAGTTAAGTTTCCTCCTTCAACCCAAGAGAACTGGTCTTTCAAAGAAAAACTTCAAGCAGGAGTCATTGTTCATATACATGACCAGACAATCAAAATCACACAGATATGTATGGGTCTTAATCATCACACCCCCAGCCCAGCCCAGCCCACCGTTCCAACCCCGTCTATCTTTTCTTCCAGAATTAGGGGAAGAATTGAGGGAAAGAGTCGTGCATATCCTCTTGAACTACTCGCCCCAATACACACACAAGGGCCTCTCACCAAACGAGGGTATTTCTTGGAAGATATGACCCGACCTTGATGATATGGATCTGCTGCTTCAGCCACCTAAATCCCCATAATCCAAGGGCTTCCCAAGTCAACCTCCTTTTCTCTTTCTCTCTCTTCCATTCTGTCCCATAAGCTCCATCAGCTTTCCGCGGACGTTATAAAGCACCATTTCATTTCATTTTATTCTCTCTAATAGAGCACATATCTTTCTCTATCTATCACCTTAAAAGCGAAATAAGTTGATGTACAGTCTAATTTCGATTATCATTTCTCATGCCTAAGTGTATTTAGGGATTTGTGTCTTCCACTATCTGCTATTACATACATGGTCTGTGAAGAACTAGGATATACAGCCACCGGTTTCTAAACAGTCTTGGTTTACCCTAAATGTTCAATGCTGGAAAGTGAGCTGCTGCCTTTGCACTAGGTGAACAAGGGGGAAATAGCAGAACAATGGCTACTGTCACATCTTCTCGCAAGAAGAGACTTGTAGGTGTCTTCTAGGTGCTACCTTCCTGAGGTACCAGTGATGTTGGCTTCACCCAAGTTGAAAATTTCAAAGCCCTTCCTACATAGACACTTCAGGTGGATTTTTGGGCTAAGTCATCTACTCCTTCCGAGTCCCTTGCATGTTTGTACGTTTGTACCCAAGTGGGGTTTGCACTCTACTTTCGGACATCTACTTATTGGTACATTTTGGAAAGCTACAGCATGCAAGAGGGCCTGCCATTCACTTTCAATACACCACATATGCTTGTGTTGTGTGTTTTGGCACTGGTGCAGGTGCGGGCGGGCCACTCTTCTATGAAATTTGGAGTTCTTGCGTGACATCACAGAGCTGGATATGGAGTTATTTTGCAGATATGAGAAAGCTGCTTACTTGCAGTGAGCAACCAGTGATATAGTACCACTGCCTATGAGAGGACAGCGGATTGCCCTAACCCATACTTTCAGGTTTTTCCAATTTGCTATGTTAGTGATATAGTGTTTAGTCCAACACTAAACATAGCAAGAGTCCATCACTATGAAGTACATTATCTTATCATGAGCTCATCTCCAGAACCTAAGCTGTCCAAGCTCTGAGCTCTGCACTCTATGCTCAAGTTTCCTGCAAACCATATGTGTTAAGTTTGCAGCAATTTGATAGAGGTGTTGTTTTAAAACATTTTACAATAGAATGCTGGTTGACAAAGCAGCAACCTGCATTACACAGATCTATCATGGTGCAGTGAAGCAATTCATGAAAACTATGAGCATTCTGCCTACCTTTGTCGCAAATCTATGATGGGAGGGAAACCTGTATGTGATGATATACAGGTACACCACCACCCAACCCAATCGAGCCTCTATGGATATGGAGTCAATGCTGAGTCTGGATCAAGAGGAAATGTAGTGGTGCCTTCCTTGAAGGCTGATAAATTTTTGATCTAGTCTGCAATAGACAGATCCTTTCTTGTCAAGACAAGACAAGACGAGCCCCCTCTGTCTCTCTCCCTATCTCTCTCTCTCATTCATAGAAACATGAGAAACTTTTCAAACCATTTCAGAAGTGAGTATTGACTTCAATTTTCTGGGCAGACGAGCCTTGCCTCTGCCTCTGAGGCTTCGTGAGTAGACTCGCTAGGAGGCTCATCCGCGGGCAAGGTACTTGGGTCGGCAAATTCCACCCATCTTTTTGCTCTCGCAAACTGTAGTGCTGGATATAACAGAGATCCTACACAGGAGATTATGGCACTGAACACTACAGTTTTTGCAGATGCAATACACATCACTACAAAGAGCAGTGCCGTTGCTGGCAGCAACATGAGTATGCTGCCCACAGTATTTAACGGAATTCGGAAAGGCCGCACTGCCTGGGGATGTTTCGAGCGTAGCCATATGAAAGCAGCAAACTCAAGGATCATGCCAAGACAATAGAGGAAGTTGAGGAACTCCACGATCTCTTGGAAGCTCATCCAGGAAAGTACAACAACGCCTGTTGCTGAGCATAAAGTGCCCAATACAGGTGTCCCGTACCTGGAACGGTAGGCAAAGACCTTAGGAAGCATTCCATTCTCTCCCATTCCCAGCAGCTGAAAGGAGTCACTACTCATCTCAGCCTCAAACAGTCCCATATTGGACAGTGCAGCAGCTGCTTCGATCCACAACTTGAGGCCTACGCCCCCGATGGCCATTCCAATATCAGCGAAGTACCCATCTTCCCACTTCTCCAAATTCAGCTCTACAGCCCCCGTGCCAGCTAGCAATGGCACAATATACGCCACCATCACCAACAAAACAGCCCAGAGCAGGGCCTTGGGGAAGGTCTTGCTTGGCTTGTCGACTTCACCTGCCAGAGTACTCACCGAGTCCCAGTAATTGAGGTTCCAAAACAGTGTGTTCAGGTAAACCCGCCAATTGGTCCTGCTCAAATCCATCACCAGCCATCTGCGCGCCTGTATCTGGGGAATTGCCAAAAGGGCCATGACAAAAAATGGAAGGAGTGAGAAGGCTGTAAGTAGCACCGCTGTAAAGCCAACAATCGTAAGCCCCCTGTAGTTGAGATAAGTGAGCGCGCATGTGATGATCAAGAGGGAAGCAAACCGTATTGGCCCATCTGAAAACACAGGGGAGGCGCGCTTGAGATAATCAAGAAACAACACTGGATAGAGCGCATTGTCTGTCACACCGCTTAACCACTTCCACCATCCCTCCTGGAAACCCCAGAACGGCCCAAATGCCGCTGATATCCATAGCACGTACCCTCCATTCTCAGGAAACATGGTTGCCAACTCTGCCGTCACCAGCGCCTCGGGAACGCTCCATATGAAAGGGAAGATCAGAAACCCCAGCAGCGCAAGCAGCGGCCCCCCGGCCTTCACTGAATCTTCAGTGCCAAAAGGACCTCCCGAGACCCCGTAGAATATGAGTGCAACCAGTGGCAGTACTCCCAGCTTGGATCTATGTCTACTGCCTCCCTGCTCCTTCGAGAGCTTGGGTGATTCATCAGAATCGGCCGCACTAGTGCCAATCCCTGAATCCCCCATCAAATTTAATTGCTACCTCTGCCGCATGGCATGCCTGGAGCTTGCCTCTCTCGGAGTCTGGATCGGAAGCTCATGGCTGGAGTGCATGACAATAGATGACGACGTCAAGGCTACAGTCAGTCTCCGTGTCTTGCTCCTCTGTACTCTTCTCCAAGCTCCACACAATCTCAAACACGCATCCATTGATGCTGCGGAGGGTGTATGACCATGGCAGTACCCTATAAACTATAAACCCCCAATTACCTATTCTTAGAAACTTGCCCCTATGCCCTATGATAACCAAGCTCTTTGCCCCTCTCACTTGTTTCTCTTTCTACCAAACTACGCTTGATGTTTGCGAGAAACAAGAAAGAACGAGCGCAGACCCAAACCAAGAAAAGTGAGGCCCAAGCCCCCCAACCACGAAACCCTGTATTAAGCTTCAGAAAAGACTAGCCACCAACAAAGAGAGAGAGAGAGAGAGGGAGAGAGAGAGAGAGAGAGCGAGCGAGCGAGCATGGTGTGCCCAAAGCTTTCAGTTTCTTCGCTATGCATTTTGTCACATACATTCGTGCAGGAGAGCCTTGTAGTCATCCGTTCACGACCGGGATTCATTCATCCGGAAACAGCAAAAAGAAGCGGGAAGCTCGCAGCAGTTGAACATTTTTTTCTTCGCTATTTCTGACACTGCGAAGAAAAGCGCAGATCGGCTGCCATCCCTCGCGCGCTGGACGTTGCGGCAGGCCATGGCGCCGCGAAGGTGAGGCCAATGAGAGATGCGTGAATCTATCGGTCCGGTTCTTTCTACTGCTACATGCTATGCTAATTAAGCGCTGTAATGCAGCAGATCTTCCCAGCAAGGATGAGTGGACTGATGACGGGGGCTAGAATTTGGTAGGAGCTCCAAAGTGCAAATGGCATACGAACGACACAAAATTCGGCCAATAAACTGCCCCTCTGAACAGTGATGTGCTGCTTGAAAGTTGCTGCTTGTTGTCATGTGTCGACCACCTGTGTGTCTTCTAGACATCGTCAGGTATCGGCCTATCACTTCAGAATGGTTAATATGGTGTTTTAAAGTGCCTTGTGGTATGGAAGGCGGTGACAATACTGAGGTGCGGTGCTCATTCGTTATAGCCGCGTCTGGTAGAGAGAGAGAAAGAGAGAGAGATAGAGAGAGATATAAAGACAAGACAGAGAAAAGGAAAGAAGAGGTCATCTTGCAGCTTGCCATAGACGTATTTATTTGGAGTGTCGAGGAAGCATAGTACTTCATATTTACTACTGTATTCGTAAAGTGTTGCATCCTAAGCGAGTATGCATTGGACTGGCCTTGCGTTCTGAACAATATATATATGACATACATTATGGATACTAATGAGGAGGAGTGTGCTAAGATAAGGTTCTTTTTGTTGAAGTCTCCACGTATGTGTCCATTCACCTCCAGATCTCGAAGTTGTTGTGCACCTAAGGTAGATGTGAAAATAGCTCATGGATGTACATAGGTGTAATGTTAGATTTCCAAAGACTTGTTATCACCTAGTGAGGATTCGGATCTGCATAGATCACAATGCATTAGGTCTGCAGACGAGTTGACTTCCAATTGCTATGGCCCCGGACGGGTCCCCATAAAGCTATACTCATGTTGTCTACAGGTTTGAATGATGAGCTGAATGTGGTCTGAGACCTGTGAATGTTAATTATGCTCCTTCTTATCTAGAGGTCCTTCTTCCGTATGTTTTGTGCTCATGCAGGGCCACAAAAACGACATCTCTAGTATGGTCGGTAGTGCATCTCAATCTGATATTGGAGTTTGGAGGACGGACCAAGGATAGAAAATCGAAACAACAAGCAGAAATAGAAAATCAAGTGTAGTAAGGCTCGTAGTAAGGTCTAGGTACCTAGGTGAAATTATCCCTGGAGAATTTCTGGGTTCGAAAATCCTACAAAGAACTAGTTAGCAAAAGCGCCGTGATGAAACTACTATGGTCTACAGATCCTCGATTCTGGTGCTGCAATCCTGGGGTCAACCATAATGAAAAATTTGCCAAAGGCTCTTTAAAGGTTATATGAAAACGTTCATCATGTTAAAATGTGCTCATGAGCGTATCGACTAAAGTTTGTGAAGCACCTCATTTCCACGCACCTCATGTGTGTAACATGCCCACTTGAGATTCGGCAGACAGATCTTTCACCGGTAGCAATTAGGTGCTCAGAAAAAAGCGGTTCCTACCTTGGTTACCAAGCAAGAAGGTGCACGGCCAGTGTGTGCCAAGGCTGCTTTGATCTCTTGTCCATAGTTGAGTAGAAAGTAGACAGTGGCTGATGTTCTATTATATTACAAAAGCAACAAGCACAGTTCTAGACTTATTTCTGAAAACATATCATTCATAATGACAGTTTGGGATGACCAGTGTCTTTTAATTTGTGTGCTTCATGGCTTATAGGGAAAGGTGTTAATTTCCCCGCCTTGCTAGATGTAAAGGGCCTGAATACAAGAGCACTAGTATGTGACAGTGCTTTGATCTCTTGTATATAGTTTAGTCACAAGTTCTAGGTCCAGTGGCTGATGGATTCTACAAAAAGGACCTCTAGAGATTTATTTAGACTGAACACATCGATCATGATGTGTGTTTTAGTGTATGCAATATGGAAAAGGGTCATCATGTGTTTCAAGATTCAAGCGAGCTTTTCTCTCTCACAAACACAAGTAAAATGCAGAGAGAAAACAAAGTTCAGTTGGGGTCTAGCTAAAGTGGTAGCCGAGGTGACGAACTTAGAGATAAATTAGTTCATAAATTAGAACATAACTTCAAGTTCCTTTGGGATATAAAGTTAATGACTCATGTGGAGATATCAATTTGTGGGCCAATCATGAAATTGAGTGCAACATGTGATCAGATGTTGTCAGGATTTCACATATGCAAGTTTTCTCACAAACAATATTAGTGTTCAACGTCACCGTCGACACGCTCGCACTCGTCGATCCATTCGCTGTATAGGTCGATGGGCTGTGTCGAGTTATCCACCTTGGTAGCGTATGTCGCAAAGCAGATGCTACAATCAACCTGCCCAAATTTATCCTTCTTAAATATTGTACGAGCCTACAGCCCTGGCCCTGTTGGGGTCTGTTAATGCAGATGGCTGGGCAGTTCCCACACAGCAGAGTGATGCTTGTGAGAAAGGCTTTCTACCGTGCGGCTTTATACTAGGTGCGTCCCGAGGCCATGTTTAAAATAACCCAAGTCTATTTTCTTTTTCTTTTACTTTTACTTTTACTTTTTCCCGAGTCTCGTTTCTTTTTCTTATTCTTATTCTTTTTAAAGAGAGGCGAGTTGAAGTAGAATGATATAATTTGGTCAAGATTGGATGTTCTAAGCGTTGAGGAATGAAAGGTTTTCTCGACTGCGCAATTGATGCACCTCTAAACGTTTGGGGAGGTCTCATTCCAGTAGAGCTGGCATTGCTTGAGCGTCCACATCATCCCTATTATACATCACTCCCTCGGAACGAAGGCACCTGGCATTGCTGGTCACAACGTCTCAATCCAAGAGTGGCCCCCGAGTTTAGTCAGGCACGTCGCTAAATTAAGAAATCGTTCAAATTTAGATCGATCGATCACCTTTTTGATCCCAACCAACTTTTGTCTACAAATGCACAACCCCAAATACCAAAATAGCATCGATCGATGGCTTTGCTTCTGATTATCGCCCTCGAGCCTACGCAGTTTGTACAAGCAGGGAAAACCGCAGGGCAAGAATTTTACGCAGCAAGGCGAACAGGCACAGTCGAACTCAAACTCAAAGAGAAAAACGATCTGGACAAGCTGGCCAGCAGCTGCAAATCCAACGCCTGAGCACTGGATTCCGAGAGAGACAAAGAGCTGCAACTCAGATTAATGCCACTTTGAGCCAGATTAATGCCAGCCTGTTATAAATGGATCTCTTTGCACATGTCCATGGTGGGCCCGGGGCCATTTCCTAACATTTTTATCTTCTTCATACGGATCGAAGCCATGTAATACTTGTCGTAAACGAAGAATATGCAGAAACTACTTCTGTGTTGATTGTCATGAAGGACATCTTTGTGATATGGAGTTTACAGTTCCTAGCAACGCCCACTTTAGTCATCGTCGCCTGCAAATACGAAAAGCCTCAAACAGAAACGCAGTTCGTAGCGTCGACATCTGCGAACTTGTTGAGGTGGCAGGAATTCAGTAGTACAGTATCAATGACCATACAATTTTCTTTCTTTCCGCTTCACCAGGGAAGAAAGAACGAGTTGTGGCCCAGTCCAAGAAGTCTGGAGCGATGGAACCCAGGGCACTTTGCAGCACTTGTAAATGGAAATTGATCAAGGCACGCTCACCGCACGAGGACAGAAACATTCTGCTGTCCCTTCCATCTGGTGAGCCCACGCAGCTCCTGCCAACGAACTTGAGCAAGCAGCAAGGCGGTTTACTGTTTTGCTCCTTAGAGTGCAAGCTGCTGGGTCTGGACACAACTAGCGATCTAATCAGAACTTCTAGCCAGATTCAAGGAGGACAAGAGGACGACGAGAGAATCCATGTCCATATTGTAGGGGTACAAGCGTGCTTAGGAGCGTTTCCCCCAGGTGCATCTTTTGACAGTGCCATCAACGCAACACTTACCCCGGCGGCGTTGTTACCTGAGGAATGTGTGCCACCGAAGAAGCGCCGGTTTTATGTACGCCCTGCTATCATGGAAGCAGAGGAGGAGGACGAGAGAATCCATGCATCGTTCAATAGTGTCGGGGCACAATTAGCGTGCTCAGGAGCGCTTCCTGGAAAAGCAGAGTCAAGCAAGGCTTGCAGGAGACTAAACGATGAATTAGTCGCACCCTCTACTCTTTGTGGATTCAAAATCTACATAAGGAGCCCAGCTATCGTACCTGCACCTTCTGACGATGCCAGCATGTCAACACTTACAACCTCGGTCAGACAATGACCAAAAAGTTCTTTGTCATGTTAGCGCTACTGATTCCTGGTAAGGAGTCTGTTACCTTGGACAACGTAGATGTTTACCTGATGCCCCTAGTGGAAGAGCTATTGGAACTATGGAGAGGGATTGCAGCTCATGATGTTTCCCGTCCTCGTGGTCAACGCGAATTCACACTGAGGGCAGTGTTGATGTGGTCAATCCATGACTACCCTGCATATGGCTTGCTCTCAGGTCAAGTGACGAAAGCTTATGCTGGTTGTCCAGCTTGTGGACCCGGGGTGACTTCACAGCAGTTACACACATGTGGAAAAATTGTTTTCCTAGGCCACCGAAGATTTTTGGCCCGCAATCATCCATATAGAAGGTCAAGAATGTTCAATGGCGCTACTGAGCATGGTTTGCCTCCAAAGAAGCGTCCATATTCTCAGTTACTCGCTGCCATGACAGAAGCAGATCAGACGCAAGCACAAGAGCAATCCGTGGCTATGAAGAGACTCAAGTGCTGACGCCAGCGTTGAGACTAGGGATCAGGCTGATCCACTGCGTAATATCCACTCGTTTGCAGAACTAGTGCGTTGTGGCAACAGAGTAGTGCAGGCGTAGTGCATACCATGCAGACAATTGATGCAATCAAACAATCGCCCAAGTATGTGTGTGTGTGTGTGTTGTGAACCCCCCCCCCCGTGCCAAGTGCCAACTCTTTATAAGTTTGGATTAAATGTCGAAAGTTTGTAAATGTGAGTAACTTAAATTGTACTATATGAAGAAAAAGTGGACCTAATAAATATGAGCACTGTGCTCGAAAAATTTGGATATCTTTCACACTGTACCTGATGTTCAGTCCACGAGGGTTTTTCCCTGTGTGAGCGGATTGCTTTCTTTTCTCTTGTAAGTACTGGTGTTATTGTTGTCCTCACATTGTCGATGTTGTTGAATGAGAGGGGAATTAGAGTGATCTTGAGTGGGTATGAGCAAAATAAACACAAGTTGGCGGCCCAGTCTAACTAAATTGGGGAGGGGAGAAACATGGAAGTACGTTGGAGTAGACTCAGATACACAAAATAATGTGAGGTAGCTTAAAAATGTTCCCATTGTATTAGTTAATGAGGTTAGAGGTTAGAGTGGTGACTAGTCGGTGGTAGAGCAGCCTGAGTAAAGACAAGCTACAATTTGTTTTGTTTACTGGCAAACTATCTCCGCTTTGCATAATTGTTCAGTTTTGTTGAAATTCTTGGTAGAGACTAGAGACAGTCACATTAAGGATGGCTACAAAGCACCATGTCACTCATCAACACTGAAAACAATTGGACATAGACAGTTGATAATAGGTATCTTCATCAGACTGCATTGGAGAGACTGCAAATAATCCACTTGATGTTGGGCAGCATGAATGAAGTTAGTCGCTGGGGTTAAGATACAGTCAATGAAGTTACCCCAAGTGATGACGTGGTGTGATTGCACACCTCACTGTGCATTCGCCACTCCAGGATGGCACAACCTTGTCGTCATCCGTTCACGATCAGAATTCATTCATCCGGAAACAGTAAAAAGAAGCGGGAAGCTCGCAGCAGTTGAACATTTTCTTCTTCGCTGTTTCTGACACTGCGAAGAAGAGAAGCGCAGCTCCGGCTGCCATCCCTCGCGCACTGGACGTTGCGGCAGGCCATGGCGCCGCGAGCGTGAAGCCACTGAGAGATCTGTGCATCTGTTGGTCCGTTTCTTTCTACTGCTACATGCTTTGCTAATTAAGCGCTGTAATGCAACAGATCTTCTCATCAAGGATGTGTGGACTGACGGGGGCTAAAATTCAGCCAATAAACTGCCTCTCTGTACACATGATGTGCTGCTTGAACGTTGCTGCTTGTTATCATATTTCGACCACCTGTTTGCCTTCTGGACATCGTCATGTTCACTTAAGAATGGTTAGACTTCTGGTGTTTAGTGTTAGTGCCTTGTGGTACGGAAGGCGGTGACAATTCTGAGATGTGTGCTCATTGTATGTGTGTGTGTGTCTGTGTGAGAGATAGACACACAAGCAGACAGAAATGAAATGAATGAAATGGTGCTTTATACACAAGCAGACAGAGAGAAGGAGAGAATAGACCTCTCGCTTACCATAGATGTAGCAATTTGGAGTGTCGAGGAAGCACAATCTACTGTATTCGTAAACTGTTGTACCCTAAGCGAATATGCATTGGACTGGTTTTGCGTTGAACAGTATCATGACATACATTGTGGATGCCAACGAGGAGGAGCGTGCTAAGGTAAGGTTCTTTTTGTTGAAATGTCCATTCACCTTAGATCTTAAAGTCGTTGTGCATAGGGATAATTTAGAGTTCCAGAATTGTTATCACCTAGTGAGCATTCGGATCTGCATAGATCACAGTGCATTAAAATGCAGGCGAGTTGGCTTCCAATTGCTAGGGCCCCGGTCCCCCCTAAGACTATGATCATGTTGTTGACAGGTTTGAATGATGAGCTGAATGTGGTCTGAGACCTGTGAATGTTAATTACGCTCCTTCTTATCTAGAGGTCATTCTTCCGTATGTTTTGTGCTCATGCAGGGCCACGAAATCGACATCTCTAGTATGGTCGGTGGTGCATCTCAATCTGATATTGGAGTTTTGGTAACTATGCTCTAGAATCTACTGACTTAATTGGCCATTTTGTATATGAGAGAGGGAGAGAGAGATCTATGAGGGGCTCCCCTCTGTATGTTGTTAAGTCACTTACCTAGCCACGTACGGTTCTCCCTCACATGAAACACAACTTACAATTTGTGACATCTTTATAAGATGATTCGGGGAAAGAACATTTGTTAATCAGTATTGGTAGCGACTAGCGACTCTGGGGAAAACACCGAATTGAACCCTATTGTGACGAAAAATTATGATGTAGCACCTCCTTACATGGCTGAGGTACTTAAATATAAATCTTTGCAGGCCCTGACACGCTGCAACTCCGCACTGCGGTTGCTTCTGTCACTTCACTCCCTTCGCTCTGCAGGTGGGGTAGCTACTCCATCTCTATCGGTGATGTCCTAATAGGAGGTTGCTCTTTCTACACAGAACAATATTGAAGATGTAGTACATGTAGAGGATCGAATAGACTTGGGAGAAAAACTAGCCTGGGCTACTTGGAAAACATTACACAAGCGCGAAGCCCTTTTAGGAACTTGACCAGTGGAAACCTCCTCTGTAAGAGAAAGTGAAGAAAGCTACGAGCCTGTTAGTACGAGATTTTGGTCCGTCTTTTCTTCGAGGAGATTGAACCAAGTGGTTGAATTGTAACTCTGCAGGAAATTCTAAAACAACAACAGAGTCAACAGTGGGCCATGAGGCAGCCATGGACTTGCCAGAGGTACCTGTAGGGCCTCTTTCGTTCACGACATATGTACCACTAAAGTAGTACAACTGCTGGCCTGTGGACGTGGTGTATATTCTCATCTTAGGCTCCAGGTGTATACAATTTCAGAATAGGGATCAATGACTACATCGGGGAAAGATCAGGAGCACCGGTATGCTATGGTATGTCCCATAGGCAATACCTTACATGTCGGAGTAAGTGTGCATGTTCACAGAGGTACGAGCGACTGGTAGGAGCCATACGAGTACTGGAAGAAGAATTGCAAGCGGAGCGCCAGAAAGCCCAGAGGCAACATGCATGCCAATTCCAGGCCGATATCGCCCGACTGTTTCTTTTCGTGGGAGGCATTCTTGCTGTCATGGCAGTCTGCTACCATGAATTGCCTCCTCCTTAAGAGGAAAAAATATGTTGAAAGTTCCACGTGCGGGTATATATGTTGAAATGTTCAGATCTACTGTACATCAACCCGATGATTGAAACGTTTGGCTAGTAAAGGGGTAAAGTCTCTGCCCGAGGGTGAGGGCTCAAAATTTTCTGTTATCGACTAGCGGCTACCTAGAGATCAGAAAGTTACTAGTGGCTGGCCTCCCGGAAACTCATCAAGAGCGAGGCTAATTCCAGTTGTGATACGCACAGCAGCCTTGCGCTGCCAACCACCAAAAGTTGAGACGTGCACACACAAACCAATGGAGAACTAGAGACAGAACATCGATGAACCTCAACATCCAGACAAATTGAGTACCACAGCGACTAGAAGTGACCGAAGTTTAAGAAAACCTTTTTAACTGTACATCAAAGCTGGCTGCAGGGACTTGAGGATGTTCGATGTCGATCCTTGCCATTCATATGTATAATGAAAGCTCTGTACAGAGATTCTTAAGATGGAGACGTTCATGTACAGATATGCTGCCATGCATAATTTAAAAGACCTCAGAACTGGATTGGTTGTTCTGGAATAGACAATAATATGTCCCAGATGATCTGGTAGTAGAGGACAGCCGCAGAAGAAATTTGAAATCAGAAACTAGTACGTAAAGAACTAGGGCTGATTTCTCTTTGTAAATTTCTGCGCGTTATCCAGCGTAAGAGCCCGCCACACGATTACCATTGCATTGCTATCTTTACCTCCAAGCATGGCAAGCTACTAGCGGGGAGAAAGCATAAAGGAAGGATGAAAAGATAAGGAAATCATCCCATTTCTGTAATGCCCTTGTGTGGGGCATTCCAGGATTTTCGATCCCTTCCCCTGGGGCTACCCCTCGGTGTCAGGCCCTTAAATCCGGGAATGGCCTCCACTCAGGGCATTACCCTATACATATTTGACCCGTGTTGTGCAGGTCCGGGATTCGACCCCCGTATCCGGGTTACCCATACTCGCATCCGTGGTGTCACCAAAAACCCGGACCTTGACCGGGGTTCATTTCAAAAATAAACCCAAAACTGGACCCGTGTGCTCGATCCATATAACATGGTAAACCCAATACCCGCGGGCCAGTGTAGCAGGACGGGGTCTTAATATCAGGTGGGGCATGTGGGGTCCATGGGTCATTACTGTCCATGCAAACCGGTCCCGTCACATGACATCATCCAAAAATGGGTTTGACCACCGGTCATATCCACTGATGATGGGTCACATCCACTCACACCCCTTTCCATGCACCACCATGGAACGGGACCGTCTAGTGGTTTCCATTGGCACTTTTGCACCAAAAAAGAAATGTATTGAGGAAGGTGACCTACTTAGCAGGTCATGGGAGGAAAAATACTCGCTAGTGTAAGTCAACCATGGAGAACGTTCCTGTGCACCCAAGGCCTTACTTTTGTGACCTACTTAGCAAGTCATGGGAGGAAAAATACTCGCTAGTGTAAGTCAACCATGGAGAACGTCCGGTGCGCCTAGCACCTCACCAAAAGTGAGGCGCTGGGCGCACAGGATTGGCCAGGCTTACACGGTCTTGACAATCCATGGAAGTGCATGGAACCGGGTGCATGCATGGACCCATTCTCCCTTCCTGTGATGTCGGACCGGCCAGGCTTGCACGGTCTTGACATCCATGGAAGTGCATGGAACCGGGTGCCTGGACCCATTCTCCCTTCCTGTAACATCAGGAGAACGGATCACATGGAAAGTAACCCTTAGAGATGGTAGGTTCTGTAATTCTAGTGACGACCGAAGGTCGAAAGCT
Organism: Takakia lepidozioides; assembly: GCA_030704615.1. Taxonomy (NCBI): domain Eukaryota; kingdom Viridiplantae; phylum Streptophyta; class Takakiopsida; order Takakiales; family Takakiaceae; genus Takakia; species Takakia lepidozioides. The sequence goes on from CM060732.1 coordinate 48,799,848, forward strand.
AGTTTAGCATAGAGCAGATATAGGGTGTCTTAGTGCCACATCACCGTCGCCACGTTTCGTACGTCGTCAATTTTTTTAATCTGCCCGGACTGCCTGAAATGCCCGAAATGCCTGAAAATAACCTTGTCTTGCAGCGCGGGGAACGTACGGTTGCCCGAGCGTGCTTGAGCGTGGAGGGTGTGTGGAAGGGTTTCACACACCGATCTCAGAGGGAGATCCTACATGCTGCACAAAAATTTTCACAGATAACAGAGACGAGGAGAAGCTCTGGAATGAATACGTTTAAATTCATCTAAGAGGGCCGGGTTTCAAACTCTAGAGGTGTCCATGCTCCCATTGAAAGCTGGAATCGTGCCAACATCATTCTGGACACTACTGTGGTGGACATATATGCCAAGTGTGGGAGCATAAAGAATGGAAATGCATTGTTCGACAATATGGCTCAGCGAAATTTAATCTTTTGGAATTATCTGATGATTGCAGGGTTTCCAGCATGGATGTGGGATGGAGGCATTGGAGACTGTACGATGTAAAGAAATTTGTTTATCTTGCAAATGTCACTACAAAGAATCGCCGAAATAACGACTCAAAAAACGACTGGAAATCCAGTCGTTTCAGTCAAAAAACGACCGATCGACTACGAGTCCGAAAAGACAAGATCTATCGGACAGCCCAATCGTTCCAGTCATTACGTGGTCGGAGTCATTCCAGTCAGTCGTGACGCCGACTGCAGGGTAATTTTTAAGGTGTGGCCACGTGGCGTTGACTGAATCTTGGACCTTGACCACAATGGACTTTTGACCGAGGGGTTCCGACTTCCCCACCGTGTGCACGCCAGGAATATAGCCGCGTGGCTCGGTGTGAAAACTCCACGTGTTTTTTTAGAGGCAGGATACGCGCCGTAGCCGCGTTGCTTCACGCTGCTGAATAGTTACGATTTCGTACTACACGAGCACTAACCACTAGTTCAAAAATAACTAGCAAGTCGTTTCAACGACTACACGGTCAGATAGTGAAGTTGTGAACTACGTTTCAGAGTGCTAGACTTGTAGTAGCGACCGGACTAGTGGTTACTTTCAAGGACACACGTGGCGCAGTGAGTTGTCTGCTAGTTGTCTTCACGACTTGCAAGTGGAGTCGACAACTGGAGTGTTGAAGTGACAAATGCAACTGTAGGTTTGAAATGCACTACCTCACTAGTGACTACATCGACTGTGGGTTGGGAACCAGGCACTCCTGCTGGTTGCATTGACTTGGGGGCTGCGACTTGTAGTTCATACATGTGCAATATTGCTTCTACTGTGTCTGAATAGCAACACGGATGCTACGATCGATCTACTACGGCATTGCAACCAACACAATCTCTGCACATTGGGGATGATCATGTCATTGCCTATGTGATTCAGACTTCAGACCATACAGACCATGCCATCAATGCACGAAATCAAATGAACTGCATGAAGAAGAGCACGTGACAATGTATTAAGATAACTAGGGAATTCCAAAAAGGCCTTAATGTGAAATGCATCGAAATTCACTTGATCACCCCCCTAAAAGTGCGCAATTCAATTGAACTGCTAAAACTAGCTTGCAATTCAATTGAATTGCTCGTTGGCAATTCCTAGCAATTCAACTGAATTGTTGACTACAATTCAATTGAATTGTAATCTATAATTTTGACCTTATTTTTGTATATATATATTCAAATTATACTTATACACATATAAGAGTATAAGCTAAAAATACATGTTGCCCGTCTATTCTTGCTGGCCCTCTTTCTTGTGCCCTTGAGGAAATTGTGGAGTTGTGAAGCCACCCTCAGCCTCTGCGAGAAAGGAGAGCCAGAGACGGAGAGAGATCAGCAACTTCATGTGATTCACTGGCAAAAGAAACATGGCTGGCTCCGAAAGAAACAGACAAAATCAAACATGACAATTGATGAAAGGCTTCCCCTGCATCATCATGTAATCCCCTAACACTAGTATCTGGCCCAGGACAAAGAAAACAAAAAATATGTTCATCTTGAGAACTATAAAAAATAATATTGTTTCGATACCCTTACAAAGGTATCATGTTGAAGTTGGGATATGTGTTCCATATAAAGTTTAATATATCAAACTCTTACACGTTGATACTCTTACATTGGTATCATGTTTGGTATATGTACATAGCCATATATTGGCACCAACATCTACAAAGAGAGACAATCCCGCTTTTACTCTAAGCACTTCGTGACTTCCTCTCTCTCTCTCTCCCTCTCTCTCTCTCTCTCCCTTAGGCTTATCTCGGGCTCAAGCCTTACCACGGGCAAAGGATTGACAGATGGACAGCAAGAATAGACGGGCAACATGTATTTTTAGCTTATACTTTTGTATGCGTATATGTATAATTTAAATATATACATATATATATAATATATACAGAAATAAGTTAAAAATTAGATATTACAATTCAATTGAATTGTAGTCAGCAATTCAATTGAATTGCCAATTCGCAATTCAATTGAATCGTGGGTTGTTTTCAAGCTAGTTTTAGCAGTTCAATTGAATTGCCCTTGCAATTCAATTGAATTGCGCACTTTTAGGGGGGTGATCAAGTGAATTGCTATGCATTTCACATCAAGGCCTTTTTGGAATTCCCTAGATAACACCTCAAAACTACCCCATACACCATGAAACCACATTTCGTTCAGCCATTTTGTCAAACACTCCCTTTGCATCCTTGATGCTCCCGCATTTAGCATACATGTCCATGAGGGCAGTGTCCAGAATGACACTTGGTACAATTCCAGCTTTCATGATGTCAGCGTGGATTTCTTTACCCTTTTCAAGAGCTGTCAGGCAGGCACAAGCATTGCAAGCAAAAATGAACATAACCTGGTCAGGCTTCGCCCCTTCCTGCAGCATTTGTTCATAGGTCCCCAAAGTCTCCATCCAGCACCCATGCTGGGCATATCCTCTGATCATCGCATTCCAGGACACCAAAAAGACTCCCTTTGCATCTTCGATGCTCCCGCAGTTTGCATACATGTCCACAAGGGTACTGTTCATAATGGTATCTGGTACAATTCCAGTTCTCAAGATATCAGCATGGACCTCTTTGCCTTTTTCCAGGGCTACCAAGCTTGCACACACATTGCAAACGTAGACAAACGTGACCTGGTTGGGCTTCACCCCCTACCACATCATTCGGTCATAGGTCTCCAAAGCCTCCATCCCAAACCCATGTTGGGCGTATCCTGCGATCATCGCACTCCATGACACCACATTTCGTTCAGCCATATTGTCGAAGACTCCCTTTGCATCTTTTATGTTCCCGCATTTGGCATACATGTCCACAAGGGCAGTGTCCAGAATGACATCTGGTACAATTCTAGCGTTCATGATGTCAGCATGGACCTGTTTGCCTTTTTCCAGGCCTGCCAGGTTTGCACATGCATTACAGATGCAACCGAACGTGACCTGGTCGGGCTTCACCCCTTCCCGCATCATCTGCTCATAGGTCCCCAAAGCCTCCATCCCAAACCCATGCTGGGCATATCCTGTGCTCATCGCATTCCACGACACCACATCTCGTTCAGCCATGTTGTCAAAGACTCTCTTTGCAACCTTCATGCTCCCGCATTTGGCATACATGTCTACAAACAAATGAGAATGCAAACAAATGTGACATGGTCAGGCTTCGCCCCTTCCCGCATCTTTTGCTCATAGGTCCCCAAAGCCTCCATCCCACACCCATGCTGGGCATATCCTGTGATCATCGCATTCCATGACACCACATCTCATTCAGCCATGTTGTCAAATACTCTCTTTGCAACCTTCATGCTCCCGCATTTCGCATACATGTCAACAAGGCTATTGTTCAAAATCATATTTGGTACAATGTCAGTTTGGACCCTTTTCCAGGGCTGCCAGTCTCGCACAAGCCTTGCAAATGCAAACAAATGTGACCTGATCGGGCATCACCCCTTGCAGTATCATTTGATCATATGTCTCGAAGGCATTCCTACCACAACCATGCTTGGTATATCCTGCCACTATATTGTTGAACACTAGACAGGCCTCCCTTACACTCCCATATTTGGCATACATGTTAACAAGGGCAGTCTCCCAATTTATATATGATGAAATTCCAGCTTTGATAATGTCATCATGGATATCTTGCCCTTCTCCAGGGCCACCATGCTGGCAACAACATTGAGAACACAAATGAATGTGGCTTGCACACGCATTACAAATGCACACAAACGTGATGTGGTCGGGCCTCCCCCTTCCCCCATAATGGACCTCTTTGCCCTTTTCCAGGGCTGCCAGGCTTGCACAAGCATTAAAAATGCACACAAACATGATGTGGTAGCACTTCACCCCTTCCCTCATCATTTGCTCATAGGTTTCCAAGGCCTCCGTCCCGCGCCCCTGCTGTGTAGATCCTGCAAGCATCGCGTTCCACGACACCAAATCTCATTCAGCCATATTGTTGAACATTCCCACCGCATCCTCAATGCGCCCACATTTGGCATATATGTCCACGAGGGTATTGTTCATAATCACATCTGGTACAATTCCAGCTTTGGTGATGCAACCATGCACCTCTTTGCCCTTTTCCAGGATTGCCAAGCTTGCACACGCACTGCAAACGCACACAAATGTGATGTGGTCAGGCTTCACCCCTTCCACCATCATTTGCTCATAGGTCTCCAAAGCCTCCATCCCGCGTCCCTGATGTGCATACCCTGCAAGTATCGCGTTCCACAACACCACATCTCGTTCAGCCATAGTGTTGAACACTCCTTTCGCATCCTCAATGCTCCCACATTTGGCATACATGTCCACCAGAGCAGTGTTCGGTGTTCCCTGCTCCTTTAGTTCTCGCGCCTTTGTTGTGCATATCCTGCAATCATTGCACTCCATGACACCACATCTCGTTCAGCCATACTGTCGAACACTCCCTTTGCATCCTCGATGCACCCACATTTGGCATACATATCCACCAGGGCAGTGTTCAGAATGACATCCGGTACAAGTCCAGATTTGACAATGTCACCATGGACCTCTTTGCACTTTTCCAGGGCTGCCAGGTGTGCACACGCATTGCAAATGCAAACAAACGTTCTGTGGTTGGGCTTCACCCTTTGGCACATCATTTGCTCATAGGTCTCCAAAGCCTCCATCATGCACCCTTACTATGCATATCCTGCAATCATCGCACTCCACGACACCACATCTCGTTCAGCCATACTGTCGAATACTCCCTTCATACATGTCCACAAGGGTATTGTTCATAATGACATTTGGTACAATTGCAGCTCTGACAACGTCGCCATGGACCTCTTTGCCCTTTTCCAGAGCTGCCAGGCTTGCACACGCATTGCAAATGCACACAAATGTGATGTGCTCGGGCTTCACCCCTTCTCCCATCATTTGATCATAGGTCTTCAAAGCCTCCATACCACGTCCCTGTTGTGCATACCCTGCAAGCATTGCGGTCCATGACATCACATCTCATTCAGCCATAGTGTTGAAAACTCCCTTCGCATTCTTAATGCACCCACATTTGGCATACATGTCCACCAGGGTAGTGTTCAGAATGACATCTGGTACAATTCCAGCTTTGACGATGTCACATGGACCTCTTTCCCCTTTTCCAGAGCTCCTAGGCTTGCACACGCATTGCATACACAAACAAATGTGATGTAGTTGGGCTTCACCCCTTCGCGCAGCATTTGCTCATAGGTCTCCAAAGCATTCCTACCACATCCATGCTTGGTAAATCCTGCCAACATTATATTCCACGTGATCAAAGATCTTTGAGGCATTCTGTTGAACACTTGGTGAGCATCCATGATGCTCCCGTGCTTAACATACATGTTGACAAGGATATTGAGTAGAAAAACATTTGGCGTGAATCACAATCCAACCCCTTGAGTCCCACAGGCAACTTATATGTACTCAAATGTGGGTGCCTCCACTTTAGTTATCTGCACGGCTTTCCGATAGGTCAAAATTCCAGTCACACATCTAGTAATTTACAGTCCACCCAAACTTGTAAGGATCAGTACTGCAGGAAGGGCTGCAGACTCACAATCCTCCAGATAGTCAAAGATAGAAAGAAGCTTGGTCACCTCAAGCAAGGCATGGGGATCGTTTTAATGTAGTGGGCCCGCTGCCACGTCCCTGTCGGCCTCATTCCCCCAAAATTCAGAGGCTATTTATATAATATATGACATAGGTACACATTGTTTTATTTCAACTAATTAAATAATTGTTATTATTTTTATATTAAGTTATAACTATTTTTAATAATATATGTTTTTATGGTAACGTATGCCTTTGTTTTTTAGTGTGTTAAATCGTTTATTCATTTATAATCCTATAATACATTTTCTTCAACAGCTTATTTCAAAGTATGCACATTCATAATATATGCCATACTATGACATATTGGGCATTGTGATGTTAGGTGTAATGGTACATAGATACATCCACCTTAGGTATGGCATTGTGCATGTATGGGATAAGCACGACTCACATTGTGCATAGTGGCATGCCAGTTATGGCACATGGGCACAATGAAGTAACTTAATGAAATAGATGAGGTGCAAATGGGCCACTGGCCTGAGCAAACGTTCCATTTGATGTACATTTCAAAGAATATATTTTCATATTCTTGACAGATTGGCTGTTCCTGGCATAGGTGCAAGTGGGGACACTATATTCCGGATTACTATCCTGGAGTGTGGCCCTACCTTTGTCGATACTCGGTGTTTTGGGTAAAAAGTCCTGGCCCCCGGATTCCTGTTTCACAAAGCCAAAGTAGCAGGAGGTCTTTGGTGCCGACTGTGAGAGCCTTGTCCAATCAGCCCGTTCTAGCACGTGTTTGTGATTGACAATTGAGGGCAGCATTGAGAACAGTATGGGTTGATCATTAATACGCACGGATTTCAAGCTATCGTTGGTCCTACTGTACCTGTTCATTTAAAGCACAATGACCAAGGCAGCGGCCCATGGAATAAATGCTAACCTTGGCTATAGTAACTAGTTACAAAATTGAGATCCAAAAATGAAGGCTTCAAGCCTAGATGATAATTGACTCCATCTCCGTATGTACAGAGAGTTGTAGCTCGCTCCAACAAAGTATTTTCATCCCATATTTTTATATAACTATGTCAACTCCATACTTTAATAGTAGCTTTTTGGCTATTTTTCGCCTAAAGACAAGGGCAATTAATCAGGGTTACAATGTTACAATCCCTGTTCCTCTTTAAAAAAAAGAAAAAAAAAAGGGGGGGCTTAACTCCGCCACACTCTGCTGGGAACACTGATGGAACTTTTTGCATGCGATCAGGAGGCTGCTGTCCTGACCAGTGTTGCACCGATATTTGACTCAGCCCTCAAACCCCCCTCCCCTTCCCAACGTCCCAAGCGGGATATATATATGTGGATCTGCCAGAGGTTAAAAAAACAAATATCCGCCTCCTATAAGAACTGCCGTTGAGAACCGGTGGTTTTGTCTTTTTTTTAAATTTGATTTGAACAGGAACTAGTGGCCAAAAGAAGCAGGTTATGAACCAATATATCCGGCATTGAAATCCGGAGGTTAAAATCAGGATAAGAGCAGGTTTATTAGTTCACTTGACATAAAGGAGGTGGGCCAGAGTCATGAGTCTTCATTTCATTTCTACTCATCACGTTCAATGGGGCACGTTTCGGAGGTGCACGCATTTTTCATTAGTATTTTTTAATACATTAGATTTATAGTTGGGGTAACTTTATGTTATTAAAATAAAATAAAATTTGTTTGATGACTGCCGGAGGCCATCCTCATAAGCTCCATTTGTCCATAACCGCATAGGGTTAAATTTTGTATTTGTTGCCAACCGGCAGGATATTAGCAACGAAAAAGCTCCAAAACCCCGGAACCCAAGGATGTGAACACAAAGTTAAAGCTAAACTTCCGTAACCGGCAGATATTAAAAAAAATCAAATAACCGCACAACACTGGTCCTGACTCCTCGTGCTGTCGTGCAAGTTGAGGCCTTGTTCTTGTGCAAGTTGACAAGTGGGAAGTGGGACCTGGTATGATTGAGCTCTCACCTTGTCAATCAATGATGAACAGTGGTTTTTGTACTAGCTTGTACTTCATCTCATTGCTAGTCAGCAATAAGTCAGAACGAGCAGCTATGGTGGGCAATAGATAGTACCTATCCCTAAAAAACTTGCAAGTCTCTTCTCATGTAACACGATAAGCGAAGGGAGAGCTTGCATGTACCAGCTTGAGCATTTGAGCACCGCGTACAACAAAGAGGGGCATTTTTAGGGTTTAAAAGGAAATGAAAGGTAGCTGGAGCTTGGAAGGGGCCATGGGCATTGGGTGTCTATTTTTGTGGTTATATTCTTAAGAAAATAGATGTTTTCTCTTCTCATGTGCCTAATTCTAAAAAATTGTAGCATGCAATGCCTAATTTGAGAACATGATGAGCATATACCTTAATCAAGTATATATATCTGTTTTTCAAAACATGCCTAATTTTCTGATTGATTGATTTCGCAAAAATGACTAATCCGTTGTCAAGGAACGGTATTCTCGTTCCTTCTCCCCCGTCTTTAATGGTAGATGGCCCACAAGAAACCGTCTAAAAGCTGGGACGGAGACATCTGATAATACGGATATGTGGATCTGCCCCTAAGGCACAAAAGGATGGCCTGGTTAGGAACCCCCGGATATGAAGAGCGGAGGTATACCCATTATTTCCCATTGCTTGCTCCTCTACTAATTTTAATCTACTATTCAGCCACGGAAGTTATTCTGTGGACGAAAGCGGCTGTGACCTGTTTAGGGTCGCATCGGCCTTTAGGGATTAACCTGCAAATAAGAACTCGGATATGGTAACTAGGATTTTATTTTTATTTTTTTAATAAAAAGGGAAAAAGCTTAACTGCCGGCTCGACCCGTTTCCATATATCATCCAGATCTTTAACTATTGCAGATGTGGATGGAATTCATCCATACCTGAAGTGAAATTATAGCCTGCGACCTGACTCAGCCTGTCCAGCCAAAAAAATAGAAAACTTTTAAACGCTCCAGCCTGTAGGATTTCTAGAAAACGGCGGGGTCCCAGATTTGGGCCCCCACCTAGTTGACAGTCGACGTGGCAGGCACCGTATGCCCCGCAAGCGTGTGGCAATCCAGCCCAGCGCAGCCACCCACCCTTGCGTGGCCACGTGGCAACCCGTCGCCGTAAAGTAATGTCTGACGTGGCAAAGTTTCAGGCCAGTTTTTTTTTTGTTTTTTTGCCAGTTTAACTTTGAACAAGTAATGATCTACACCAGCCCATTTTTTTTCATTGAGGGCGCACTGCTCCCCAGATCCCAGGCGAAATGTGTGGGTTCCCCTGGTGCTTTCTGGCACCGGCTGCCCAGGGAGCGGCGAAGTTTCTTATTTTTGGCCCTTTTTTTTTGCAGAGGGGTGTCGCGGGTCAACTTTTTTTGGTGCAATCTCCGCCTAAAAAGGTTGGGCTGACCTATTTTTTCCTTGAATTCTGACAATGTTTTGGCATATGGCTGTCAATGTTACATTGCAATGGTTTCACCACGGAAATTTCAAAATTCGTAAAATTTATGTGTTTTATCATTTAATCCTAATGCTTGCTCCATTGCATGGTCAAAGCAACAAACTATGATTTTAATTTTTTGTGGACATGATTTGTCCCAACAAAATTATTATAATATTCTATAATCTGGCTCCCACATTTGGTATGGAGGTGCAGGTGCTAGGTGTACATCTATATGTAAGGTTCATTCTCATGGATGAATGTTGGTAGGTTGATAAGGTGAAATTAATGGGCTGGGTACTTTTTTTGAACCTAGGCAGTTAAGGGTTAAATGATATTAAAATAAACCACAGGGAAAACTTCACCTTAGGCCCCAAACTTAGTCGAAATGAAGATCTGTTCCGGTCTGGGTATGTGAGAAATGTCTCACGTAGGATAGATTCCAGAAAGATCCTGCACCGTCCTAGACTTTGGGTAAGTTATATATGCTTCAGCCGCTCAGCCTAAGGTAGTTCCTCCTCCATACTTGTCATCTCCAGGAAAACCCCAGGGGTAAACCACCAACTACTAGGGCACGATCTACATATACGACAACGCAGGCGATGAACACCAGAAGAACCAGACTAGGTGTCACATCCAAGGACAGATCTCAATGCTTATTTTTCTTGCTCCGACAACAATTTTGGAAGGTGGAGGGCACCGTCCTTTTCCCGATCCCATCAGGGGATACGGTAGTAAAGAAAACTAAATGTGGACATTTCTGACAGGCAAGCAGTCGATTGAAGGATTGGTAAATGCAGTGACAAGAGCATGGCCAGCAGCGGCCATTTCAGACGCGCCAACTCCATTCTGCCGTGGCCGGCGGTTTCGGGGCTCTCCCAGCGTAGTGTTGGCTGTCTCGCAAATCCGCACATCTAGAATTCCGTTGCCGTCCCCCAACCCCCCCAAGGCAACGTCTTATCGGGGCATTCTCGCTCACATGTGTTGACAGGTGGCATGGTAGGTGGCCGGGCCCACAAGTCAACGTAACCATCTCAGCCTGGCGCGCATCTCAGCCGTGCGCCCAGCTAGAGGGGGGGTTGCCGTGGGAGGCTGCCGTGCTGCTGGCCTTCACACCAGCTGCCACACTAGTATATGGGCTCCGGGCCAAAAATGGCCTAGTATAATGCCGTTGGCGTGTCTGTTTACCGCGCCACTGCTGGTCATGCTCTAACTTATCTGAAGTACGAGAGCAGTCTGGTGATGCCAATCCGTCTCCCTCGCTCATACCGGCAGTTTTTAGTGCAGGTGAGGTCCACGTGATCCACTTGCAAAAGGATGTAGGCTAGAGTTACTTGATCTTGATTCGGACATGCTGGCCTGACACAGTCTTCCCTAGCATTATTGCACGTGTTTGTCAAATTTTAGCACGTTTAGATCTTTTCCTCGCCTATTTGTGGAGGGTTCCGGGCCCCGGCAAGTTGGTCCGCATTATGCACTGCTAGATCTGTGCAGGTACAGTGTTTGTTTCTGAAGGGCACCTTAGACTTGCATTGTAATCGCACCCGCCTCTGGCAGTCTTGGGAAGCTGCCAAGGTTGTGTGTGGAGTACGTAGTGTGAGCTGTTGGCAAACCATCTCGTAAGGTACGTAAGGTTGCTATGCTGTATGTTGCTGGGTGTACAGTTGGGAGCATTGTGGTTGCGTTTCTCGCTACTCCCCGACTGGAAATGCACCCACGGGTGGATCATCTCTCTCTCAGGCGCACGAACTTGTTCGTTGATTTTGTCCATCTCTCGGACGTTTCTCACTGGGGCGGCTATCTTTTGCATGACCTTCAAAGGTTAACACACCCGTGCATTATGGGTTCTCCCTGGAGACTGTCTGTTGGTTTGAATGATAAGGGATGATCTGCAATCGATTTAGCTTGTCCTTTTCGGAGATACAGACGCTTTGGAATTTTACTAAACTGGAGATGTATGCTACAGGGAAAGATGCAGGCCCTGGGTGGTCTGACGAAGCTGCTGCAGAAAAAGGACAGTGACGGCGACTTCGTAAGTCTGGAAGGAACGCTGATTGTTCGCAAGAAAGGTTTGCTGAGCAACGTGCCCACTGGCACCGGCTTAGTGCATAATGCCTCGGATCTGTTGCTCAACAAGGGTGTGACCCTCCAGCTCGTCAGTTCCGATCGATTGGACGGTGGTGGGTTTACTCTTCCCTCCAACAACAATTAGAAAAAGTTGGCTGGAACAGCATGCTATTATCGTTCTGTGACTTGCAGTGAGTCGCATTCATGAAGTCATTTGCTTTAGTGTGCTGACGTGAGAATCAACCTCAGTACGACGTGTCGAGGACTGAGTATTGCCCCTCAACTCTTAAGCGTAAAGCAATCAGGGGGGCGCGTTGGGCGGTGCCAGTACTAGTTGTCATTGTGAGAATTCATATACTGGACTCCAGCGTCTCGATCAGTGGGAGTGATTGAACAGGTATCTCCGGAGACTACTGCGCTGAGGAGTTGTCTCGATCTAGTTCACTTACAGACTACGAGAAGATTCATGTGGGGCCGTCTTTTCTCATTGGCGGTAGCGATAACTTTCACTAAGGTGACTGGTAGCATATTACCAGACGAGAAATGAACGATAGAATAGATCTCTGAAGCTGTATGAAGCTTCGAGGGGCGTCTTGACATAGCATTGAACCGCGCTTCAAATCTTTTCGAGTCGGTAATCTAAGAATCGTTACGACTGGTTCTTATGAAAAACCGGTCCCCCTCTTATTGTATGCAACAGGAGTAGGACGTCCTCCTCCCCCGTTGCTGTGTGGCCGGATTTGTGCAGGTTCCGAGATTTTGTTCTCTTTGCATCTTAAACCTGCTGCATGCTTGATAAACATTGAACTCCTTAAAGACAGAATATTTTAATATTCTTTAAATATTGTGGACTCATTGTGGATTTCAGGCGTCCAATTCTTTCGTGTTGTTTTAGACCGATTCAAACCGGTTTTGAACCATCGTTTCGAATCGGACCTGGCTACATCATCAATAAGGTCTGCCCACCTAAATTGTTTATTGAAATCCTTCACTCTATTTGTTGAGAACTCTTATTCTAATGCTCCTTGCTGTTCCTGCTGCAGGCTCAAGCATTGGAAAGTTCAGCAAGGAATGTGATGTGGAGAATTGGCTTAGTGTCACGGGGGGTGAATCCACATACAAGGTGACTCTGAAGGTGCCTAGAGATTTCGGGACACCAGGGGCCCTACTTGTGCGCAATACTTATAGTTTCGAGTTCTTCCTCGTCTCTTTCAACGTCGTACTGCCAAATAGGAGGAGTGTTTACTTCCCATGTTACTCCTGGGTTTACCATGTGAAGAAGTACAAGGGCGAACGCATCTTTTTCAGCAATCAGGTGCTGCACTGAGCTCTGGATTTTTCCTCAAATACTCATTGAGCTACTATTCGTCTGACCTGTTTATGCCATCCCATGTGTACACCGCGCAGATCATCCCTATGTACATCTAGATACGTAGCAGTCCTGAATGAACTGAACGTTGGGCACTTCAGGTTTGTGAAACACTTTGTGAGCTATTAGTGTGCCTAGCTTTTGGAGGATAGGAATATTTTATGTTCAGTCATAAGCTATGAACATTACACGAATTAGCAGCAGCTTGGATTGACGAAACGTGCACATGTCATTCAGGCCTTGTCTTTTGACAATTGGTGGTTCCAACAGGTGTACTTGCCAGACAAGACGCCCGAAGGCCTGCTGCAACTGCGTGAGTCAGAACTGGTGACCATGCGCGGCGATGGTCGTGGTGAAAGACACGAATGGGATAGGATTTATGACTACGACCTCTACAATGACCTGGGTGATCCTAATAAACCAGAGATGAAGAGACCCGGTTTGGGAGGCCAGGACTTGCCCTTTCCACGCCGGTGCCGAACTAATCGAAAGCGTCACGACAAAGGCAATTACTTTAAAGCTATTTGACAAAATCAGTCTTTTGAAGAATCTGGTCCTCAAAATGAAAAGTTGGAACTTGCTTATCCTAGTAATTCTCATCAGACTTGCAATCGACTAGCTTCACTGAGTGTAGAAATGTCCTAAGGGTTCGGCTTGGTATTTTGCAGATCCATCGGCTGAGACCTCAGCGAAAGGAAGCTCTGGGTGTTACGTTCCCCGCGATGAGCAGTATGATGCACAGAAGCAGTCTGACTTTCTCTTTGACAACGTGGTCGCCCTTGGCCACAATCTGTTGCCTTCCCTCAGGAACTTACTCTTAGGCAGCAATGAGTTTAAGTGTTTCAAGGATGTGCTTAGCCTGTACCTGGAGGGTATTGATTACGATTCGAAATTGAGGGCCCTACAAGCGAGCTCTGCCAACGGTGAAATTGACCCTCTCCAAGTGCTGGCAGATCTGGGTGTTGATAGGCAGAAGAGTAGCTTGAAGTTCCCCAAGCCTCAAATTCTTCTAAGTGAGTACACTGTCACATATATCCAACTCATCCCGTGGGTGTAAGGGCTGTAGAATCTCAATTTGCATTCTTTCCGTTGCTCCCATGTTCCCCCAATATCTGTAGGCATTTCCTCTGCAATTATCTTCTTGTAGACGAGAGTGAATCTCTTTCTTCCTGTGTCTTCCTGTTACAGATCATTGTCATCATTCAAAGTTGGATAATCATCAGACCCTTTGAGCGCCAAAGCAGAGTGTGGTGGGGGCGCCCTTCATTTTACAGGAGGGATGTGCCTTTGCATGATATTTAAAGTATAGTAACTCTTACTGCTGGTTTGGAGCCTGATCTGTCCAATGGTCAGGTACATAGCTCTGAGCGATCAAGGTCGTCCACCAGCAGGGAACATAGATCTTCGAGAGCCGTGTACGAATGTCAACCTTAATGGGCATGTGTGTATTTGGTTGCAGCTGGCGACGAAGCATGGAGGGATGATGAGGAGTTTGCCCGTCAAAGACTTGCTGGCATCAACCCTCTGCAGATTGAGAGGCTCGAGGTGGGTTTACAGTCTTCCAGAATTATGTATATGCATCTGTTAGGACAGAAGGATGCCTAGGTGGGTAAAGAGTTAAGTTGATGAGTAAGAATCCATTTCAGCCTCTCCACTACGGTAGCGATGAAGGAAACCTTTCACAGGATGAATGTTGGGTATTTTTGGTAGCAAGCTGCTCAGCAATAGTTGGAGAGAGATGTTTCCTCTAGACTTTCTGGTTTCAACCGTGATTTCTGGAGATTCTTGGAAATTTATAAATGCCGTCTTCGTCTGGTTTGTTTAAGATAAGCAGCTCTGACTTAGCTTATCCTAACCAGACATTCTGCAATCTCATCACAGGTGTTCCCAGTCAAGAGCACTTTGTCTGAATCTAAGCATGGGGACCCAATGTCAGCTATTACCGCCAATCATATTCTACCATACCTGGAAGGACTTTCGGTCGAGCAGGTGGGTTTATGAGGACGTTCAAATTTTTACTTTGGAATTTATTGTACTCTGGTTTGCTGTTGACTCAATGTAAGCATTGGCTATCATGTAGTGCTACTGGATGCAGCTCCCAAGTCTGCTTCAAGGTCAATAAAGGCCCAACAAGGCCAAAATGTCTTTTCCTAGCACTCTATGGTCATGTTTTGCATATTCTATGCTTGACATAGTAGGCAATATTGGATGTCTTTGTAGGGTATTCATACTAAATGGACAGTATGTACTGGATTGACAGGCAATTGATGCAAAGAGGTTGTACATATTGGACTATTATGACCTCTTCCTACCTCTCGTTTATCAAATCAATCATCAGGAAAAATCCCCAGACCAGATATATGCTACTAGAACTCTGTTCTTCCTGAATGGTGAGGGAACGTTGAAACCTGTGGCCATCGAGCTGGCCCTGCCGAATCGCACTGGCCAGGTGGCCAGTAAGAGGGTGTTTACCCCACCCATGCAGAACAACAGGGGCTCCGGCAGGAGAGACTTGAAAGTCTTGCAAGAAGACAGAGACTGGAAATGGGAACTGGCAAAAGCACATGTACGCAGCAATGATAGTACGCACCATCAGCTCTACAGTCACTGGTATAGGCTGGGCTGCTCTGACAGACTACTCTTGTGGACTTCAGCAATGTATTTTGAAAGGACAGGACCGGTCAAACTAAGGTTGATACATGTAATGCGGAATGAATCAGGAGTCTACATATACATATGCTCTTTGCCTGGAGGGATAGAGCACCTAAAATGGAGGGACGGGGGAGAGTGTCATTGTCTTGGCAAATTCCACTTTTCAGTGTCCAAGTTCTCACATTCAGTATTGTTGTGGTGAAATGTACAGGGCACGGACCCATGCTGCAGTCGAGCCTTACATCATAGCAACAAATAGGCAGCTCAGTGTGATGCACCCAATTCATCTTCTACTGAAACCACATTTCAAGAACACCATGAACACAAATTCAAAAGCCCGGGAGGTTCTCATATGTGCAAATGGAATAATCGAGACATGCTTCAGCCCTGGCAAATATTCCCTTGAGTTCAGTGCAAGATGTTATGATGCACAGTGGCAATTTGACAAAGAAGCATTGCCTGCCGATCTACTCAAAAGGTGGGTCAAGATAAAGTTTGTACAAGCCCCCATTCTGGTTGTCTTTTGAAGCTCATTTGGTCTTTTGGTTAGAGAGTAGATCAGCACATTAAGTTGAACCACACCCTGTTTATGTGTCATGTGTCACTATTATAGGCTGTTATTGTAACACTTCTCATCAAATGTTTTTCAGTTCAAAGTTCTTACAGGGTATTCCTTTGTAGCATGCTCTGGCACATGTTCTTGTCATCAAAGAGAAATTGCCTTGCAATCCAGTCTATGCTGAATAATCGCCATGGTCTCTTCTGGGTCGTGGAACCTTCCCTTCACCGGCGGTGTGATGCTAAATATTTGGATGGTAGCAGGAAGATGGCAGAGCCTGATGCAGGCTCGGAGAGTGGGGTAAAATTGGTATTGGAGGATTACCCTTATGCACAAGATGGTCTGGATCTATGGTGTGCAATCAGATCCTGGATCCACGCCTATGTTGACATCTTTTACGAGGATGACAAGACTATCCAACAGGACAAAGAGCTTCGGGAGTGGTGGACCGATATTCGTACAAAGGGACATTATGACAAGAAGGATGCACCTGGATGGCCAACATTGGACTCCAAAGCAGACCTTATAAAAAATTTGACCATCATCATCTGGGTGGCTTCAGCCCTCCATGCGGCAGTAAACTTTGGACAGTATGCATATAGCGGTTATTTGCCCAATCTTCCATCCAGCATGCGGAAGTTGATCCCAGCAGACGAGAGTAGCAAAGACCTCATCGAACTGGATCAAAACCCGGAGAGATACTTCATTCAAGCCCATGCGAGCAAATCACAAGCCACCACTGTCATGGTGATTACTGAAATCTTGTCGAGCCATGCTAAAGAAGAGCAGTACCTTGGTGAACGGGATGACAGTCAATGGACAAATGATGGACAGGTACTTGTTTCATGAAGCTAAAAGCTTTACAATATTCCCAGGACTAGGGCATCCTTGAATGAACGTTTATGTCATCCAGGTAGGCATTCAACAAATCATGTTTAGTCGCTCTTGATTTAAACCCGTAAATGTCATTGGTATTGTTGAAGTCGTTCAGATGTCAATTTGCTAAGAACAGTAATAATTACCATTTCTCAATCCATTGCAGGGGCTTGGCATAGTTGTTCAAACAGATGAAAGAACACTCCAACACAGATCCCTAAGAGAAAAAGAAGTCAGACAAAAAGTTTCTTGCATTGTCTAAGTTATTCCTTCTTTCAGGGGCTGGCATAGTTGAAGAAATATATCGAACAATAGTTTTTATTCTTAGCTGTGGGTTTTTTGTTTCCTCTCACATGTTTCCTTCCATTTTGTGCCATAAGCTCAATGAGCTTTCCGCGGACTTATAAAGCACCATTCTATTTCATTTCTTTTAGGGACCTGTGTTGGAGTGTTCTTTATTTCTTCTAAAGGGTGAAGGCCTTGTGCAGGCAAGCTGCCAAACAGTTCTGATCCTCATAGTGGAAGACTTCAGTGACAGATGGGGTTCCGTGGAATAGACAGTGGAATCTCGCATGGATCTCGTAGTATAGAAAGTATAGAAAGAAAGATTTGCTTGCAAAATGTTTAATTCCTCTCTACCTATGTGACAGGTGATCGTAGCATTCCAGAAGTTTGGCGAAAGATTGGACAAACTTATGGTTAAGTTTACAGCAAGAAATGAGAGCATGCAACGCTGGGGGCCTGCCCAAGTCCCATACACTTTGCTGTACCCTTTCTCCCAGCCAGGAGTGACGGGCAGGGGTGTACCCAACAGTATTTCAATCTAAGTAATCTGCATAGAAATGAGATCCCTATATCTGGTCTCCCCTCTGATTTTGTTCAGAACTTGCACGTTGGGAGACTTGGATTTGAAGATGTTTACAACTGTATGCTGTTGCTCGGAAAGCAATGCAGTTGCAATTTGTGTTACTTAAACGTGTTTCGATATATCTGAACTTGAAACTATTGTTATACATTTATTGCTCAGATCCAATGTGTGGCGGGCACTTGTACCGGCCCACTTCACCAGATTCCCACAATCACAGTGTTATGAAGATTGTGCTTTCGCGTTAATTCTTTTGGACATCCGTCCTGCTTCTCGCGTCAAGGTCCTAGAACTTCCTACCTCTTAAAGCTTAAGCCAGCTTTGTCAGCACTGGTAATGGCTGTCTTTTTTATCTCTTCACATCCCTCACTAGCCCAACACTAGCCCAAACCTATGAGTACATGCTGTTAGAAGGATTAGTAAATCCAATGTAGGTTAGTAAGTCTAGTAAAGTAAATAGTTAGTGAAAAGAAGTTACATTCACTGGAGCCTTCATGTAACTGCTGAGCCTGGGGGTGAAGCACTTGGTATCTTGAGTGACTTCTATGGTTGGGAGGAGGGCTCCTTCTGACACATAAAGTCTTATTCTTATATTTTTTAGAATATATTATTTTTTTTTTTTCCTTATACTAGTGAGTGTATCTAATCATAACTCTAACACTTGCAACTCCACAAAGTTGTCTGTCGGCAAACACTGCAGGAAATTTTCCCAACCCTACAGCCAAAGCTCAGCATCATTCAGCCCAAATTTTGCAATCTCAGACAGTGTTCCTTATAAATGCGTACCTCCTTTCCATCTAATCAACCCAAAAAAAGGATTCACATGTACATTGAGTTTTGGAGATAACAGGGATTGTTAATCACTTGTGTAGTTGCTATTCACGGAGTCAATCCTCTAGATTCCAGCTAAACTCAATGCATAGTAAAGTTGGTAGTTAGATAGTTATGTCACCATCTAAGTAGATGGATAAGCCCATTGGCAATACGTGGCTAATCAATTCTTCAACATCTTAGTAGTTGCTTAGAATAGTTAATCTCTAAAGGATGGAGCGACCCAAACTGGGTCGGTTAGATTTAGAAAAGTGTTTGGTTATCACTGGGGTTAAACCTGATTTGGGCATGTTTAGGCTCATTGGATAGGTAATGGCTCAGCTATGAGGTGGCATTTCCCAATTCGTCATCGGGCCTCTCCTGAGCCACGTGGAACACCTAGAATCTGCCACACTCGTGGTTTTCAGCCCCATTTTGGGCAACTAACCTACCCTCCATCCTACGTGTCAACTAGGGTCAGGTTAAGGAGAAATTCCCCGCACCACTCACTTACAAACATAGGTGCACATGGAGAAGTCATGGGCAGGGGCAAAAATCATATGAAGGGAAGCTCTGATTGGCGCAAAAGTTTTTTTTGCTTACAAAAACTTGCCCACTACAGTACAACCGGAGCGATTGACAATTCAACGGTTCAAATCTTTTCACCGAATTTTCTAATACGGTTTTGTGCTTGCCCCTTTGAAATTGGGAAATTTGACCCCATGTAGTGTGAATGTGATTATTATTTTTTTTATTACAACTGTTTGATGGGGCTAAGTACTTAAGATTTTTACAACATTTAAGTAGTTGGATGAATGACCGTGATGGATGAATTATGACTCATTGGATGAAGACATCCATCCGCCAAACATCCATGTGCCCTAGATGGACGGGATTTATGAGTGACGGCAATCTTCATGCAAGCACACGAGCACGGGCATGGCGAGCTGCTGACACATTGTATACTGGAGCAGACATCAGCCTACGTGCCTTAGATTTTTGTTACGATTTACTTTCATGTTCCTTAGTCAGTACCTGCTATGGCGGCTGAGTTAGTTTTCCAGACAGAGCTAGTTGATGTGCTCAACTATAGGAGCAGCAGGTGTAGTAATTGCACAGGCAAGTGGGGCTTGGGTTTTAAGGTAGTTTTTGTGAGAAGGTCGCTCTTCTGGCTTTTGGGGGGAGACGGTAGTGAGGCAGAGAAAGAGAGGTGGTGATGGTGACGTGAACAAGAGACTTGGGCTTCAAGCTGGGACTCGGAATTTTGTGTGTGGAAGGATTATACTGATGAAGAAGTATAAATCGACTGTTTGGGTCACTGTTTGCTTTCGTGTCTGGAATTGCACTTGCATTATGCATTACTTCCTGCGTTGTTGCCATTAGGGAAGTCTAATTGCAGCTATGGTCAGTTTGAGCATGTAACGGGTGTGGGTGTAATAGCTGGGAAATCAGGGCATGTATGTAGTGCCTCACTCAAACCACCTACTGGGGAAACTTCACATTGCATAGCTGGAATATTAGGGTGCATCTGTAAAGTGGCAGCATTGTTATTTGCTTCCAGAGATCAGTCGAACCCGCTGCTCGTGCGTAACAGAAGAGTGTATTTGGATCTGACCCTTGGACTTGAGAAGTAAAAGATGAGAGAGAGTGAGAGAAAATGAGCTGATGTCGGGTAGGCTTGGGTAGTTCGATCAGGCTGTTTGAAGGGATGCCATGAATACAAAAGGGTGATGGCTCTTCACGGACAAGGCCCACCTTTCAAGGGGGAATCTGTGAAGGCTATGCTGGGTGTTTTGCAGCATGCATGATCACATGCAATGCAGTCGATTATCTGTGACGGATGTGTGTCCTACCCATGTCTTCTCTTCCGTTGCGGCATGGGTGGGACGGAATGGTACTCTGGTGACTTGAAGTGAATGTCGTGGGGAATGTTTTGCCCCTTTCTTTGGTATCAGAGCTGATGTCGGTCTTTGTTCTGCTTGCATTCTTTACAATGATTCATTATGGGTTTTGGTAATCTCTCTTTATATGGCCGGTAGGGATCATACCCTTATACCTGATGAACCAAGCATTGGAGACATCCTCATATGCTTCAGTCAGCGTGCTGGCAACGTTAGTGCTGAGCCAAGGCTCTATTTTTTTAATCCTGCTTGGAGATTGAGGGATGGTGACTTGTGCCTTCGAGTGATACATGCGGGAGGCCGCAGTACATAGTTCTTTGGATGAGGGAATTAGGAAGGTAAGAAAGAATTAACACTATGGCTAGGGAAGTTATCTGGGAAGGTTGTGTAGAGATGCTGCGTAATGGAGTGTGGGAATGGTACAGGGGTCAAAACTGATGCATGTGTGTGTGTTTGCTTGTTGATTTTTGTTGCTTACTATTTTCTTTTCGTTTTGATTGCTGCTGAGTATTTGGAGGATGACGAGCCCAGCGGGCATTGAGGCCCCGTTCTTCGGTAGGGAGAACGAAGATGTTCACGACTAGATCGACCGAATCCAGATGTCTGGAGACGTACAGGATCTGAGTGAAGACAAGATGTTCAAAGTGGCCCGGTTGAATTTGCGTTCCAAGGCGGATGGTTCCGCAAGCAGAACCCAAGGCCAGACAATTGGCCAAACTTCCAGGCTACAATTACCGCCAAGTTTGGAATTGTGGACATGGCGGAAATCAAGATGAGACCGGATTCAATCAAACATGAGCATAAGCAACGCGTTCAGGCGTACTTTGATAAGCTGAGCCGTGTATTTTTGAAATGAGGCATAGCTGATCTGGAGCAGCGCAAGCGCTTTGTTGGGGGTTTGCGACCGGAGATAATGAGGGCCATGCTTGGCAGACAATTTGTGGGTATAGATGAAGCTTTGGATACTGCGATTGAGATTGAACGCGGAGAATGTCACAGAGTGGGCCACCGAACAGAGATGTGTGGGGTTAGATGCTCGTATTGTAAGATGTCGGGGCACCTCGAGAACGTGTGTAGCCAAAAGCTTGAGACGAACAACACTGGGACACCTGCAACTCACTTCGTGGAGGTATATTGTGATGATGAAGACCAGATCTTGGCCGAGATGACTACATTGATGAGGGAACAAGACATTAATGAGGTAAGACTCCCTCGAAATCGTACCCCAATTGCACTGCCTTCGGCCAGCAGCTCTGGACGATCTAAGGAGGGTGAGCATACCAGTGGAGATTCAGGAAGTTTGGGGGCTGCAGTACAAACCCCATAGGCTCCTCGTTCGGCTGAAAGTAGCCCAAGGTCAAAGATTTTGAACCATTTTTACAAGGGAAGGATCTCCCTCTCTCCTATGGATGTAATCATGTCAGTGCCAGGGGAGTTGGAAAAGTTGAAAGGTTTGGTCAAGGTTGTTGAACGGGCAATGGGGCAGCAGAGGGAATCAGTGGCTTCCCTAGTAGAGAACCAATTGCCAAGTGTAAAGATGAATGTTAAGGCCAAAGCCAAGCCACTGTACCCGCATGAGATGGAGGCCAACAATGTCTCCTATGCATATACGGGGAGGGTGAGAGCTCTTCACGCAATGATCACCATTGGAGAACACCAAGTGCTGGGACAAGTTGACACTGGTGCAATGTTGTCCGTGATGTCACCCAGCACGGTCAGAGATCTTGGACTTATGGGCTCAGTGGTGAGTGAGTGGCATCTGGTGCAATGGAGACTGCCATGGGACGTTTGGAGGATCTAAAGGTGACCGTGGATGAGCTCACTAACCACTTGTCGTTTATGGTGGTAGATACGGACACATACAACATGCTTCTGGGTTGGACTTTTTTTTAAAGTTTGGTGCTATTGTTGACACCGAGAATGAAACCTTGAGGGTAAGATACGGGCCTGGCTAAGCGGTGGCCCACTTCCCTCTTCATACCATCAACCAAATTGAACAAGTGAAACAGGGGAGCTGTGTGTCCGTGAGGGAGGAAGTGCATGAGCACGTCATGACAATTACACCTGCTGCTCGTTTACTTCTGCCCAACAGTGACCAGGAGATGGAGGAAGATCTGGATCCCCACAGTCCCACCGGGAGTGCCTCAACCCGTGATGAGAGTTCTTTGGAGTGTAGAGATGAAGGTCTATGTTTAGGCCTGACTAATATAGAGGCTTGCATTGAAGAAATCGAGGAAGGAGAGGAGGTGCTGCATGATCAAGGACTGGCAGAATTGCTGCAGCAAGAGACGAACAAGAACATGGCATCTTCTATGATACATGATGCATACAACAAAGCTTGGGAGGGAGGGTTGGGAAACAATGAATCTGAGATGGAGGATGACTTTCATGATTGGAACATGATTGCTGCTATGGAAGAGGAGAAAGTGGTTGCGCATGTTCACCACATCCAGCAGAGGGACCCTGATGATGAGGCCAAGCACGCCGAAGGCTTGCTCTCAGTAAGGCAGATCTGGGTTTTTGCTCAATGGTGGAGCATGTTATAGATACCCAAGGGTTTCCGCCATGCAGGAGTCAGCCCAGCAGATTATCTGAGTGGGAGGAAGGGGAAATGCAGCGTCAAATTGAGGCTCTTATCTTGCAAGGCAAGATGTGGGATAGCGTAGCTACGGCGTGAGCCCAGCCCCGTGAGCCTGGGAGCTGAGCTCACGTTGTAGCTGCAAAGCGTGAGCGGCACAAATCTGCTGGAGAAGCAGGTCCTATAGGCGAGGATTGCAGGAAGAGGGGCTATTGCCGTGGACAAAACAAAGTGGGCCACCATGCACCATGTCTGCAATGCCTGCACAAAAAGAGGAATATGAAAATATGGCAGATTTGAGCTCAGAATGATTGACACGCTTTATTTCAATTCACATATAGACGCTTACAATGAATGGCATGTGCATTTGCCCTGGTTCCGCGAACAAAATGTATGTGTTTGTCCTAAATGCAAAGTCTTTACACGGTAACCTGGAAACCAGCATGGGAAGCGGGCATGGCTCGTATGTGTTCAAAGAGAATTTGGCGGAGCCCTACGTGAGGTGTCCCACTGCAGAAGGGTGATTACTTCTCCGTAGCCTAGTGTGGCTTGGTGAATGAATTGGTCTCTCTTACCGTCGCAGCACATAGTTACAAGGTATATGTAATATTGATGCTTGCAGGGGACCCACTTCCCTCTCATGCCGAGAGCGCCCTCACGCATCGTTACAAAATCCGGACAAGTGCACGTAGGGAAATTCCCCACAGTAACCTGATATTCTTTGCCATGAAGAACTGAGCCAATAGATAGCACTGTGTAAATCCGTCCATACCCCGGGGCAGGGACTTTGGTGATACGAGTCACCCGAACCTGCAAAATTCTAGCCGATTCCATCTTGCATTCGTGATCTGCACCCGAAGCGACACGGCGCACTATTTTTCCATCTCTTTTTGTTGGGTGGGAGTTGGCACCGGGTGGAGGCATTGCCGGAGCATGTGGCCCATCTGTGCCGACAATGCATGAGGGCACCACTCGGGACCGTGCAAGACAGAACCCTCCCTCCTCCAGCATGCTTATCTCGGTTGATGACAGCGACGTCCCAAGTTTCACAGGCCAAATTGCAGGGGGAAGGGGCTTCATTATCACCGAAGGACGAACTGTTCCCTTGACGCATCGTGCCATATCGTCTGGGCAGAACCAGAACTTGTGGTCCTTTGACTCCCCACTATGATAAGGTCGGAACAACCCTGTGAATGTTGGAGCTGGAGTCCCCCTGGAGCCTTTGCATATTTTTGATTTGCATTTCTTGAAAGAGGGGGTCCGAATTGCCATGCAAGCCAGTCTAGATCCTGGTGGGGTGCGTTCTATATGCCACTCACTATCAGTGCAATCAGATACATGCACCATGGCCACCACCTCCTCCAATGGGATTCCTGCTGCTGTGCTTGCATGATCTGCACCTGCTCCACTGGAGGAGGACCCACCTGGGAAAGGGCGGGCACACGACTTAGTCGGCACTGGAGACACCCTTGGTACAGAGAAATTGACCATGTCTGGCCGATGGGAATCTCCATCCGACCCTGGAGGAGTGTTCAATTTCCTTTTGCATGATCCAAATCTTTCCTCGCCTTCCAAATGGGGGAGCCTGGATTGCAAAGGGGAGCCTTCAGTGCACCTGTTCAAAGCTCTGGCCATCTTCGATGGGTCTCCGGACCTACTTGCAGCCCTTAGTATCAACAAAGTTGTATCAGGGCCCTTGCCTCCGCCCCGTCCCATCAGAAAATTGCGGTACCTGGTTTGTTGTGTAAGAGCTCGCACCATGTCATCAGCAGTGGCCGCATACAAGTCACATCCTGCTTTGGTAGACTGCTGCATCCAGGCGTTGTGAACAGTCTCTGCCAAATTACAGGATGGCATGTCGGCCAAGTCCTCCAAGGACATGTCCTGCAGGAGGCATTGCATGGAAATGTGAGGAACAAAAAGAAATGGAAGAGGTTCTGCAAGTGACAATCCAACAACCCCAAATGAACAGGCGTGATGCAAAGTGAAATTTGTATTTATGGGATTGAAGAGGCTTACCGTCGTCATGAAAGCTCCCCACTGTCTGTACCTGAAGTGCCAGAAAACCAACCAGTCCTCCAACTCCTTCAGGTGGATACCAGTAGTAGCACCAGAGGAGAACCACCAAGCCCGGATTGCTTGGTAAGTGCTCTCAGCTTCTCCCATTGAGGTGGCATTTTTGTACTTGAGGCAGAGCCTTCTGTGCTCCAACTGAAGGTAAGGGCGAATGCAGTGCTTTGTATGACGTGCCAGAGATTGACTCCAATGGAAGAGGCATGTACGCACCCTATTTTCCATTGGGACCTTAGGATCCCCCGAACCAAACACGCGCGCACTGCATTGAAATTTGCCTGTGCACTATCAGCCATGAAGCTCGCAAAATTTGTGTTCTGTATTCCATTGCGCTGCATGACGGCCAGGAGCAAATTCCACATGAGCATCTGGGATTCAGTGTCCTCCGACTGCATATCACAAATTGCTATGGAGAGCACATGTTGGTACGCTGGATTGTACACATGGCATGCCATGGTTGGTCAACCCTTCACCCGTTTGCAGTGATCAAACATTAACCAACATTTTGCCAAATCTCCTCCAGGTTGCATTCGGCGGATAATGCTCACACCACTACCTTCGCCCACTGTGGACATCTTGAACAAATACACCTTGGACAAGCCCTAGCCAGGGAAGATACTGTTTTGAATGAATTCATAGCGACTCCTCCGTTTGAGGTCCATAATGTTGTCCATGAATCCAGCAGTGCCTGTGCCCATTCTGAGTGCATTCACCTGGTTTCAAATATTGGGAGAGCTCAACACGGAGAAATGGTCCATCACTGTCTCAAGCGAATCTGCATCCAACATTGGTTGTGTCGCATCCCCTTCACCCAATATGTGTTTTTCCAGGAATGTCTGACTAGCTGCAAGCGCTATAGCAGAAGGTGTTGCACAAGAGGCATTGTGGAACTTCTGCTTCAACAGAGTTCTAGCGATGTCCACGCTATCCCTGCAACTTCCTATGGACACATGATGCTCGTGTGTACCCATATGAATGCAGGCATGAGTCATTGTCTTGCATCGGTGTGCCACCTGGTACATACGAGCGTGGCACACAGAAACACAAGACGGGGAAAGTTTGCAGAACCTGCACACAAAAGTATTGGTCTTGGGAGGGGCAAGCTTGGGGTGAAAGGATTCAGGGGCACACCTTCCTACTCAATTTCGTTTGGTTTAGCGTTGTTTCTCAGGCGAGGGCAAGAAATATTCACGCACTTACAATGCCCAACGCAGACATTTCAATCCAATGTCGTTGTGGATGTTCGACGTTTTTGTCCTGCACCAAGGGTGTCCGTCATGTTTCTTGTTCTTGCCCTGCAGAAGCCCAGCTAGTCCACTGGAAGACGTGGGAGGGTTGAGCTCAAATAAGATGTCCCCATCAAACTCTGCTGGCACGTATTGAACCCGCTGCATACGAAGGGACTCCCAATCAACAAAACGCAACTCGCTCTTGCACCCAGGCACTCCTGCGAGGGCTTTCAATTTCGGAATGACACTCGTTATCTCCTGCAACTCGTCATCATCCAAGAATGGAGTCTGCATTGGCGGAGGAATCTCAGAAACATCCTCTGAGGACGAGTCTGAAAGAGTCACAAATGTAGTGGATGTGCTCACCTCTTGTTTCACATGAACTGTGCCCTTCTACTGCACGACCGATGCTGCAGTGCCAGGGGTAACTACTGATCCTGCTGATTGTCTTCTCTCTTTTCCAAGGACCCGGTATGTGCCTGGAATGACTCTCCACTTCCTTCCACACTCGCCAACCAATGGTTTCTCCAAGTGCCCAGAATCCAAATTCCCATCCTCGTCATACACCTCTTTTTGAACAAGCAAAGAACCCAATTCCAGAGGGAACACTGTAACCAGCTCATCCTCATGAACAACTGCAAACCCATCGTCATCTACAGTGGCAGTCAGTGGAAGACTACCTGCATTGGAATGAAATCGTGCGAGTCTATCTCGCTCCCTGGACATGTTTTCGTACACTGACAGAAAGTTGTGATTCATAGAGGAATCCCCGAACTGATAGCTCGTAATTCTCGAAAAGGGATCCACCCCAAACAAATTGAGGTAAAAAAGGGTAGCACTGACCCAAAGACTGCGGGCGATGCATGCAAAGGATGTAGGAATGACATGCACCGAACTTCGCAGACAGCCACACTGAGAGACACCAACCAGAAAAATTGTTTTCTAAGACAAGAAGCCACAAGAAGCCGTGATGTATTTGGATGAAAAACAAACCTTGAACATGACATAAAATCATCCATTATGGAAAGACGGCAACAACCCTGGAGAGCAGTAAACAGGAAGACCCCGAATCTAATGAGATTGTGTTGTGCCAGAAGAGCACAGCACAAACACTGACACTCCGGGAGACACCTCGTATGAGTTTGTGCAACACATGACCATTGCCGACAGAACCCTTTATACCGAATGACCCCATTGTGACGGTGACGGCGAAATGCAAACCACAGGGTAGGCAGTACAACACACATGGACGCATATGTGAAGCATAATAATTATTGCGAATCTGCAAGTACTGCTCAAAATTGAACTAGCATTAGATTTCTATGGCACTTCCGAATTTCAAAGAATGCAAGAAGGCTGTCATGTATTGGCAAGCGGCGAAGTACATCTGACATATATCACAAGTACATGCAACGGATCTACTTTTTTTCCACCACTTTATTTCTTGGATAATACAAAGACGCCGAAATGGATGAATTCCGTTCACACACAATGATGACACCCGCATCCAAATACGGTTAACAATGTCCAATTTTTACTTTGGTTACATGCCATAGCAACGCTTGTTGCAAACGTCAAACTGGAGAGCTCCAGAGGCAGCGTGGGGAGCCCTTGTTTCCACCGGAGGAGGAAGAGAAGGAAGTCGTTATACTTCACGAGCACTAGGGACAGGAATAGAGCCAGATATAGAATGAGGATGGAAAGAGTAGACGAAGAGGAAAGGATGAAGAAGGGGGCAAAGAGGAAAGTTTGGCGATGGAAGAGCAGGATTCTGGAGAAGAACAGCAGCCCGCCATACTTCCAAGAACAGGTGAGGAGGAGACTGAATCCGAGGGAGAGACGGACGCCGAAGATGATATTGATGCTGGCCTCAGGAAGAACCAGATAGTGGAAAAGAGGATTGGGGAGATGCTCCAGAACATGCTCAGCGTAGAGAGCAGTCCAAAGCGCAAAGGGTCTCCGGCGATTGGGGAGTCTTCTGGAGCAGCCAAAAAAAGGTACAATGTTTGAGACCGACCTTTGTGCTTCATTGGTGATGTGAACCCCAGTTGTGCTTGTATTTTGATATGAAAACCGCCTATACACGGCATCTCTGGCATGTTGAATCCACCCCGAAGTGCGGCAATGCACACTATTTGAGCCCCCCATTTTGCTTGTTTTTTGATGTGCAAAATGGCCACATAGGGCCACCATGGCAGGTTCAATCCACCCCTAATTGGAAGCTCAAATAGTGTGCGGCACCGCACACTGTTTGAGCCCCCCATTTTGCTTGTTTTTTCATGTTCAAAACGGCCACATAGGGCCACTATGGCAGGTTCAATCCACCCCGAATTGGAAGCTCAAACGTGAAACATCTTCCCTGAGAATGCCTGGGTGGAAGGTTTCCTGGAGAGAAGAAGTTCGAAGGATTCGTTCACATGTCTCCAAATGGGATCCCAGGAGTCCACGATTGACTCTCATCCGCCACACTTTGCATCTTCTCCTACAGAGTTGTTCATTCAAATTGATATAAGAGAGAGGCATGAAACGATGGTGTTTTGAGCATGGCAGACAGGCCCTATGTGGCCCAATTTCTCATCAGAAAACAAGCAGTGTGGGGGCCGAAAATACTGTGCGTTGCCGCACAATGTTTCAGCTTCCAAATAGTGGTGTTTTGAACATGATATTTGGCCCTATGTGGCACATTTCCACAAAAAAACAGGCAGAGAGGGGGCCAAAAAGGGGGCACAAACAGTGTGCGTTGCCGCACACTCTTCGTGCTACCAACTATGGGTGTTTTGAGCATGCATACTGGCCCTTTTTGGCCCAATTTCACATAGAAAAACAAGCAGAGAGGGGGCTCAAACAGTGTGCGTTGCCGCACACTGTTTGAGCTTCCAATAATGGTTCGTTTCAACCTGCCAGAGTGGCCCTAGGTGCCCGATTTTCACAACAAAAAACAAGCAGACAAGGGGGCTCAAATAGTGTGCGTTGCCGCACACTGTTTGAGCTTGCAATAAGGGGTGATTTTAACATGGCATAGTGGCCATGAGTGGCCGATTTTGAAATAAAAGAAAAGTCAGTGAAGGGGGCTCAAACAGTGTGCGTTGCCGCACACTATTTGAGCTTCCATTTCGGGGTGGATTCAACCTGCCAAACTGGCCCTAGGTGCACAATTTTCATGTCAAAAAACAAGCAAATCGGGGGGCTCAAGCAGTGTGCGTTGACGCACACTGTTTGGGCTGCTAGGTAAGTGTGAATTGAACCTGACAGAGATGACATTTGTGGTCGATTCTAAAATGAAAAAATAATGTCAAGTGTGGAGCTTCCAAAAAGGGATGGAATGAACCTTAGAGAGAGGTGACTGTGTGCACGATTTTCACATTCAAGAAACAATTACAAGGGGAGCTCAAACAGTGTGCGTTGACGCACACTGTTTGAACTGCCAGGTTAGTGTGGATTGAACCTCACAGAGTTACCCTGTCTGGACGATTTTATTATGAAAAAAACAATGCGAATGGGGGGCTCAAACAGTGTGCGTGGGCGCACACTGTTTGAGCTGCCAGGAATTTGTTTATTGAACCTCACAAAGATACCCTGTCTGGACGATTTTATTATTCCAAAAACAATGAGAAGGGGGGCTCAAACAGTGTGCATTGGCGCACACTCTTTGAGCTTTGAATTAGGGGTGGATTGAACCAGTCACAGAGGCCCCTGTGTGAACCATTTCCACATCAAAAAAATAAGGCACAAGGGGGGCTCAAACAGTGTGCGTTGACGCACACTCTTTGAGCTTCCAATTCGGGGTGGATTGAACGTGACAGACTGGCCCTATGTGGCCGTTTTGAACATGAAAAAACAAGCAAAATGGGGGGCTCAAACAGTGTGCGGTGCCGCACACTATTTGAGCTTCCAATTCGGGGTGGATTGAACCTGCCTGAGTGGCCCTATGTGGCCAATTTTCACATGAAAAAAACAATGACAAGGTGGGATTAAACAGTGTGCGTTGAAGTACACTGTTTGAGCTGCCAGGTAAGTGTGCATTGAACCTGCAAGACTGGCCCTACGTGGCCGATTTTCACATGAAAAAAACAATGCCAAGGTGGGCTCAAACAGAGTGCGTTGACGCACACTGTTTGAGCTGTCAGGTAAGTGTGCATTGAACCTGGCAGACTGGCCCTATGTGGCCGATTTTCACATGAAAAAAACAATGACAATGTGGGCTCAAATAGTGTGCGTTGACGCACACTGTTTGAGCAGCCACGCCATTGTGCATTGAACCTGGCAGACTGGCCCTATGTGGCTGATTTTCACACGAAAAAAACAATGACAAGGTGGGTTCAAACAGTGTGCGTTGACGCACACTGTTTGAGCTGCCAGGTAAGTGTGCATTGAACCTGCAAGACTGGCCCTATGTGGCCGATTTTCACATGAAAAAAGCAATGACAAGGTGGGCTCAAACAGTGTGCGTTGACGCACACTGCTGGAGCTGCCAGGAAATTGTTGATTGAACCTCATAGAGATACCCTGTCTGGACGATTTTATTATGAAAAAAACAGTGCGAAGGGGGGCTCGAATAGTGTGCGTTGGCGCACACTGTTTGAGCTTTGAGTTAGGGGTGGATTGAACCAGATAGAGAGGCCCCTGTGTGCACCATTTCCACACCAAAAGACAAGGCACAAGGGGGGCTCAAATAGTGTGCGTTGACGCACACTGTTTGAGCTTCCAATTCGGGGTGGATTGAACGTGCCATAGTGGCCCTTATGTGGCCGTTTTGAACATGAAAAAACAAGCAAAATGGGGGCTCAAACAGTGTGCGGTGCCGCACACTGTTTGAGCTTCCAATTCAGGGTGGATTGAACCTGCTATAGTGGCCCTATGTGGCCGTTTTGAACATGAAAAAACAAGCAAAATGGGGGGCTCAAACAGTGCGCGGTGCCGCACACTGGATTGCAACCACCGGTTGCTTGCATGGATGGCTGTCATTGGGAGGCTATTCTCACAGGAGGAAGAGTGGCATTACTCTGTTCGATCGATGGTGCTGGATTGTGACGGGATCATGATGGGTCTTCTGACGGCAATGAATGATGTGAACAGGTTTGTTCTTATTCTACATGTTCCACTTGTGGTTCCGTGGTTCTTTGGTTCCAGTCCTCTGTTGATGGTCCTTGAATTTCATTATGACTTTCACACATCATTTTGCAGAGGGACGGAGACATCGCATGTCAAAACGAGTCTGGTTTACACACTGTACAGGATACAAAGGATCGGGCACATGCCCTTGACCAACTTTAAGACCATCCTTTCAGCAGAGACATACAAGAAGTGCGAAAGCTCCAAGACATCAGAAACGTGGTACTCGTTGACCCGTGAGGCTTCATGGAGTATATGTACGCGGTGAGATACATCTTCCATCATCTGGCCTTTCGATATTCCTGCTTCCACATGTTTGTTTCTGTTTGTTTCCCTTGCCCTTGGGTTGATGCAACTCTCGTGCATTCCCTTGCAGCAAGACATTGCAGATGCAGGGGAGCGTGACAAACTGGAATACTACAGCTCTACCCCTGAGGTAGAAGGACAACAAAGGGTGTTGAGAGTCACATCCAGAAAGAGATGACCGCCACAAGAAGGACTATTATGAGTGCTTTTGTGAAACAACTGAGAATTGCAGACCCAACCTTCGGACCAGAGTTCCTTCAAGAGGTGAAAAACCATTACAACAAGCCAGGCAAGCCGGAGATGGCCCAAGAGAAGTTACACAAGTTGTCTACTGCCGTTGTGTCTTCAGAACAGAAGGTGAAGTGGCTACAGATATGGAACTCCGATCCCACTATTAGGGATACCCACATGTTCCCCAGGTTGGAGAAAGAGAAGAAGACCCAGCGTGTCATTCCTGTCAGTGACAATGTGTTGGACACATGGCTTCACAAGGCCACTTACTGGAGCCAGGTATGATGTCCTTTGATGTGTCACTTTCTTTTCGCTTTTTCTGTCATTCTTTTTCCATGTTACATTGGTTGTGATTGTTTTTGTGTTCATTCATGCTTCTGTATTGGTCTGCAGTTGGAGGAAAGGGCCCGGTCGGTTCTACATACGCAGCTGGCTGACTATGGGATCACCATGACAGAACCGAAGGTCTCCTTCCAAGCATACATGAGGAAATGGAGAGCCACAGTGTGGCAATCTTGTTTCTTCAGAGAGCTCAGCAAGGATGTTGGCATCAGTCGAACAAATGAGCTTGACCAGCAAGAGAAAGGAGATGAAGCCTGGAAACGATGCCTTTACAGGTGCGAAATGGACTGTGCTTCTTTGTTTTGCATAGACACTATCTCCTCCATCCAACCTGTTTTTGGCTGGCTCATATGAGTTTGTGGTGGAGTGTAATGTGTCGCATACTCTTTTAGGGGGTCTTCGTGATGGGGTGGAAAAGCTGGGAGACAATATTTGCATTGCATAATGAGGTTGTCTCTGTTCCTGCAGGTACATAAAGTATATTCTCATGGCAGAGAACTGCTTGGGCAAACATCCTGATTTCGTGGACCTTTGGCTTGTCCCTGCTAGCAACCAGACCATGTTTACTACAGGGATCTTGCATGACTGGGGCCCAGACCATCTTTCTGCTTATGGTTGGTATTTGGATTGCCCTGCTTCAGAGACCCCAGCTCAAGAGGTGTCTTTGAGGAGAGAGAATGAGCGTATAGCAGCTACCCGCCGCAGCAGCCGACCTCAACATTCATGAGAGAAATTTGAGGACTCTTGCAGAGAAGGAGCCTCCCGCTCAGGATACACCGGGTAAAGGTAGAAAGTCAAAGGGAAAGGATGTTGCTGGTGGTGTGGGGAAAGGAAGGGGTAGGGGGAAGGGGGCACAAGGGCAGGTAGGTGGGCAGGGAAGTGTTGCAGATACTGGCCCTCTGGTGGTTGTCCAGCAGACTCCACCGCATGGTAGGGGATCCGGGAGAAAGAACAAGGGGGTGGTTGATCCCAAGAACTCGTACCATGCAGTGGAGCATCCCACGAGGGTCATTCGCCCTACCAGGTTGGAGATGGCCAACGTCAGGTTCCTTGCTATGATGGAGTCCAAGAAATCTGATTACAAAGGCGAACCATCACCAGTGTGAGAGAGGATTGTGGAGTTCCTCGGCACGGTGCGTGTTGTCTTTTGCTTCTTGTCTGTTGTGTGCATGGATCGTTTCAATCCTCTTGAGCATTCCATTGCATGCTTGTTTGCACCAAATCCTGGGTGAACGGGAAGGAGAAGCCATATGCAGCCGAACTCATCATCTTGGACATCCTTGATGGGTTGCCAGTCCCGGATGTCCTTCCATCGGGTGCTTGTCCAGGTTGGAATGCTTTTGATGAGCGCTACTGGCGGTGGATTTTCTCCTTTTGCAATTTCTTTCTGTCCGATGCAGGTGTTTTGGTGCTCATCCAGTCCATCGACCTTCGCTGTCGCCGTGCACTTGCCAGCTATTTGAAAGCCTCCGGTATGAGGGTCGTGAAGACATGAAATTGTGTGAACAGCATGTACCTGACGAAGGGGGATCGTCCTGGAGAGATGGTAAATCTGCCTTCTTATTCCTCTTCTTGGTGGTTCTCGGATGTAGTTGCATAAGTCGCTCAAATGAATATGTAGGGGCCTGGTTTTCAAGCTTCTTAGTTCCTTGTGTATGTCATGTTCGCAGACTCGTTTGTTTGAAGCTGTTTGTCTCGTCCGAGTGCGTCCACCTTCGACTCCAGCCGTCATTAGGGAGTTCGCCATCATTCATGGGGGCAAGTTCATAGACGAGAGGACAGATCCTCCCACGGATGACATGCACCACAACTACGTGGACAACAATGTGTGCTTGCGAAGGGGGAATGGGGTTCATTCAGACGATTGTGGAGTGCTGCACCTACACAGACGCCAGAGTTCTGGATTTGTCAATGGGCACAGGTTCGTCTCTTCAACATTCACATTTCGTGAGGTTTGTTTGACCTTGCACTTTCAGCTCTTCCCACCGTTCCAAATGTGTCTTCAATGTCTGTTTCCTTCATAGTATTCCACTGTAGGTGCCTCATACCACGCTTGCAAGGCCAGTGCGCGATATCTCTTTGGGATTGAAGGGGATGCCGAGATTTACAAGAACCTCCTGATGAGTTTGGGTGGACACACTTCTCAAGTCCTTCCGAAGCCCCTACCCGCTGATATTGATACAAGGGAGACTTCTGACAAGGAGCTGGATGACGACTTTGTCTGTAAGTAAGTTCAACCTGTGGATGCTTGCATTGTTGTTTTAATACCCAGAATCATTGTTCTTAAGGCAAAGTGCACATGGGAGATATCCTTTTCGTTGGACTTGTGCATTGCATCATTGTGTTCAAAATTGGTTTTTGTCCACTTGTACAGGAGTCCGCGTACTTCCACTGACCCTCCAGGGCTATCACACCTTTTTGGACTTCTTTCAAGTCATCCTCAGTCTTATGTCCTACCTGTCTATGTTGAGGCACTCGCAGCAAGCATGTCCATTCATGGCACTCGCAGTCCAACCATCGACGGCCGTGGTAGAAGACATGGTGTTGGGGTTGGAATCTTTGTGGATGACATAGCACAGGAGGTCGATACTGATTCTGATGACTGTAACACTTGATATGAAGTTTTCTTTTGCTTTCATTCGGGGCCAATTTTGAAATGGGATGGTTGTGTGTCCTTGTTGTCATGTTTGCAATATGTGCGTGGGATGCAAATTCATGGGAACAAACTATCGTTGGAGATGGGGGTTGCATGCAGGGGCTTGGTATTTTGATAACGTCTAAATGGATGCAATGGATAGAAAGGATGGATACAATGGATGTAACACATCCAGTTTGCATTCCCTGGAAATGACTAATCAACCCGCGGTAATAGGTGACACCCGCGGAAATAGGCCCTGTATGCATGCTGACGTGGCGTGAGCCTGTGCTGGGCTCACGGTTTCCTGGGCTCACAGGCTCACGCCTCTGGGCTCACAGAATAGCACCCCCCCCCCCCCCCCCCCCCCCCCCCCCCATGCGGGAGAGCAAGCCAGAGTACTCGTGCCCGGTGACTCTACCTCCCAAGAAGGATGGGTCCAAAAGATTCTGTGGGGATTATCGCCCACTGAATAATCTGACCAGGAGGGACTCTTATCCCATGCCCTTGATACAAGATCTCAATAGTCTTGGTAATGTTGCCTGGTTTTCTGCTTTGGACTTGCAGAGTGGATTTTGGCAGATCAAAATGAATGAGGATGATGTGAAGAAGACTGCGGTCATAACAAAAAGGGGTTTGTACGAATGGATGGTCATGCCATTTGGCTTAAAAAATGCCACCGCCACATTCTAGCGGGCCATGAATACCATCCTGGCCGTGGAAATTGGAAAGTGTGCAAAGGTCTTTGTGGATGATGTTAATGTTCACAGTCTGGATTGGGACACGCACCTGCAACATTTGGCTCGAGTCTTTGAGAGGTTGCAGGCTGCCAACCTACGTCTGAACCCAGACAAATGTACTTTTGGTAATGAGGAGTTGGTTTTCTTGGGTCATGTGGTGTCTGCTGAGGGAGTCAGGCCTGACCCAAGATTGTTGCAATTCAGGCCTTTCCCATCCCGAAGGACCCCACGGGGGTGAGGGTGTTTGTGGGGATGTCTGGTTATTATCGAATTTATGTGCAAGGTTTTGCTATGATATGTGTGCCCTTGTTCAATTTGACCAGGAAGGACGTCCCCTTTAAATGGTCAGCTGAGGCTCAGAATGCTTTTGAAGCTCTGCGTTTGAAACTGCTCCTGTTTTGGCTAGACCTGACTTTCTAGACCTTTCATCCTTGATGTGGACTGGTCCAACAAAGGGGTAGGAGCCATCCTGTCACAGAAATATCAATGGCGGGAGCATGTGATTGCATATGCGAGCAAAGTCCTTTCAGATGCTCAACAGACGCACCATCCTATGGAAGGTGAGTGTCACGCCCTTGTGTGGGGAGTTATTCACTTCCGGCAGTACCTTTATGGCACTCCCTTCATAATCAGGACTGATCACAAGCCCCTTGAATGGCTTGCTACCGTCAGTGATGCCTATGGTAGGCGAGGGAGATGGATAATGATGCTTCAAGATTTTGATTTTAAGATTGTTCATAGGGCCGGATCCAAACACTCCAATGTTGATGCATTGAGTCGGTACCTTGTGGGACCAGCGGAGGAAACTGAAAAGCTGGAAATCAACAGTGTTGCTTTGTGCAGGCCAGGGACAAAGGGTGAGGGCTCAAAGGTTTCTTTCTTCTTGAGATAGTGAATTCCATAGGGGATGCCCATGCTAGATTGTATTGGTGTGGAGGGGAAGGGAATAGGCTGGAGTCTCAAGTTTCCAGAGAAGTGTCATGCGATTTAGATCCAGGCAGTCTTGCTTCTAAGAGGGAAGAGTATCACATTTGTGTTTGGGCATTTTGGCATTTTAGGAAGCAGCTGGTGGGGCAGCATTTTTATGTGCGTACTGACTTGGATCCATAATGGTGGCTCTGGTTAGAGCACCACAAGGGAAGTAACAGTCTGGAGGACTTTTCATTTGAATTTATAGAGGCTGATGTGAGTGAAAGGCACCTTGAGAGAGGTGTCACTAACAAGGAAATCTTGAAGAAACCGGGTACCCTTGAGGGCTATGCCCAAAATGAAGTGAAGAAAGTGAGTTTTGATGACTGTGAAGTACTGTAGAACATAGTGTTGTGAGTGATTGTGAGGAATCTGTAAGTGAGAGTTATCTGGCAGGAAATCCCAAGCGCAGGGATGTGCAAATGGTACCGCATGGAGAGAGAGCGGAATTGATTAGTGGGTTAATGACATCTGTGGGACACGAGCTATATCTCGAGCAGCCAAGGGTAGCTGCAACAGAGAATTGGGTAGGATGTGGTATTGGACTGCCTTCTGTTAACATGGTTGATACAGGATGGCATGAACAAAGGGGCTGGACAGATGGTGTGGGGCACATTTTGGATGGTGCAAGTGCACCCACTGCAGCAGCAATCAGCCCTGATGTGCGCCCTGCACTGGAGGAGCAATCTGTATTATATGAGGTGCAGTCAGCTGTTTACTTAAGGGCTACACCAGCGTCACAGGAAGTGAAGGCATGCGCTGAAAGGATAATTCACCATACACAGCACAGTGTTGTCAAACCGGATGAGATGGGGGGCAAGGGAAAACATAGGGACAATGGATGCATAATATCTTCCCACAATGGCTTGACACCAGCAATAAGTGATGACCAAGGGCTGGGAAACGTATCAGCCCTATCAGAGGGGCAGCACCATGCTAGAGTGAATGAGAGATCATGTTTAAGAGAAGAATCAGGGATGAGTCGCCGAATCTGCAAACACTGCAGCAGTGAAAGAGGGCATCTACGAGAAGCCTGTTCGCTGCCATTATTGGGCCATGTTGCCAGCTTTGAGTCATGGATGGAGTCTCTGCATCGGGGGCGGCAAGATCTGAGAAAGGGTTCAGTGCATGGAGAAAATCAGTGTCTGGAGGATGATGGAAACATGACATGAGTACCTCTATCTGCAGATCAAGTGAACCAAACAGGAGCTCATGAAGATGCTATGGACAGCCTCTTTCGGCACATGATGGTGGACATTGCAGGTCCATTCCCAGCAACAAGGCAAGGGAACAGATTTATATTTGTGGCTGTTGATCCACATTCAGGCAGTGTGGAGACCAGCCCCCTTGCAGAACGCTTGCATCAGTCGTTGCCTCAGGGAGGTAATGATCTTACGTTACGGATGCCCTGAAGTGATTCTCTCCAGTGACGATGAAGAGTGGGGCGAGAGTTTTGCTAACACATGCAGGCATTATGGAATTCAGCACGAGCGCATAAACCCCGTGTTGGACGACAGAGGCTGTGTGGTTGTCCTGGCGAGCAGAGGCAAAACCACGCAGACAGGAATTGCGA
The DNA here is from genome assembly GCA_030704615.1 of Takakia lepidozioides. Classification (NCBI taxonomy): domain Eukaryota; kingdom Viridiplantae; phylum Streptophyta; class Takakiopsida; order Takakiales; family Takakiaceae; genus Takakia; species Takakia lepidozioides. The sequence continues at coordinate 48,838,285 of CM060732.1, forward strand.
AGTGGACCTGCAAGAGCGCCGTCCCAATTCTGAAGAAGTCAAGGACGAGAACATGACTGAACACAAACCAGAGATCAGATTAGAAGTACAAGACTAGACAAGAAGTCAAGGCCGGCGTGGCCGAATGCATGATGAGTAAATAGGAATCAAGACGATCTTTATAACAATGAACTGTTGTTGGCGAGACTGAAGAGTGTCCAGTCTCGCCTCCTATATATACTGACTACTTAGAAGCTTCCCTAAGAAGCTTCCCCTATGGAGGTTTCTTGCTGGAGAAGTTTCCAAGATTAAACAAAGGTTTCTTGATGGAGAAGCTTCCTTAAACAAATGAGGTATCTTGATGGAGAAGTTTCATCCAAAAGAAGCTTCCTAAGCAGTTTCCCAAGTTACTCTTGGTAATTTGATAAACTCCCGGTAACTTGATAAGTAATGGTAAATCATGGTAGATCATGGTAAATCATGGTAAGTCATGGTAATTTTCGGTAACATGGTAACTTGGTAACTTCTGTGTAGACAAACTCAGCTAATGACAGAAGGTCCGTTCAATTATCTTGGTGATAATTTATCGTACAACGAAGATATTGCTCCAAAATCTGATTTACGAGTTCGGTTTGACCATCAGTCTGTGGATGATTAGCTCTAGAGAGGTTGATCTTAGTATCCAATATGTGAAATAATCCCGTCCAAAAATTCGATATGAACTGTGGTCCCCGATCAGATACGATGTCCTTCGGGAGTCCATGAATGCGGCAGATATTATTGAGGAAGAGTCTTGCAGTTTCCTCGCCAGTAACCGTCTTATTACATGGAATGAAATTTGTCATCTTCGTAAAACGATCCACAATAACAAAGATTGAGTCGGTGGTCTTGGAAATTGGAAGGTCTGTAATAAAGTCCATAGACAATGACGACCATGGACCCTTGGGAATGGGTAATGGTTGAAGAAGGCCGTAAAATCGATGTCGTGGTCCATTTGCCCTAGCACAAGTATCACAAGATTCTACAAATTCTTTCACGGGTTTCCATATATGCGGCCACCAATAGTTCCTGGATATCAATTCCATTGTTTTGTTGAAGCCGAAATGTCCTACAGCCGGAAGATCATGACATGTTTGAAGAACTCGAAGTCGTGTAGGTCCTGGAGGTACGTAAAGAAGTCCCTTGAAATAAAGTAAGTCATCTTTGAATTCGAAGTCGTTTGTAACATGTGGGTTATCTCGAGGTTGATTTAGTTGACTTTGTAGTGTCGTGGCAAATTGGTCGCTCTTCAGTGCTTTTTGAATCTCCTTTATGATCTCTACATCATTATAAGTGGACATGGATAACATATTCAATTGGAGATTTGTTGGTTTCAAGATGATGGATTTCTGTTGGTCAAAAGCTGCATCCCATTCTTTTGGCGCAAGATACGATCGTCGAGAAAGAGCATCTGGTTTTCCTTGAAGATGTCCGGGACGATAGGTAATAACAAAATCAAACCTTGCTAGTGACATACTCTATCTTGCTTGACGTCAATTCAAAACACGATTACTCATAAAATACTTGAGGTTTTTGTGATCGATATAGATAGTGACCTGATGTTTAGCTCACTCCAATAGATGACACCACTCCTCAAAAGCATCGATAATCGCTAGAAGTTCTTTGTCATGGATTTCGTAATTAATCTCCGTAGCGAAAAATTTGCGACAACGAAAACCAACAGGGTGAAGTCGGCCATCTGTACCGTATTGAGAAAGTACCGCGCCAAGTGCAAAGTTCGATGCATCTGCTTCCAAAAAGAATGGTTTAGATGGGTCTGCATGTACCAGTATTGGAGCCGTTGTAAATGCCTAATTCAGCCTTTCAAATGCTTGGTCAGTCTTCTCGTCCCATACAAATTTGTCCTTCTCTGTGAGTCGTATCAATGGTGCAGCAATTTTGGAGTAGTCATTGATGAAGATTCTATAGAAATTCGCAAATCCTAGAAAACAGTATACATCTCGGACCGAAGTTGGTTTAATCCACTCGATGATGGTTTGTATTTTCTTCTGATCCGTAAAGACTCATTTGTCGGAAATAATGTAACCCAAAAATTCGACTTCAGATTGGTGGAAAAGACATTTTTTCAACTTGGCATATAGTCTTTTTTCCCTCAATTTATCCAGGACAAGGCGTACATGACGACCATGTTCTTCTTCATTCTCTGAAAATATCAAAATGTCGTCCAAATAGATGACTACAAAGTCATATAAAAATTCTCGAAAGATGTCATTCATCACGTGTTGAAAAATTGCTGGAGCATTTGTAAGACCGAAAAGCGTAACACTGTATTCGAAATGTCGGTACCTTGTGCGAAAAACAGTCTTCCATTCGTCTCATTTTTTTTATTTGTACAAGGTTGTAAGCTCATCCTCTCAAGTCGATCTTTGTGAAAAAATTTGCTCGTCCAAGTTGTTCGAGGAGTCCGAAAATCAGCGGTAGTGGGTAACGATTTTTTATAGTGACTTTATTGAGCCCACGATAGTCCACACACATGCGTAGATCCGTCTTTCTTCTTCACAAATAAGATAGGTGCTCCCGCGGGTGATTTCGAATGTCGAATGAAATTCTTTGATAAATTTTCATCAATGTATTCGCGTAAAGCAGCTCCGTCTGAGATAAATTGTAGATTGAGCCGAATGGTGGTTGAGCTCCTTATTGCAACTCAATTGCACAATCATAAGCTCGGGGTGATTGCAGCCTACAATGTCCATTTTTTGACGTAAATGCGTCATTTTTCCTGTATATAGTTTGTTGGTTTTGATCTATAATCTTATATTTCTATGAAATTTCTTAAAAGAGACTCACAACATTGTACCTATCTACATGTAGTATCTACCTTCTCAGACTTGCCGCCAAAAACCGTATCTCTAGAAGTGATGGACTTTATGAAAAGTCCATAAGCTTTTGTTACAGTCCATACAAAACTTGTTATGGACTCATTATCTGTTAGATTTTGTAACATAATTGGAATAAGGGACTTGGCCCTCCCTTGCTATTATGATAAAGAATCTAGTGTGAGAGTTTTGTAACATTTTTACTCATTAAACTAAATTTTATGTACTTTATAACCTCCAATAACATCCATTTTCATAAAATCCTTTACAATATGAAAACCAAAATACCCCATGAACTGTCTTCATTAAATACAACCATTTATTATAGATGAAGGGTGGCCCAAGGTCAAATTTTCAAAAACATGTACTTTTGTGATTATGGTCAAGTTTGGATTATGTCATCGACAACACATGACGACATATATCCTCTATAACATCTTTCTTTTTCCCATTTGAAATGACAGTATCCCAACAATAGACATTCCACATGATGTAGTGCAAGTGAATCCATGTTTTGGTTTTTTTTCACGATTTTTGTTTTTTCATCTTATGTACTTTTATGTAGGCCACATCTTCAACTTTTTGGTCCACTCTTCGTTGCAACTACCCGTCGATGTTCTGGCAACATGTCTGCATTTTTCTTCTCATCCTTGAAATCTTGATATTGAGTGGGTAATGTCGAAGTACCTTGGTCTGTTTGTGTTTTGATCGGAGTCGCATAAAGTGCAAATGTCGCGTCTTTCTTCGTAGCTCTCATGAAGGCTCTAGGTCCAAGAAACAGCTTTGATTTTTTTGCATTGTTGTCTTGCCGAAATTTTTCGTGATCGCTAGTCGATGTCAGGATTATGAAGTACAAATTAGGGAAGTCCAAGGATCACAAGATTCGTTGAAGACTGGATGACATTGAAAACAATCTATGATGCTTGATTTTTAAGCTTCATTTCAAGGGGTCGAGTTTCATGGTCAATATTTCCTGATGCTAATGGTCGTCCATCGATGACTTCAACAGGGGCCGAGAATTTCTTTCTTACGAGCGTTAAATTGTGTTGCTTCGCAAAATCTTTGTCAATAAAACATGCTAAAGCGCCCGAGTCCAAAAGTGCTTCTACGAAGATATCTCGATTTTGCATCATGATCTTTACTGGAACTGTGAAACAAGGTACAGGGTCTGGAGGTAAACAAAGACATTTTTTTTGTGAGGAATTTGGGGTGTCCAGCCGCATGGTCCCTGCTGTGACTGGACATCTTCGTTTTCCGACCTCCTCGTATCGAACACTTGAGTTGTGCCCCGAGCTTTGAATCTTCTTTTGTTATGACAGTTTAATGTCATGCGATCATCTTCTCCGCAATAAAGGCGTAATTTATTCGAGCGATATCTTTGTTTTTCTTGTGGCGTCAATGGCTTGAATCGGACAACATCAATCTGCATATGATCATTACCGGATGTCTGATGGATCGTTGTGTTTAGCAGCGGCATGGTGCGTCGTCGACCATCCAGATCACTTCTCTTGATGTCTTTCGAACAAACGATTATCGTATGCAATGACTTAGGTGATGAATTCGCTCAGTGTACTAACGTTTGACATTGTCAGCAACAAATATTTTACATTTTCTTTTAGGCCACATCGCAACTGACTAATGAGGCTCTTCTTATTCCAGTCGAGGTCGCACGCAAGTTGTCGAAATTCGGCAGCATAAACGGAAGCTGGATGTGCTCCTTGTCGAAGATTTCGCATCTTTGTCTCTGCAACTCTCTTTCTATCATTCTCTCCAAACGTTGCAGTGAACTCGGACATGAACGCTTCAAAATTATATAGTAAATGCGAATTTTTCTCTAATAGCGGTGCAAACCAAGATAGGGCAATGCCTGATAGAAGGGTGCCCACGAATCTCACTTGAATGCCTTCATTAGGGTAGCATTGTGGATGTAGTCGTAGGAACAATCGTACTTGTTGAACAAAACCGCGAAATCTTGATCTCTTCCCATTAAATTTCTCGGGCATATTGACCTTTGGTTCCCTTGTAATCTGTTGAAGATTTGGAGGAACTGTTGCACTAGGATTTGTTGTAGTAGTGACTCGTAAGATTGAAGATCCCTTGTTCGACTCCTTCAACTTTGAAATTTGTTGTTGCAAATTGTTGAGAGCGTTGCCAAGATCTTGAGACTGGTCAGCTTGTAGTTGGGCAATAGAGGCACGAAGTTCTTGCATCTGGAGCTGAAAACTCTGCAATGTGGCGATCATTTCCACAAATATGCCTTTCATCTTAACTAACTAATGAACAAACTTCAGTCTCGCCAAATTGTCAAGGACGAGAACATGACTGAACACAAACCAGAGATCAGATTAGAAGTACAAGACTAGACAAGAAGTCAAGGCCGGCGTGGCCGAATGCATGATAAGTAAATAGGAATCAAGACGATCTTTATAACAATAAACAAGAATACAAGATATTGGAACACGACTTGAATACTGGAAATGCTGGAAACTGGACTGGAGTACCAAATATTGGAAACTGGGCTAGAGTACTGGGAACTGGATTGGAGTACTGGAACTGGGAATAAGAGTAGTTTGAACTGGTGTTGGCGAGACTGAAGAGTGTCCAGTCTTGCCTCCTATATCTGGCTACTAAGAAGCTTCCCTAAGAAGCTTCCCCTTTGGAGGTTCCTTGCTGGAGAAGTTTCCAAGATTAAACAAAGGTTTCTTGATGGAGAAACTTCCTTAAACAAAAGAAGTATCTTGATGGAGAAGTTTCCTAAAAATGAAGCTTCCTAAGCAGTTTTCAAGTTACTATTGATAATTTGGTAAACTCCCGATAACTTGATAAATAATGATAGATCATGATATATTACGGTAAATCATGATAACTTTCGGTAACATGGTAACCTGGTAACTTCTGGTATTTACTCCTGGTAAGTTCTTCTGGGCAGAGTGGAGCGTTGCTTGTTATCACTATGTATCAGCTACAGCTACAATAGATTTATCAGCTGACATACAGGTCGAATGAGTGGGTTTTTTAGTGGGTTATTAGTTCTTGATTAAGTAACTAATTACTTGATCAAGAAGGCTCATCAAGAAGCCTACCATATGTTGTAGCAGAAATACATCCAATATTCCCACTGGAGCGTTGGGGGTAGGGCAGTCTTCTTCCACAAAAACAGCTGTCAAGCTTAGGAGACCACAAGACCACAGGAGACCACACATACGATTGATACTTCTCGGTGGGAAGTGGCTTCGTCAATACATCAGCAATCTGATCTTCAGTCTTGTCATACAGCACGTGCACCTCCTCAATCAGCTGGAGAGCTAATGAATGCAAGAAGCTATCATGTCCGGACACCAAGAGCCTCAATGTGCATGGCTGCTCTTAGTAGGAGTCCATGTCAGTTTTAGTCTAAATGAAATCCTTATCTGTTACATGCTAATCTACGGAGTAAACAGAGAATAAAAAACGACGGAAACTCGTGCAGTCCATGAGTTGGTTGAGGAACTGGGACGTACTTGATCTCCGACGGTCCCAAAGCGTTCAGAAGAAACAAAAGACACCGTAACCTGAGACAATTCCACCCCCGTACGCGTTCAAGACTTAGTTGGAGATAACCAGACAATGCCCGAGAACTCAGATACCCCGCGCTCCTTGCGAAGATTTGGAATCAAAACTTAGTAGTCGCTGATACTTATACAAGTGAGCTACATGGAAGTAAGACATCCACATTGGATGAACATACGTATCATCTGTGGACAGTCTAAGAAAGGAGAGGTGAGCAGCACGTCGTCACTTTGATCACACACCATATCACAGGGACTAGAGTTGTTGGCCGAGGTAACGGCACCTGCACAGTGCGCTGCTTGCTCTCCTCTCGCGTACAAATTTATTGGATCTGCCTCACTCTTTCGTTCCTCACCTTCTGTAGACCTCTTTTCTCCATGCAGCTTAGGCACTCACGAGCGTGCATGTGAGGAGGTCTTTGCAGGGTGCTCCCTTTCAACGTCAGGACGAGATGTTTGTAATATCTCTCTTCCCTCCCGCCTGTATGAGTCCTGATCGTATCACATAGCCTTGAGGGTGCCGGGAAAGAAGTTCATTCAGACGTCCAGTTAGAACGCAGAGTCATGTGCACATGTGCATGAATGAGTGCGGGAGAGAAAGAAAGAAAGAAAGAAAAGAAACAAGAGCTTCTAACGCATATAAACTCAATACCCTCATACCCTCGTGGACTTGCTTCAAGAAACAGGGTGCCCTGCCCAGGTCCATCACTTGTTCGCATAGCGGGCGGTCGATGCTGGGGCTGTGACTGATCTTCTTGAGGTTGATAGCTATTTATCTCTCAAAAATTTGAATCGTCGTGTGATGACGGAGGCTGCAGGAGGAGGAGGATGTGTTCGCCGACAAAATCATTGGCAGGACCATGTGTGAGGCTGCCGAAGAGGGTAGTCTGGAAGAACTTCATCTAGCTATTGGGCGCAATGAAGAACTTAATTTCCAAGACCCTCTGAATGGCGATTCTGCATTGTAAGTTACAACATCATTTTCTTTTCCCCTAGCCTTTGTAGGTTTTCTAGGTTTTCTGCGTTGTAACTAACATCTTCATTTTCCTTTTCCCTAGCCTTTCTAGGTTTTCTTTTGCATTTGCATGTCTCGTTGTAGAACAGCCCGTTGCGACATGATGCTTGGGGGCGAATTGAGAGGTATATAGAGAAGGGTAGGGAGATACAGTCCACCTCTGATGTGGTAGTGTAATTTACTGTGGGGGTTAGGATGAAAGCATTGAAGGGAGGCTTCAAAGAGATCGCCTGGATTTTGCTGGGCATTGGTATTGACGTGAAGTTGAAAGGCCTTTTCGGTGACACTGCTCTCCATTGGGCTGTAATATGTCTTCCCCACTACCTCCCACCTAATCCCCTCTTTCTGCTTGTTTAACTGATGAACCAGAATATCTGGCGGCAATATCCAACGCAGGCGTGCAGCAAATCTTCAATATAATTTCCTTCGTATACAGCTTCATGTAGACTTAATTACAGTTCCTAACAAACAAAGAATGAACATAAGGTCCGCTAGCAGAACCAGTTGGTACACCAAGTGGCCATAATGTTGCAAGCGCCCACATGCGCCTGTCTAGACCTTAGTTGACAGGGCTCCAAACTAGACCCATGCAGAGAAAGATGATCCTAAAGTGAAGTTTGATAACCCAGGTCTTTGTGTAATATGTACACCCCGACAGAAAGCTAAACTAAGATTCCCCTTTCTCTTGATCTTTCTACTCAAAAGAAGCTGGGTGTTTACTGCAGAGTACACGAGGATTCGAGGATGTGGTAGTGGAGCTATTGAAAAGGGGGGCAGATATAAATGCAAAGGGGGAATTCTTAAACACTCCTTTGCATTTGGCGTGCAGTAATAACCAGGAAGGAGTCGTGTCTGTACTCCTGCAGGTATTAGGTGACCTTATTGCAGACTCTCTGCAATCAGTGACTGAAATCATTAGTGATTCTTTCGGACCTGATCAATTCTTGAACATCGTGTGGGAATGTATTAAGCACAGGAGGGGGCATCTGTGAGACTGCGCAATGAGTTTGGCAATGACCCCATGAAGATGTGTTCCAACCCCAAATTAAGAATGAAGGTGCGTAGCCATAGCAGGGATTATACAACCTTTCATTTGTTTGGATGGAATTCTAAACTTTTGGCTGAATCTCTGCGGCTTAAATGCCATTCGCTGCTCCCTCTTACACCCCCCTACGGCTAGGAAGCAGGACAGAGAAAATGTATGTCTCATATCGTTACTGAGGGCCTTGCAGCTTGCCAAAAACCCTGTTGGTTGCAGGGGAAGTTTTGTACTCAATTTCCATTTCTTTGACCTCAAAATCCATGCACTTCTTGGCTGGTAATTTTTTGTGATGTCTTGCTGTATGTACGCATTGTAGGTTAAAACTGTCTTTGATGAGGGGGATCGAGCCAGGCAAAAGATGAAAGCAGAGTTAGAAGAAGCGCTGAATGCCCAGAAATTGAAGGCTGCATTGGAGAAGAGAAGAATAGAAGTAATTCTTTATCTTCTTCCAAGTGTGTTTTGGAAATATCCTTGGAAATTGTTGGCCCTCTCTTTCTTGTTTCATGCAACCTCTTGTCCCATTGGCTATTTGAGCTTTCCTTAAGTATCTTTTCATTTCATTTCTCTGGGCTGATGTGTTTGGAAAGGCACTGGAGACAGCAATAGACTGAAATTGTCACCCAGACAACAGGGGTTGCTTACAGAAGCTACATGGTCACAGCAAAAACATCTCTCAGTACACATCTCTCTTGTTTTTTATTCTTTATTCCTAGATTTTCTTAATCGAGGAAAGAGGGAAATGCACAATAGAAACCTCACACACCTAAAAACTCAGCTCACAACCTTGGCAAACCAAGCCAAGCTGACCCCAGCAGAACCAGTGTGCAGACAGACCAGGTGACGGTTGAACACTAAGTTTCTGTTAGAGAAAGCCATTTGTCAATTGATTTCATCAACCCAGCTCAGCTATCCTTTATACAAATGAAGATCCACCAGGGACCAAGCTCTCTCAGCCCGTTCCAGGGTTCCTTTTGGCCTTGTCCTTGCAGTAGATCAAGTTTGCTGGGGAACATTGGCGGTCACAAAATTGAAGTCACAGTGGTGCCAGGGCAATGGACATGTAGCAGGGATCTCCACAGTTTCCAGGTTGTGGACCACATGTCCAAGTCAGTTGCCTTGTGCTTGCCTTTAGTAGCCCATCTCTCTCTCTCATCTTCATACTGGGTGGTGTGGATTTGGTGGTACTCCACTTACAAGAAGGGTCAGAAAATCAGGAAGTGTTGGAACAATGCCTGTTATCAAGCACCTCTTGCATTACCGTATGAAACAGGAGGAAGAGAATAAAAAGAGACAAGAGGAGGCATATTTAAAAGCTAAAAGGGATGAAGTTGTAGCAGAAGAGGTAAACCTTTTGCATGACACCTTCATTCTAGATCTCTTACACACCAGTCCAAAACCCCTGATTACACAATTGCAATCTCTGACCCTCAAACCCTCATCTTGAAAACTAACAGCAAGAAGCTGCTGTCGAAAGATACAAACATTAGTCACTCATATTTTGTCCATCATATTCCATGCAACACTCTGTTTGACATCGTCTTAATTCAACGTTAAGCTAAAGACCAAGAGGGTCTCTCTGACCTGGATAGTTTCAAAGCTTCTCACAGCGAAGAGTTTTCTTGTTGCTTCACAACCGCAGTTTCAATAGGTAATGCAATATCCTTAATCAAACCTTCTCCGCCCTGCACTGCCTATCATGATCAGGCCTGATGGGCAGATTGGATGTCTTTCTCTCCACTAGTCTTACAAGTACATTCTCTACTGGCCCAAGTAGGAAAGCTCTCACAAGAAAGAAAGAAAGAACCTCAGGGGGGCCGATTGTCTTGAGTTGAAACCTGAGAGACGGTTGAACGATGGCGTCTTCACTCCTGAAAGTCCATACACTTGTCCTGTGTCCCAGGCAGGGCCCCGCATTTTCCAAGATATTTAGATCTCAGTTTCTTTGAGTCCCGGCCATAGAAAAGTGCACAAGCTTCCTCGAAGTCATCAAAAGGATGTTTTATACTGTTAATTGATTTGTATCTACTTTAACAATGTTCCATTTAAGATTCCATTTAAGCCCGAAAGGTTTTGTGACAGCACAGAAGAGGATAGAAGATGAAGATGCAGCCAGAGTGCAAGCCCGACTTGACGAGATTCAGCGATTGGTACTTCCCATCTTGATACCGTGTTACATTTGTCATTCTTAATACTAACCAACGGTTCTGCTCCCCTTCCTAACCTCTACTTCAGACACTCTTCACATCTCTCCATCCCCTGTGGCTTTTCTCTTTCTGTAATGAAAAGCCCCTGTCACACTTGCAGTAGTTTCCATGTATTTTGCAGCAAAGAATGCAAGGAATCCTGGCCCCATTGGTAGTTGCATCTGTCACTTAATTTTGTGGGGGTGAATATGGATCACACAGGAACATGAGCGGATTGCAGCAGAGTTGTTCGAAATAGAGGAGAAGAAAAGGTTGAAGAAGTTAGCGAAAAAGGAGAAAAAGAAAAAGAAAAAGTGATTGTATGGATGCATATCAATGTCTCAGAGACTGCCATTGCATTTCTACACTGCCGGAAAGTGAGTATTGAATTTGGAGAGAATTCGTGGCTGTTATTTACGCTGGCTTCAGCTACAGTCATCTCTCTCTCTCTCGAGAATAGTCCATCATCGTCATTGAAGCAACCCTACAGCTTGCAAGGTCTTGGGGTTTTTTGCTTCCATTTAAACTGAAGTCTCACTTACAAACCCCAAAACCCTCTGCAACAGCCCAAAATCCCGTGTCTTGCAGTTTACAAAGGGTTCAACAACCAAGCAGAGACAATTTGCTGCATTGTTTTATGTTAATTTCTCTCTTGCCGAAACCCTCCTGGAGCAGAAGATAAACTTTTGACAGAATGATCGGCTATGCAACTTCAGACAAGCTTAAAGGTTTAAAGGGGGTTTGTAATTGTATCATGGGCATGGAATAACTCACAGTTGACGAAGGCATTGAATCAAAGGCCAAATGGATTTCACCAGCACTTGTCACCCCTCTGACTGATAAGTCCAACAACGCACTCAAAGCTCAAGTGCCTGATGTAAGCTCCAGTCATCAATCACATTTCCATTCAGAACCATCTTCGGGAAATTTTCGGCATCCCACATGGTCACAATTTCACATCACTACCCTGGAAACCATCCAAGATTTCAGATGATGCTAAGCTTCTGGTTGCCCATTCGCTACTGGTCAAGCAGCTAGCTCCATGCTTGTAGTAGCAATGTGCTGCTACAAGCACATTGCTACTACAGTCACAAAGGGTTTTGGGGGGTTTAAGCGGCAATGGAAACATACTTTCGCCAGATAAGTATGCCACATAGTATGTGCATCATATGCCTGTCATTATAAATTTCTTTACCCATTGAGCTGAGAAACAGTCCTTCTGGGCGTCAGTGTATTGTTCTTTTAGTCTATCACAATCATCCAAAAATGCCGTTGTGAATTGACTGTTTCCAAAAACAGTGAAAAAGTGATCACTTATACATAAATACCAAACCATCACTGGAATCAGGCCCACGCTGCCTGCTTATACATGAGTGCCCCTCATCAAGTTGTCACTCGTTCCTGCATCATTGTTCTTGGTGCTGCACTGGAAAACAACCTGTTAAAGCCCATCACCCATTGCTGAAATATGGCCAGACTTGCCTGATTGCAAGTGAGTTAATCCATGCACCCCTGCAGATGATATGTTGGCAGGTGCCAAGGAACTCCACACACTTAGCAATGGGAACTATGCTGCAGTAATTACAGATTTGTAATTTAGGACAAAATGTGCATGTACATGCAACAGCAAGGAGTGAGGAGTGAGGTAGGCCTTTTCAGCAGATCGTCTAAGCAGGGAAAGAATGTATGCTCTACCAGAATAGGGCAAGCATCACTTGATACATAATTGACATAGTACACAGCATTTCTGCTGAATTGAATGTAGGTTGAAAGCTTAAGCCTTCAGTAAGTCTCCCAGTTGTGTGCCGAAGTTGTTGGACATGATGGAGGCTGCGAATTCTGCGAATGCTGGCTCTGTCTCCTTGGTTTCCTGTAAGGTGAACCCACTGCACACCATATACAGTAATGAACTATTCAAGTCAGTGAATTTTGTACCCTTTCTATAAGTTACGATTGTGAATACTACTCGCCAATTGTAGTGAACTTGTTGCATGCTCTGGGCTACTATTGCATAATTGCCCAAAATCAAGCAAGCCATATACCTGTTGATGACCAGCTGGGGTAAAGCTCAAGGTTACAAGTCCACACAAGAATGTCACAGCCAGCATGGGTTAGGATCTGGTGGCAAGGACTACCTATGACTGCAAGGCTCAAGCACATGGATCAAATGAAAACAATGGTACTTGTGGTGAACCATGTCAAATGCAAGATGGCATGGGTTAGGCAAAAGAAGCATGGGTGCTGGAGCAGAAAAGTCCATTTCCTTATGGCACTGAGCTTGCATCAAATTAATTTGCTGTGAAACAATTCACATTCATTGGTTAAGGATAATCCGACAACAGCAACTGACACAATCAATTAGGTGCCAAAGAAGACTGCCTGAACTGAAATGAAATGGAAAGGAGGTGCCAGAGAAATAGGTATAGAAAAGCTTGGTGAAGTTAGAGCTTACAAGCTTGGTACCCTCCAGACTGAGAGCGCCATCCATGGTGAGAAAGATTTTCATCCAGCTATCCATCTGCACCTCTTGGTGCTTCCCATCCTCAACCTTACGGTTACCAGCTGCTGGACAACATACAGAACTGGGTCCAGCAGTTGTATAGGGCGGGTGTGAATATAGCAAAGGTGCATCAAGATTTAGGTCCCCTGACGCAATCACACTGCGCACTCTGCGCCTGCTTCGCTTGAGTGCTGCATCCCGACCAGGAAGAGCACATTTCTTCTTTAGAGACTGAACAATCTAGAAGTACACATACTTCATAGAGAATCCAGGAAGCTACATGTCTAAGAAAGTTCACATGTTACCCTGTGTGATGTTTGGATCACAAATGATTACCCCAAATCCAGGAAGAATTACAGAATTATGCCTTCAATGTAAGTTCTCATTCATATGCCTAGCATCTGCACATTAGGTACCATCTTTAATGGAAGTCTATTTGACTAGAAATAACAACTATGAGACTACTTGATGCGCTTCCTCCATGCATCTGGACTTCCTCCATGCAACTAAGTGGAATGGCCCAGCTTCTAGCCATTGTTTGAGAGATTCCTGCAGTTTGTAAATGTGGGCTTTGGTTCTCCTCTGTTTCTACTTGAGGCATGTGGGATTATGTGAGGTCAATTGCTAGTCCTACAGGGTGATGGACAGTCCATATGTCTTACAGAAGAGACTGGATCATGATCCATGTTCATAAGAGACAGATGAGGAGTTGGGTAAGAAGGATAATTTACCAGAAAGACGCCCCTTCACATCCAGTCTGAGAAGCTCCAACCAGCGAGTAACCACACTCACAGCTGCATCCCACCAGTTGATTGTTTATTCCTCTACATGTATAAAATCATCTCCTTTCAATTTTCCCTCTCTTTCTTTCTTCTTAGCTTTCCGTGGACATTATAAAGCACCATTTCATTTCATTTCATTTCTCCTTTTGTCACATAAGCTCTTCGAGCTTTCTGCGGACGTTATAAGGTTCCCATTTCATTTCATTTCCCTCTCTAAAGATGTGGGAGATTGCGACTGAAAAACATAATTTTTTTCACTGTCCTCTCTACTTCTGAGATCCGTAGTCAATACTTTTAGTCAGTTCCGGTACAGCCAACCCCTGGCTGCTTGGCAGTATCCCACCATCATCACTTTGAGCTTCAGTGGACATTTTTCCTCTTCCCCAAGATACATATATTGCTCTCTAGTGAGGAATAGGAGACCTCTGAACTACAAAGTTTATTTCCGTGGCAGATGTAAAGGAACAGTTCACACATACCTGTGACAGATACCCACAATTTGGATGCATCCAACTGCAACGCATCATCTTCAAGCAGGGAACAATCAGGAGGGGTCTCCTCATTTATTATTGGGAACTGGGAGTTATCCTTCAACTCAACCCCACTTCCTTCACACGGATTCCTCTTGCATAAAGTTGCCTCGGCGTCCTCGTTCATCATGCAACTTGCTCCGTCGCTACTACCATATTTCAAAGGACATTTTGTATCACTGTTGTCTCTCTTGACAATCGCCTCTGCAAGTTGAGCGACCATATGAAAGCAACGATGCATATTCTGGCTGCAGGCGTGCAGTCCTGCCGCTTGAAGATTCCCAACCCCACCATCCATCCTCTCTGTTTTCCCCACAGTTATGCTATGATCAAACCCTTTGACAGAGAACTGGGGAAACACATCAGTTCTCTGGTCACGGCTCCCTGCACTCACAAGCCCCTCCTCACCAGAGCAGTGAGATTGTTGTAGCCCATGCAGTTCCATCCCTTCTACATTTTGCATGGCTGGTGACCCCTGGTGGGCGTCCCTCTTGTGCGGTGATTTCGTCCGAAGTTCTGGAACATTTTGAGAATTGAAACCTTGCTGTTTCTCGTATGACTGGCTGCCCAGGACAGCACCGAGGACAGCACAAACCTGCTTCCGTGTGCGCATTGGTTGTCTCATGATGCCTGGCTTGAGATCCCCCAGAATTCCGCTTGCCTCCACTAATCGCAGATACTTGTTGCCCTGCTTTGTTTCCTTGCACTTCTGTTTCGTAGTCCTCTTAAGGCGCTTCTGCAGTGGTGGCAGCGGGGGAATGGAACCTGCCACATATCCGAGCAGGGCAACATAGACCTTCCAATTGAGGTGCTGACTCTTAAAAAATCAAGATGAATACCAAGAGCACGAAAGGGCCAAAATGGACTACACTCAGACTTTCCGCAACAAAGTGGTGGCCACCCAGAGATACAGACGCATGTTCAATGTTAGCAGAGATAACATGGCTATCCCATCTTTCTTTTTTGGCCATTACACCTGTAAGCAAAACCAATGCGCGTGCTAGAACAAGGAGGGACGGGAGTACCATCAGCAGAATAGCCAAGAACCTTGCGCTTGCTTCCCGGACTGAGCGGTGAGATTCCTGAGGTAATATACCAGCTTCCACTTCGCTTGTTCTCCTTGCTCCCATCTTCTATTATGACTCTTGCGGCAGAGGTTGGAAGTGGTATTGTCGGGGCTATGCGCTTTTTAGGAGGAGGTAGAATCTTCTTGGTTAGTGCGGGCCACGATTGATGGACAATTCTTGAATCTGCACTGGGATTCTCGTCGAAGCTTGGAGGGAATTGCATGCGTGGTGCATCCACACACTCCTCCATCCGCTCGGCACCCGCGCTCTTGCATGATAGACCGTCCTCTTTGAACTTGATAGACTTGTACAAGGAAAAAGCAGATCCATTGGAGCCGGGGCTCATCGTAGTGCCCACCAAGCATTCAAAAAGAGAAAATTCCTAGTGAAACACTATTCCTGCATTTTGTGTCAGCTCATACTGCTCTCCCCCAGTCCCTTTTGCGGGACTTGTTGCTGACCCCTACGGCTATGATCTGGGCTCTGATCTGGTTGTGAGAAAGGGAGGATCACAAAACGCATTGCAAATTTCAAGGCAAGCTGGTAGGGAGCCCTGACTAACTTAAAAACTTGCAAGGAGTTTTAGTCAATCTACAACCGGATGCTCCTTTGCACATACAGACAGAAGTAGAATGGGAAAAAATCAAAACACAGGTTATGCAAAGCAAGAAGCACTGTCAATTCTGGCAATCAAGGTAAGTATGGCGGCATGAGAGTGACGCGTAGGAGCAGGGCAGCACTGGAGATGGCGGTAGACTTCTGTTGCCGATTTTGAACTCTCATTGTTCCGCATCGGGAAAGCAGGGCCGTCGATGTAGGATCCGTTCAAAGTTTGAATATGGCAGTGACCGTTGGCCTACGTTTGAACGTTCATCTCACTGTGAAGGGAAAACAGTATAGAACCCCACCATTGCAACAGAACAGAGGGAGAATGATTCAGGGTTGTTTCTGAATACACAAATCCTCAAGTGTTGTGCTCATGGCCATGCTCCTGATGCATTCGTGCTGAGAAATCTCCACTCTTAGGGAACTGATCTGAAGCCAGCATCATGAGAAAGCAGTTGGATAGTTTTTTTAATTAATTGCTGGGCTGGTTCAAAGGCTGGTTGTTTTGGGAGATACTTAGTTCTTTGTATGAGAGAAATTGTCACTCAATCCACAGCCTTCACAGCCAAGGAGAGGGTAAAGAGAAAAAATTCTTCCTTCAAGACACGGATAGCAGAAGTGGCTCACTTTGCTTCTTTAGACCTTGGACTCTTAAGAGCGTCTTGTAGCAGGTAGCAGGTTTGATGTAGCTAGCTGTCCACCATAGCCAGTGCTCAAGAGACTTTTCTGAACCACCTCCACTGGAACATTATATCTACATAACTACACTGCATGTCCAGCAAATACCTCCAAATCAATACCTTGTTGGTACACAGAAACAATTTTAGTTGCAGCAAACTCCAGCTATACCTGAGCTCTCTTACCCAAGGAGCCTTTTTCAAATACAGCAAGTCTAGTTGAAGATATCACCTGCTATGACAGCCATGTAACACTTAAAAGACACTTGAGGAGAGAAACATCAACTGTCTCTTGTGAACACCATTTATAGGAACAACATGGCTCCCTATAACCTGCATTGTGACAGCCGGATTCTGGCCTTGGTGCTGAAGCCCTGCTGTTTACACCTAAAGATCATCCTTCTCAAACAGTGTTGTTTCCATTTGCATGGTACAGGCTAGTTGTTTGTCCAAATTCAAGGAACCCTCTTGGGCGACAGACAAATATATGCACATCTCAATGAAGGGTTTGTCCTAAAAGTATGCCAAAATGTGGCACTGAATGTCTCACCATCTACACTGCAGGTATTACCTCATCTGCAAAAATATTACCGCTCGTTACAGAGCGTTGCTCCGATCAACACGGGGGCTGTAAAAATGTGCTGCTGGCTATAATACACAAGACAAATTCATTATGAATTGTCTCTTGCAGCCTCACAGCCTAGTCAGGCGAGTCAGTGGCGCAGTATCCGATCCTCGTAAGCAGCTACCTGGTCAAGAAGCCGATAGCCTGCCCCTCGTGTAAACTTTCTCGCAAATAAGTAGCAGGGGCATGCCTCCCCATTCGCACTGCACCATTCTATTCGCAACTCTGTCTCATAGTTGATGCTGTATATGCCCTGCCAACATCATCCCCTCCATCAGTCATGCGCTCTGAGAGAAATTTACACGGTCATTTTCTTCTTTATATCGGAGCGTAATTACAGCACTTACATAGACAGATTCACAGAGCCTTGGAGAAGTGAAATCCCTTAGGACACAGATTGGCATATGAGATTACAGCATCTGTTGTAATGATAGCCTCACAACTCATAAGCACATTTCATCTATCAAGATAACTGACTGCAACTTGAGAAACTTTGTCCTACACCAAGGCAGGATGACCTGAATGTCTTTAATGGTCTTCAGAGTGGCATTATTGACATTGAAGGTGACAGGATGCCATCCTTCCCGATCTTCACCCTTCTCAAAATTCTTCCACTGACTATAGGTCACTGTCCGTCTTTCTATTTCTGCCTCCATGTCCTCCATCTGTATCCACCAACACTCCCGGTCACACCCAGTTTTTTTGAGTGCTTTGAAACCTAAGAAGTATCCCTTCCTTCTTTCAGGAGAGTGACTTCTGGGGATGGTGAAAGTCGTTGTCAGCAGTTTGAAGCTTAATGTATCAATGTCAGTGGTTGAAGAGAATCTTTTGTACTCAACAAACAAGCAAAAATTACTGGACATGCTTCTCCACTGAATCAGAATCACTCCCCAACATATTGATAGCTATCAAAACAAATGTCCAAGGAAAGCAGTTTTGAAACGGTTTCAGGCAACAGGCTGGATGAGGCTCATCCAGGACATGCCACCCAGCAATAGCTGATGACAACCCAGTCTTGAGGAGCTGGCATTGACAGCATACTAACAACACGAAGTTGCTTCATCTAGTTCATTTAGCCCAGCATGAAATGTGGCTGTAGTTGCGCTGTAAGTCACAACGTTGAGGCGAAGTCTGTGCATGTGTGTCTCTGTGAGGTGTGAGAGTGGGAAAGTGGGAGTACTCACTGCTAAGAGAGTCTGTATGTAATGCTCATCAGGAATACAGTTGTGTTCATCCTCAGTCTTGTTGTTCACATTCTGACACAGGCAACACTGGTCATCAGCTGACTGCACATTCCCCAACGCCGCCTTATTCTGCACATCTATTTGACTGGACAAAGTGTGCATAACCACATATGACTATCATCTTCATGTACAGAGGCAGACGCAGACTGCATTATGTGCACAACTAGGCCAAATTGACCAAAACGGGCAGAGACAGACAAACAGTGATAATAAAAGGAGAACCTACAGTTTCTGGCTGATCTGCCAGAAATCAGACTGTATAACTCTTAAGCAGACTTGGGGAGGCTATGGGTTTGAGATCTCTGACTATCCTCCTAAGTGCATGGAATTCATCCAGTTCCCCAATTTGAAAAGTTCACCAGTATGCTCAACTCAAGCTCTCTACTAGTTTCTTGAGATTACTGCCGGATTCCAAAACTCCAGCAATGGGATTCCTTTGCATAGCCCATCAGTCTCACATGCTGGTGGGGTGGGGTGGGGTGGTCTGGGGGAATTGGAAAAAATGCTTGCCACCTCAAAAATTGCTTTTTCAATGAAATAAAAGGGCTGGTCAAAATGATTGAGGCAGCAGACGGGCTCACCGGCGCCTGTTGACTCTCAGATTCTGGCCTGACCACCTTCTTCTGCATCCATTTATGCATGCCAGATCCTGTCAATCTCTGCCCTGCCACAAATATGCTAATACACATACACAACAAGAGCCGGCTATAGCCATGAAATTGGATTGGAATCCAGGTTTCTGATTGCTTGAGTTTACTTCATTTGTCAAGGCAATCGACATACTCAGCAAACAAAAGTGGCACAATGCAAATAAACAAAGGCAGCACTGGAGCGCAGAAACTGCATACCTTGCAGTACTGCTGAAAGACAGGGAAAACAGTTGAATCCTCCACAATTGCTTCCGCATGGTTCCGCATCAAAACAAACCACTACCCATACCATCCATCCCTCCATATCAGACAAACAAACCAAGTAATGTAGCCTACCCATTTGCTTCTGATTGACTTACTTCCCTTCTAGCCTCACGTTCCTCCATGTAGCACAAATAAACCACCAGGCTCAAGCAGGAGGACAACTTGAGGGAATTAGATAGCAGAAAACAGACATTAACGCTTGCCACATACAAGTGAGTACCTGAGATCCTTTGCGCCATTTCTCATGTGGAATTACGAGTGCCATTTCCGGATTATACTGTGTATCTTCCCAGTCCACAAAACTATCCAGCCCAGCATCCCAGCTTCGCTATATCACTATATACCATAGGTCATCTCAATCAACTAAACCATCTCTACAGACCCAATTCTTTACAATATGTCATTTAAATCCTCTCACTATTTGGCAAACAACAGAAACTAAAGTATGCCTGAGCGAGGGGTACAACTGAGACGACATACCTGTCCAAGAAGCTCCTGCGGGATGACAGGAGATAGTCATAGATGAAGCGGAAGTTGTAAAGAGGGATGCAGCTGTACCACCCCAAGTTTCCTACCCATTAGGCATAACATGGGAGCCTGTCTCTATTGGTATCCACAGATACAGGTTGGCCTACAAACATCCAAAGAGCTACTCCAGCTATTGAAACTCTACTCCACAGACATTTACCTGTCAGACAGAAGAACGAGGCGCTGATTGAGGGGATCTTGAAGGGCTTGACTTAGGAGCAGCCGCTCTGCTTGAATCATGCTGACCTCCCCCCATTCCACCTGCAAGGGCTCCCCCATCCCCGAGTTACCCAACTAAAAATGCTCTTTAATGACACTCTAGCATCCAAACCACTTTTCTATTTGTTGGACTTCCAACCCGAAAGACTGAACACACCCACCCACACTATACAGCACTAGAACTCTGCATGATGGAATGTTATGTTCATTGTGTCGTTAGACATTCAGCAAAAGTTTTATTTCTCTTCAGATGTTTAGGTGTCAACTCGCCCTGTAGGGAGCATAGCAAATCTCACTTCAGTCAAAGATTTATTCAGCAGATATATAATCATTACCAGCACAGAGTTCAAAAGTTGTCGATTAATGAAAGAGCGGCATTTTGTGGTCTCTTCGGTGTACACAAATCCAGGCCTTGCATGGATGTACACGGTATACTCGTTTTCTCGTGATCCCTGTCACCCCCCATTTCAGACGGTGCACACATGCCTTTATATTCTTTGACTCCTGTCAGCTAATCTGCGAACAGAACCCACAAGAACCATATGCCATGGGTGATTTTTGCACATGCAATACCGATGCCCAGTAAAATTACCTTCCCAATCAAATATCCTTAACCGTGCACACCACAATCTCCAAGTGAAGAAGCCATGAGAATAAAAGATTGTGTGCAAAGTAACCAGTAGAAAAGAACAAGTATCACTTACCCATAGGAAAGGATCAGCCAAAAATACACCCTGAAAGAAACTGCATGTTGCATTAACTTACCAGGAAAAAATGTTCCCAGAGAAAATCCAGTGGCATGGAGTCGCGAGCCAGAAACAGAAATGCTATCTTGGGCTTATTGTAGAGCTTATGCTCACTTAGTGGTGTGAATGAATCATAGAAGACCAAGGCCTGCAGCTTCACCAAGACCACTATCGCCAGACAGGCCGCCATCAATAACGGTCCTCTTGACTTCCATTTCCACCTTGGGAGGCCATACATCCTCTTCCTCATAGCTGCTCCCTTCAGCATTTACAGGCTGCCTTCCATGTCCCAGTCCCCAACTCAGCCTTCAGTAATCAGGGTTTACATCATACCCCTTCACAACAACACCAACACAAGTCTGTCCCAACTCCCTCAGCCAAGCCCACATCTCATGCAACTTTTCCTTCAACGGAAAATGCCTAAATTCCATACTTCAATAAATAGTGAAATTGTCTAAACAAAGCAAGATCCGCCAAGCCGTTCAACCAACCCTGTCTATTAAGACGACTAGTCGCAAATCACGCAACGCTGCCACTCGGATCACCAATCCATTACAATCGTGCCTCATGGAGTCTACATGACATGCGCACCTTAAATTAGCCGTCGAGGAGGGTCACCAGCACTGTTGGAAAATATTGGTCGAAAGAACACCACCAAAAGATGCACGACACGCGCCCGAAGAGTAGGATAAACTCCAAAAGACAAATCTCAAAACCCAACTACAGAGAAAGACAAATCGGAGTAGATTGGCCAGAAAAAAAGACCTCCAGGAAGTGCTGTGCGATTGCAAACTACAATTGGCCGGACTGGTCAATCCACGACTGGCAACGAAGAAGAGGAAGGACCGATCCTAATCTCAGATTGTGGAGGGCGATACGATACAAGTCTATGAACATGGCGGTGACAGTCAGCCACGTTATCTGTCGCAGAAAGTAGAAGTCGTGCTGCAGGATTGCTGCGACCCCTCATGAAATCACGGACCATCAGACGCCCATTTGTCGATCCTCAAGAAAGCGTGGGAAGACCTGCGGAGAGAAAGACAGACAGAGAGAGAGAGAGAGAGAGAGAGGACGCTCTGATTCTGGGTTCAAATCTTGTCTCGTTAGAGATATTTTACAAATTTGAAATCCAGATATTATTAGGACTCCGGCTACACGTGGATTCCATTATTTTAGTTAGTGGTTATAAATGTGTACAAATGTAACGGACACGATGGAAATACCCTAAACCCTACCTACTTCACAAAAGGTCTGTGGAGATTCGAGAAGAAAGCGGGAAGAAGAAATGGTGATCGATCTCATCTGCGGCTGACAAGGATCCATAGCTGACACGCATGCTTTCAGCCTTTAAGGACACCTCCCTCCCTCGCTCATTCACACATGATTGTTGGAGCGACAAAAGGTATGTACTAAACCTGTCAGCAAGGTTCGCCGAGCCAACATCTGGATTGTCTTTTTCCTGCAGCGCTGAAAACCTGACAAACCTGCTTTTACTCGGTTGCAGAGTGGCAAAAATGTTTGCCAGAGAATTGCATGGGAATGTCCGAGTGCCCAACCTGAGGATTGGATATGGATTCGGAGCGACTCAGCTAGTAGGTCAGTAGTGCCAAAGCTCTCTCCTGCACGCAACATTACTGTTTTTCTAAAGAGACGTGAGATGTAAGAGAGGAGAGAAGCTGTTACGCTAGTCTTGTTCGTTGACGTGCAATTGTTATCTGCGAGATGCCCTGAAGATCAAAACTCCCCACAACGTACTAGCCCTCCTGAAATATCTTACAAATTGTAAGAAAGAATAAAGACAAACTTTGGACCAAGCTGATGAACCTCTCTTTTAGCCAGCTTCATGACCTTTTCCCTGCCCTTGCCTGCCACCTGGCTCTGGTTGCACTGGCAGAAGGAAAGAATGGAAGTAGGGAGAAACAATTAAGAGAGGGTCTAACAGGCTTGACCAAAATATTCCATAGAATAGATGGATAGTGCTGCTAGTCAGACTAGGTCCAATTTGGTTCTAGTGTACACTCAGCAACATAATGGCAACATAATGGCCTTTTAGTATGCAAGGATTTTTAGTGTGACAATCCTCAATGTTCCTGACACTACAGCAGAGCTTCATTCAGAAATCCTGCAAAACATACAGCATCTCAGTCATGATTTAAGGACCTCCTACCAATCTCTGTCAGCTTTCCACCATATACAAAAGAAGCATTCGGTTTCAGATGGTTTGTGTGATGAGAGACTGGCATGTCATAAACTGGTAGTGTTTCTCTATGTGAGCATCAACAGGAATCAGTGCAGGCTAAAAATTTCAGGATGCTTTGTCAGTCTCGTAAACCAGCATGTGGGATCATGCAGTCAACTACGCTGGCATTCGAAAGTCTAGAAAGTTCCTTCAAGTATCCTCGTGCAAACATATGCAGTTGAGTTTCCCCACAGGAACCCCGCATCATTCATTCTAGGATGACTTGAACTCGATCACCATTGGGGTCGGTGAAGTCTACTAAGTTCTGGCCACTTTCAAAACGGCCACGAAAGTTGAACTGTGCCTTTTCCAACATTAGCCGCAGATCTAACCCTGCAATGGCTGCATCCAACCCACCTCAAATTAACAATCACTCATCATTACAAGGCTTAGATAGGACATATCATTCCTCTCCACCTGCAAGGGCTGTGAATTCCAACAAAACACAGTCCTACCTTGTTATCTATGTCTGCTAGGCAGTCAGCAATACTAGTGTTTCCGAAACGAAAACCCAGTTCCAAGGCCAGCTGACCCCTTAAGCCCAATCCGAAGTACAATGTGCCTACTAGACCTTGCCAAAATAACCCCAATTTAAGCACACAACAAACAGCACATAAACCTTGCCTGGCTGTGGACACTTTAGTTTTACACTCATCCCCACAGCACTCTGTTAAGGGTCTGCCTCTCACTCTTCCTTACATGAAGTTCTCAAGTTCTCACCAGGAATTGTGTTTGAAAGGCCTTCCAGAAATCCAGCCTGCATCAACCCTCCCCACCAGTATTCAGGAGATACCCCAATCAATTCTTACCTCCTGAGCACTCTTACAGTTTGTGCATGAATTTCTTCCATGCAGTTTCAAAAAACAGCAACAGCAATCAAAATAGGACTGCACCACTTAATCGCTACAAGAGCGGAATTTGTAGACAAATGTGGAAACTGCCTTCAATCCCACTATAACCCTTCCCATCACCCTCTCCATCAGAGAAACAATCCAGAAGGACTTGTGCACACGTACAGGAATGCACACATCAAGTTTGACGGCACCATTGTTGCCTGTGATCTTGACGCGAACACTGCTCGCCCAAATACCTGGAAATGAGCTTCGCATGTTCCTGTTGCTTAGGCTATCCAGCACCTCTGCCTCTGTGGAACCTGCACCCTTGTTCTCTTGTTTCTCCCCTGTTTGGCTACTTTCTGGAGCCTCCAGCACTTGGTCCGGAGCAATCACCGTCACTTCTTCAGTAATGGAAATGACGGACTCACTCGATGGTGCCAATACCTCTGACAAAGTACATTGAAGATGACAGAATTACAAAGTACTCATAAGAAAGACTTGTTGTACAACTATGATGAAACAAAAAGAGAGATATTTTGTCCAATCACAGCAATCCAACCAGCTCCACTACAGTAGGAGTGTTAAAAGGAACCTGATAGGGACTCATATGCTGGAGTAGAAGTAGAGGGCTCATAGGTGTAGCGTTCTTCTTCTGCATAATATTGAGGGAAACCCACAACCTCTTGGATGGTGTCAAAGGATGGAAGGTCCTTTGGAGGTGGCAGCCGGCCACTCTTCAATGCTGTTAGGGCATCCTGCACAATATCTCAACTCTTCTCACTTATACTCCCTCTGCCATTGATCTCCATGTGCCTTTCCCGACGCCAAGAAGATGTGACCAGTGGCAAATTTTTAACTAAGAAAAGAAACAAATGCAAATGTTTCTGTCGAGAGCAGATCTAAGTGTCCCCACTATGCCTGCAAGCAGGCAGCGTCTATAGCAAAAACACAAGCTCTCACCTGTCTAAATCAGTCACGCATTCACATATGACTTGTGGGATGTAGCCAAGGACATTGCAAACTGTTACTGCGATCCTGCGAAAGAAGACTCGGTTGAAAATGTGATAGTGCGGTTGAAGGACAAGAAACTACCTGCATGGCACGAATTGACACTCCAATCAAGGATAGGGGGTACGCAATTAATTTGAACCCTATCTCATCAAGTTCCAAAGGGGAAAGAATGGGCGTTTTTCCACCACCCTCCAGCATATTCGCCTGCCATGCATCACCCAAACGGCCCAACCAACATGTCATATCTTTCAATGCACATATCTATGTTTCTTGCAAAGTTTCTTACATTGGCTCCTGTGTCATCCCAAAACTTACAGGTTCACAACTGGTTACAAAATTGATACAAAAGCATGAAAAAGACAAACTAAGTAAACATTAAAAGGTCAACTACATTGGCACTTGAGGTCAGAAACTAAATAGAGACATCAGCGGTTGGCTGCCTATCTCCAGGCCTTCCCATTAAATAGTACAAGAATCCTTTCCCCACCCTCACTAACAGAAACATCCCTCAACTCTCTCAGGAATACAGAGTACAAATCATTCCAGCATGACAAGGTACAGCCAATCAAAGTGAACCACAGCCCCACAAAGAAAAACTATCACCTTCTGAGTGCTTCATTCTTTAACATCTCATGTTCAGATGGTTAAACTAGTGGTTAAGACTCACGAAACAGTCGTGACTAACAGTGCAAGATTTTTACTCCCCTTTGCTAAATTAGAGAGATTAAACAGACAGACCATTTTGGGCACCCCAGGTGCAACATTACAGAAGGCACGCATTTCATCCTGAGAGGCCAGTGCATCAACAAAAAGAACATCAGCACCAGCGTCTGCAAATGCTTGCACCCGCCACAGGGCCTCATCTAGCGATACTGCCTGTCGTGCATCGGAGCGTGCCACAATTACAATGTCAGAGCGTGCCTCCTTACGAGCATCCACGGCTGCACGGATTCGCATCACTGCTTCATTTCTGGCAACCACTTGACGGCCCTTAGTGTGTCCACAGGCCTTGGGTGCAACCTGCTTGCCAACCCGTCACCATCACTTCGCCAGACCCCCACACAGAGATGTCCAACCACAAGGCAAGGCGACCTGTACCGCACAGTGCCTATGCAAGCATCATTGTCTATTCGTGCACACACTCGAACAACTCAAAAGAGCAGCACTCTGCCACCAAGCTATGTGGTCATGCAACTTGAAGATAGCCAATGTGGTGCTGGTTAACCTGATCTATGCAGATTCATACAGCTTTCACTTGATTAGAGATAATCCCTTGAAACTAGAACTGCCAATCTTTTAGTGGACATCTTTTGCTCAAATGTCCAGAATAGACTAACTATCCTGCCATAGGTGCATGCCAGGGAATCGTTGTCACCGCCTGTCAAGCCTTTTTGGCCAGAAAAGGAGGACATATTTAGGGACCAATCCATACAAAAATGGTTTGAAATACTTTTTCAACCATGTCTTCGTCAGCACTTTTGGACCCAGAACGTAGCCACAAGAGAGTGGGAGGGTAATACCTGATCCTCAAGAAGGATTCCTGCAAAGCCTGCTGCAATGTAACCCTTTACAGTCCGCTTCACATTAAGCGCATTGCCATAGCCAGTGTCAGCATCACCTATGACTGGAATGGTCACTGCTGAAGTAATAAAGCAACCCTGGTCGACCATTTCACCATAAGATATGAGTCCCGCATCTGGGGCTGCCAAACGAACTGTCGACACTGCAAAGCCTGTCACCACCCTCCACAGGCTTCCGAAGTTAAAGACCCTTGCCTCACTTCATGGTTCTCCAGAAATGATCAAACAAGGGGGGCAGCCAATGGGTGCAGGGTTTAAGGGTTAAGGCTCCTCGTTTTGAGACCTCCACAGAATGCTTTCCCGGAGCAAACGAGAAGGCAGAAGCAAACCAAGAAGAGCCCATAAGAACTTCCTGTGTATCTGGACGCTGGTATCACAGGTATCTGATCCTCAAACTGACCTTTGAGCTCAGCATGATGTGGATTCAATCCAGGAGCTATCTGCAAGCTCAATTGTGGCTGAACCAATTAGGACGATATTCAAGGAAAAGTTGTCAGAAGCAAACCATTCATTTGTCAACATGCTAGAGTGTGAAGATATCAACAGTTAGGCCTGAAACAACGATGTCTTCTTAAATATCTGGCTCTGTCCAATGGTGTGGAGCTTTTGCACGTACAGCGTTTCATTGTGCTGACAGGCACAAATTCTGGAGGCAGTCTAAATGATAGAGGCAGAGTTGGCTGGTCAAAGAGCTCACCACTCATAAAAGTGAAGCTAAATCCGGCCATCTCCACCAGCCTGGCGCTGAGAGCATCGTGGCATGCAGGCCCCTGATGAATCCCTGGTGATGTCAACAACTTCCTCAGTGCTTCTGCCCGTGTCTCTGCTGCGAGTGAGCCATCTCCACCTGTCGTTGCTTTCACACTCAGGTCTCTACGTCCCCTGGCAAAGTTTGCAGGCCCTTTCTGCAGCGAACATCGGATGAAATTACAGGCATCTAAGAATCCCAAAAATCAAGCAACTTACAATCAACCTCAAGCACTTACATTCCAAAGATCCAAGTGCAGATGGGTTCTCACCTCAGACACATTCCCCAGTATTAATGAGGGGCACCTTGCGACACCCAATTTGCGTGGTCGCGCATTCTGAATTCTCGCCGAACCCTTCAAACCCTCCCACTGTGGTACAAAACCCGCTCCCCAATCCTTTCCAAAGTTGGGAGTTCCTAAGTACGTCCGCCATTGTCCAGCCTGACCACATAATCCAGCTAAGCTAATCGTCATTCCAGGCTGAGCTGATGCCATGGGAGACGGAGATGGACACGAGGCAAGCATGGTAGAGCAGCTCTCTTCCCCTGCTTATCAATCTCTGTCTCCCCCCCTGCATGTGCCAGGCATCCCTGTTTTCGTTACACAGATAGATGCTCTGATCAATGCAACCGAGCTTAGGGTGGGGTACCCATTATTTTCCAGTTGATTGCAGTTCTGATGCCAACCAGGCCTGCAAGTCAAGTGAAAGAAAAAAGATTTGTTGGCCCTGCCCAACTTGGCAGGACTACGCAAAGGGTTCTCGAATATTGTGCCGATATTGCGGATTGGCAAATGGATTAGATAAAGACAGGTGTACCGGTCACGTTGTACTGGTATTGGAATTGGGTTGGGGTCTTGAGTCTTGAAGGGGGCGCTCAAATTTGAACATTGGTCCTAAGTCCTAAGAGCAAAGTTCTCACAAATAGAATACTGGTATAACTATCGCCTTTTTGAGAAATTGGAATATGGTGGCAATAACTTAGTAGGGTATGGCATTCTGTAATACCTACCAGGACATAACCGATTTTTAGAGCAGACTCGCTGACGTGGCGTGCTGTTACTGGATTTGAGGAGGGGTGCTATATGTGGTATTCTACGACCTACTAGATTTTAACTACCTACGCGGCTCGGTAGGTCCTGGCTCCCTGCTATATCCGGTAGGTACGTACAAGGGTAAACTGACTGGCTTGCTGCCCTAAAAACTGGTTGTGTCCTGGTAGCGCTCGAGAGGAGCCCCTGCTATTGGATATAGCAGGTCGCCATAACACCTCGCTGCTAACGCGGCTAGGTAGGGCCTGGCTCCATGCTATATCTGGTAGTAGGGGCTCTTCTCGAATGCTACCTAGTCCGTAGCAGTCGGGAGCAGCTTGCTCGCCGCATAGCCGCCTTCTGATTGGCCTTGAGGAGGCAGCTATGACGCGGTAGCATGGCTCCGTATGTATATGGAGCCCTACTACAGGCCTCCACCACCCGTAGACCGCATCCTGCGCGATGTCTACTGCTGGCAATCGATATGGGACAATGCAGGACCAATGCGATTAATGATTTACGACCTACCTGCTGTTACTTATACCTACCTTCTAGACCAAGAGACAGGTTCAATGATCCACTTTGTATATGTTACCATATGTCTCCACAGCCTCCTGACGCGCGGCCTTTCGAGCGACGTACAAATTATCTTAGACCTCCTTACTTAAGGCAGTGGGTGGTATCCTGTGAGCGTGCTCACGTGAGCACGGCGTGAGCACAACCCCCGGTCATAGGGGTTAAATGTTTTCAAACCGTGGTCATAGGAATTACATGTTAACAGGCACGGTGCATATGAGTACCTTCAGATTTATTTTCTCAGTGCGAAAATAACTTTTCTAGTGCTTAAATTGCCGATACCCGGACTGAAAACCACGATTTTTGTTTTTATGGAATTTTCTGGGGTATCCAGTCACATAAGGTGAGGAAACCCCACGCCTATAGGGTAACATGTTATCGTGTATAGGTGTTACTTGTTTGTTAAGTGATGTTGTGAGGGCCTATGTGAGCAATTAAAAAAAAAAATCGCAAAGTTTTTAGTTTCTCAATTTTAGTTTCGCTGGAGAATATTCGAAAGGCATCTAGGGAAATATCCTTAATATTCGCTTGTGCTCACGTGAGCATGCTCACACGCTACCCAACCTCAAGGCAGTTAGGACCTGGCACTGGTTACCCAAAATTTCGTCCAAACCAATCATTTGGTTATCAACCAAGGCAAATTGATATGTCTTTAGAACCCTTTAGCTTTCAAGCTGAGCAAAACACAAAACTAGTGCAAATGAATGGTAAGAAACCCTAAGAGTTTATTAGGTAGGTTGAAAGTGGGTAGGTCGGTAGCGGCTTGCAAGCTGCCTACTGCTATGTCAGATAGTGGCTGCGTGTCGCCCTGCTACCGTTAATAGTAGGGGCTCCCTATATACCTCGCCGCTACCGCGGCTCAGTATATACAGAGACCCTACTATTAATAGTAGCAGGGCTCCTCGCAGCCACTATCTAGTCCATATCAACCCGGGCTCTCATTTGAAGATAATATCTCTTCAATGCGCCCATGGCCCCCGCCAGTGCGGCCCGTGGAGTCAGCTCATAAGCCCAGTGGCCATCCACCAAGTCTACCGGAGGGTCCTATAGTCTAGTCTATTCTGGAGAGTCTGCTGGAGAGTCCGGTGGACCCAGAATCCGCTGGAGAGCATCCACTCTGTAGTCTAGTCCACCCTGCAAGTCTGTTGGAGGGTCCACTCTACGTGTAGAGTGGACTGGGAGTCCACATGGGCCAGCCTGCTCAAAGGTCGGTCCGCCGCCGTAGAAGAACAAGACTTAAGAAAATTTCAGAAAGAACCATTATACAAAATATATAGTAATTAATAACATACCCATTACTACTTGATAAGAAGTGAACACGTACCCGTTGCTTTTTACAAAAAACCTTAGAAATAACTAATGTTTTATGTACATTAGACTTGCTTGCCTGGCAGACCCAGCAGCAGACTGAGCCGCAACGGATCCTCCGACGGGTAGGGGCGCTCCCACGCTTCATGACCTTCTCTGCTACACGTGGGCCTCGTCGCAGGCACATGCATGCGCATTGAAGATGCTATTATGTTTCAATGAGAAACTATCAACCCGGGTACATATATTTTTCTTGACATTCAATACGGGCCAATTCCATGCAAAATTTAGAGTTTTTTAAATGTACAGATGCATTTTATTTTATTTTCCCTCCTTATCTTTGCGAGGACTGAATGATGATTGTGTCAACGCAAGGATGATTTGTTCCTCCCTCGGTAAGCTCTCTTTGGTGTATTCATCCCACTAGGATGCCTATCCACATCATGAAGAACCTTAGAGTGTGTGGTGACTGTCATACCGCCTCCAAGTTCATCTCAAAGATTGTTGGGCGAGCAGTCATTGTGTGGGATGCAAACCGCTTTCACCACTTCCAGAATGGGACTTGTTCTTGTGGGGATTACTGGTGAACAAGCAATCTGCAAAGCAGCTGGGAGACTGCAGTGCATCAAAGGTGAGGATGGAAAAAATGACTATATCTCACTTTTTAAGTCAAAAATTGACGTCGAAGAACCCATTTGAATCATTGAAAGTGGCAGCACTTTTTGTGAGTAGTGGATGATGATGATCAGAATTCATGTATAATTGTCAGACAGCAGGGTTGCAGTCGTAAAAAAATGTACTGCAGAGGAGCTGTAGATAATTGCTGGGAATAACTAGCCACAACAGAATACTAAATTTATGGGGATCAAAAGTTTGCCTTGAAAAAGATTCAAGAAGGGACGACCCAAAACATCAAATGAAGCCTGACTACTCAGAGAAGCCTTACTACTCAGAGAGTGACTTCTTTCCTATAAATGTTGACGGTCCTCCTTACCGATTTGTCTTGATCATCATCGCAAAATGTAGTATTGTCTGCTCACCATTCAAAGATTGTAAAACTCCATATGATTTTCACCTCGTCAGATAACTGAAGCTAGTATCAGATAACTTAGAGTAATGATATAAGAACTTTTGAGCAAGCAACAACCAGTGGGCCTCTTGGCTTGCAACAGTAACACCTCACTGACATCAATCTCATCCAAATAAACTTGTGCCTGAGTCGCAAGATGACAGTAGCCTAATAAATAATAATGGAATTGAAGCACTCCACCAACTCTTTTCCTGCCTTCCCAACCTCATATGTTGCATCTCTTAAGATCACAAGGTTTGGAGGAAGCCCAGGGACCATTGGAGTGGTAACTCGTTCTATAGTCAACCTTAATCTTGGCCTCCACTGCTGGTTCCCGCGTGGTCCCAAATCTTGTGTTCCTATGTGATTTGGTGTCTGTGCATGATGTAAATCCTTGATGTGGCTGGTCCACATGTAGACATGCAATACAATCTTCAAAAAATCACATAGTAGTGATGCAAAGTCTTAAGCAATACTGTAGTGAATTGTTAGCTTAAAAAACTTTTAAGAGAGTGATATAAAAGAATGATGCTTATATACCCTTGGAGACGTGCATACTCTTGGAAGTACTGTGTCGGAACGTGTATCAGTCGAAAACACCCATTTTCATTGATTCTTCGAATACAGGGCAGTTACCGTGTGCGCAGAACCCGTGAGCAGATTCCCCCATGCGTGAGCATATTGTAAGCGTGAGCAGATTACTGATGCGGACCCTAAAACCGAGGGGACAAGCTCCATGACGACCATGTGGCACGAAAATGCGATGAAAAAGTTACGGATGAATGTATTTGGGATGAAAGTAAAAGGGAATGGATGAACGTTGGATGAGTTTTGGATGAACAATTGCCCAGATGAGTAAACCATGGATGACTACAACAACATCTATCCTCAGGGATGAACATGCGCAGGGAAGCAGGCATTAAGCTATCGTCAACGACAGCTTAATTCGTAGCCCATATCAGCACATGACAAATGAACCCATGAAATAAATAAATATCTCCCCAAGAAAAAACCTTACCCATAAGCATTCATGTGCAGGGAAGCAGGCATTAAGGTGGCGTCAACGCCAGCTTAATTCCGAGCAGGGGCACATGACATTTCAACACAGGCAAAAAAGCCTTAGCGGTAAACATGTGTGTGCAGGGGCTGGGGATTAAGGTGTTGTCAACGCCATCTTAATTCCCAACCCCTGTTGGCACATGAGAATTCAACCCAACAGAACAAATTAAAACAAAAACCCAAAAATGAATGTGTTGTTGAGTTTAAATAAGTGTATTTTAAATTGGCAGGAGCTAATTCCAGCCCAGAAGACCAGCCAGATTAAGGTGTCGTCAACGACACCTTAATCTGGCACATTCGGAAAACCAAAAAAAAAAAAAAAAAAAAAACTGATTTGTTTTTTTTTGTTTTTTGGTTCTTTTTGGGCTGCTCTTCTGTTTCTATATCCTTAGAGGGGTGGAGATTAAGCTGGCGTCAACGCCATCTTAATCCAAACCCAGACAGACATACATGTAGACAGACAGACATGGTTCTTGAGTGATTTCTGCTTTGTCTGTTTGTCAATTTCCTTGTGCTTAGAGGGGTAGAGATTAAGCTGGCGTCAACGCCATCTTAATCCAGACCCAGACAGACAGGTACACAACAGACAGACAAACAGACAAACAGATACACAAACAGACGGTACGACTTCAATGGTTGTTTCTTTTCTGTTTTTCAATTTCCTTGAGCTTAGAGGGGTGGAGATTAAGCTGGCGTGGAATGTGCCTACGTCGTGAGCAGGTGCACACTCACATCATCCAAAGCGGATCCCTTCAAAATCTTTTCTTACACACCACCCTTGCGAACATGCCAGGTATGTGCGGGAGCATCATGGATGCTCACCAGAATTGAGAATGCCTGAACGCTCTTTGATCACGTGGACTTTATCATGATGGATTTACTAAGCATTCTTCTAGCAGGAATGGTTTGGAGACCAACGAGCAAATGATGCGAGAATGCTCTACCCGAACCAAAGACGTTTGTTTGTTTTTGCAATGCCCACAAGCCTGTGAGCTCCGCAAAACACTAAATAGATTGAAGGAACAATCATCTTAATCCAGACCCAGACAGGTAGCCATTCAGACATACCATTGCAATGACTCTCTGTGATGTGGTTGAGCAAATTCACTCAGTGGAGATAGAACACAGGATGCAACATAGGAAGGTCACAAAAAGGGGTGCGACCGATCATGGTCACTTTCATTAGCGGAGTCAATGTATGTTGGCCTTCTGTTTGGACTTCTAACATGATTTTGTGGATCCATTTGCACTCCTGCAGGGGCTTCGTTCCATGCCTACAAGTATGCAGGAAGGCATTTTTTTGGGATGGAGGGGGAGGAGCAGCTCTACTCTCAAGTCATCGCACCATTGTCTGAGGGGTCATCGCATTCAACCCATATTGAGAATATTGTGGTGGAGCAGGAGTTGCAAGAGCCCGATGCTCTGGATGTCGATTCTGATTTCTCATGTGAGTAAGTGCAAGTTCTGTTGTGGCACTTGACTGACACGACGACGCATCTTGGTGCACAAGTTTGGCCAGCATAATATATGTGGAGTTACATTATTGGTATATGTTTGCAGGAGTCCCATGACGCCACAATTTCTGCCTTTCTTTGCCAATCCTGAATTTTTCCCAAGTCCAAGAGCAGATTTTGAATTGTCATGTTATGCGGAGGCTGCAGTGTGCAAATTTAGTCTCTTTTCATCTCCTCCTCATATGCTTTACGACAGAGATGGTTTTGTGCAGAGCAGGGCTAATGTCTTCATAGACAGTTGTGCCTTCGTTTTGGACACTGACTCCAGTAGCAGTGGATATTCTTCGTCAGAATGAATCGGCTTCTTTCAAATGATTTTTATTAAAGCACCAAATGGCCTCTCCACCTTCTTTGCAATTGGGTGTGAGCATCTCTCTCGACTGTGCGACCGATCATGGTCACTTTTATCGGCCATTCATCCATCATCATCCGTCATTCATCCATAATGACCTTGTCGGTATGCATGTTATACTGGACACTACCCGCAGTAATAGGTCCTCTAAGCCGAACAAGGTCCGTGGTTACAAGTGAGCAGATCCTGAAGCGTGAGCAGAATTCTGCTCACGGATTCTGCCAATGCTCAATCCTCTGCATTATAAAAGGTCGACTGTGAAATGTTTCTCAAAACCATGCTTACAACAAAGTACACTAAGTCCACACATTATTGGGAAAATTATGACCTGGTTTTCTGTCGAAGACCCGGTTAAAAATGCACCATTAGGTGTCACTACAACAGATCCCGACTTTAATGTCTGCCACATTTGCCCAGTCGTAGCATATATATGTCTACAAAATGCAAGGGGGCAGTCTTGGTTGCCAATTGTGACCACCAGAAGTCGTATATGCCACCTTGTACCTCCGCCACGTCAGGATCTGCCGTCAAACATGTTTGACCAGATAGGGGAAGATGGTAGATACGACTAGGAGTCATGGCCAAAACTGCAACAAGATGACATGGGCATGAGAATGTATGACTGCCAATATTCACGACTGCACGTGGCGATTGCTGGTTGCCCAAGGAGTGTCTATGTGGAAAATACAAAGATAAATGGATGCAATAGAACGAGGATGTGACTACAAATGACAACGTGTCTACATATCATTGCTCGCGTGGTTGAAATATTGTGGTGTTGTAGTGTGAATATGTGGTTATTTTTATTTTATTACAGCTGTTTGATGGACTAAGTACTTAAGATTTTACAACATTTAAGTAGTTGGATGAATGGCAGTGATGGATGAATTATGACTCATTGGATGAAGACATCCATCCGCCAAACATCCATGTGCCCTAGATCGGCGGGATTTATGAGTGACGGCGTTCTTCATGCAAGCACACAAGCACGGATATGGCGAGCTGCTGACACTTTGTATTTTGGAGCAGACATCAGCCTATATGCCTTAGTTTTTGGTTGCAATTTACTCTCCTGTTCCCTAGTCAATATTTGCTATGGCGGCTGAGTTAGTTTTCCAGACAGAGCTAGTTGAGATGGTCGATTATAGGAGCTGCAGGTGTAGTAATTGCACAGGCAAATGGGGCTTGGGTTTTAGGGCAGTTTTTGTGAGAAGGTGCTTCTGCTTGCTTTGGGGAGATGGTAGTGAGGTAGTGAGGTAGAGAAGTGGAAGTGGTGATGGTGACGTGAACGAGAGACTTGGGCTTCAAGCTGGGACTCGGAATTTTGTGTGTGGAAGGATTACACTGATGGAGAAGTAAAAAATCGACTGTTTGGGTCACTGTTTGTTTTCGTGCATTAGTTCCTGCGTTGTTGCCATTAGACTGGATGTGAAGAAGAAATCGGCTAAGCAGACAACAGACATCCTGAGAAGACTGGTACCTGCTGAAGTGGTGCATGAGGGAGAGACGCTAACTGGAGGAGAGATTTGTTCAAGCAAAAACTGGCATTCACAAGGAGCCTTTACGAAACACAAGAGGCACTGGGAATCACAGGTGAAGCTCGAAACAACCACCATGCAATGTACCATCAGCCCCGCTGGGGTGGGTGTCCCTTTTTCTGGAACTCGATCCGAAGATGTGGTGGAATGGTTTGAAAGAGTGCAAAGGGCCATGGATGAGGCGAAGATAAGCAAATCCTTGAATTCAAGATAACAAACTGGAAGCACATATGATTTGTAAAGACAAGATTACCCAAAAGTCAGTATGATCTTGGGCAGTAAATCTCCCAAATTTGATTGGCCCCAATGATGTCCTCCCAGTACATTTTGAACCCTCTCAGGTATGGGGTGTTCCTGAAATCCATAGCAAGCATTCAAAGGGACAAACCTGATGGGTCCATGAGAAGTGTCCCTCCAAGTTTTACTGATATTCTGGGTGCATAAGTAACCCAAGTATCTCTATAAGTAGCCATTGTAGCTTAGTACCAAGATGTTGGTTTCATGGGGCAAAGAATTTGAACACACCTGAAGTCTACATTGGGCTGACATCATGCCTTTGGCACTTCAACTTGTCTAGTGGAAATCATTTGTGATTGTGCCTTGGCTGACCCCTGCATTGTCCAACTTCCCTGTCTTGACAGACATACCCTATCTCTTCATGATTTTACCACAAACATACATAATTTGAATCATGGTCATTGTAAAGAACTATAACTCACAGACGGAGAAGGTGTTCGTAGTGTAGATGATGGGCATTTTTGTCCTGCGACATGAGCCTGGGCATGTTCTCCTCGGCTCACCGTGGCATCTGCCGATGACACAGTCGCCTCGTACTGGCGTGGGAGGAGTGGATCATCCTCGTCGTCCTCAGAAGAGCCCTCATGCAAAATTGTAGTCTTCATCATCTTCAGTCTGGCACTTTGCCTTGCATGACCTTGATCCCTAGCTTTTTCCTTCGGAGTGCGTGGCTTGCGAGGGCGTTTCGCTCCCGCAAGCCTGCACAAACACCTCCATGACCTCTCTCTCAAACAATCACAAACAAATGCAAGCATACATACCTAATACTCTTAAGCTTACGCTGAAGCACAACCGCACCCTACCAAGAAGTAATGGCTGCCCACAAATGACAGCGGACATCTCCCGCCTAATGACACAACCTCCTCAAACCTAATTGTCACTCACCGCATGTTGTTTTGCCTCTTTGTTTGTACAAGTCGCAGCTACTCGCCCCCATTTGTGCTATGAAGCTTATGAGAGCTGTAGGAAGGTCAGAGGATAAGGTGAATCACGTGTTTAGTGGGTGGGTAACCAAAGTCAGGAACTAAACTCACCCTTCTATCGACTGCTTGAACGTTGCTTCCACCTCCTTTATGGCAGCAATCTGGCGCTCTCGGAACTTCTTGTACTCAGTGAGAGGGACTGTCACTTTGAAGACCTTCTGCTTCACCATGG
The DNA here is from genome assembly GCA_030704615.1 of Takakia lepidozioides. Taxonomy (NCBI): domain Eukaryota; kingdom Viridiplantae; phylum Streptophyta; class Takakiopsida; order Takakiales; family Takakiaceae; genus Takakia; species Takakia lepidozioides. The sequence goes on from CM060732.1 coordinate 48,875,678, forward strand.
ACACTCAGAAATGGCACTTACAGATGCAGAAGATATAGAAATAACACATTGGCAGCTGGATGCATAGGCGTAGAATAGATGACCGTCTATGGCGAATGGAAGAAGCTTATGCCACAAGGAATGGGCATACAAAAATGCTATGCAACTGCGATGAGTGTCATGGAGGAAAACTCTTGTTGTTGGAAACAGTGAGGAATCATTACATGATATACGGGAGGGATCCTCTTCTCCGACGTTGTTCTCTTCCGGTACGATCGCCACTTTTCCTTCAGCACTTGAGTTTGAATTTTGAATGCAACGATCCTCTTCTCCACATGTCGAGATTTCGTTGGGTGTTGTAGTCAAGAAGTCATAAGATACAGACGTGACTATGACTACGTCACTTCCGTTATCACTTTAATTAATGCACATGTCGTGTTTTCATTGGTCATGTGTAGTTATGTAGTCATATATGACTAACTAAGTGACTGCAACTATGACTTCAATGGCTACAAATGTCGTGCTTTGATTGGGTGTATAATCATAAGATACATACGTCAATATGACTGCATCACTGCAACGTCACCGTGCCTCCCATGTCATAATATGAACAAGTGTCACATCGTTGTTGGTCCACTCACAAGATGACTATTGGGGTGCAAGGATGTGAATATTCCGATGATGAAGACGAAGGCCCTGCGGCACAGCGGGAGCCCAATGTCACAGAGAACGCAGATGATGGTGGTGGATTGGAGGTAAAAATCCAGCGTGCATTGCAGGAAGCGTTTATCTTTGCAGATGCAAATAGAGAGGACCCTATTCATGGTGGAACCAATCACACATTTGCCGATCATGATGATGACCTCGACGATTCCGGAGACAATGAATTTGATGAGAATGCTCACCTGCACGTTGATCCCGAGTATGATAAACTCTTCCGACAGTCGCAATGTCCACTTTTTGAAGGGTGCTCGATCAGCTGGCTGCAAACAACTTTGACGTTGCTGAACGCATGCACTACCCACAAGTGCACCAATGCATTTGTGGATGAGCTTCTGGGATTGTTACGTAAGAGTTTTTTTGCCTAAAGAGAATTCATTGCCGAAAACTCACTATGAAGCAAAAACCATGATTGCCAAGATGGGATTGCAGTACACCATGATTCATGCCTCTGAGCGTGGTTGTGTACTCTTCCGTGGGGAGTATGAGAATGTAGACATTTGCCCAGTGTGCCGTTGTTCCCGTTTCATTCCAGGTTGTGGAAGTGTGCCCAAAAAAGTATTGCGACACTTCCCTGTCATTCCAAGGTTGAAACGTATGTACCGATGTAAATCGATCGCTAACCTCATGACATGGCACGATAGACATAAGAACCAGGATGGGTTAGTTTGACATCCAGCTGATAGCAAATTATGGAGACACATTGACACCACATTTGAGGATTTTGCTGCAGAGCCACGATCTGTGCGATTTGGATTGGCATTAGACGGTGTAAATCCCTACGGAGCTCAATCCACCAGTTGGAGCACATGGCCCGTTCTCTTTGTCAATTACAATCTGCCTCCGTGGTTGATGACCAAAAAGTTTTTTGTCATGTTAGCGCTACTGATTCCTGATAAGGAGTCTGTTACCTCTGACAACGTAGATGTTTACATGATGCCCCTAGTGGAAGAGCTACTAGAACTATGGAGAGGGATTGCAGCTCATGATGTTTCATGTCCTCGTGGTTAACACGAATTCACACTGAGGGCAGTGTTGTTGTGGTCAATCCATGACTACCCTGCATAGGGTGTTGCTACACCATGAGCTTGGAGGCGTGAGCCTGTGAGCCCAGGAGCCCGTAAGCCCAGCATAGGCTCACGCCACGTCATCTATGAATTCCGAACTTACAGGGTGTATTTCCGCGGGAGGTGCCTATAGCCGCGGATTCACTTATCATTTTCAGTCATTGCAGATAACGTCTTTTACATCCATCCCACCCCCCGCCCTCGTGTCATAAACAACGATTTGATTAGTGTTCAATTGCCGAAGTGAGAGAGAATGAGGGTGCTGGTTACATGAAGCTTTCTTACCAGTCCAAACTTAGTAGCAGCTTACAGTGCAGATCCCCAAACCCAAAAGTTAGCGGAGTGGAGTTGAGGCTTGGACATGTGAAAATCGCCCACATGGAATAGTGTAATTTAGATGTGGTGTACATACTAAGCCCTTGCATGTTTGGAAATGGATGAATGTCCTTGTATTTGAATGAAACATTATGCGGGATGGCCGGGATGAAATCAATGTATGCAGTTTGACTTGACACAAGCTAATGCACTTTTGGCAGGTTCCCCTGCAGATGCTTGAAAAGTATAGTTTGTGGCACCCACACACGTTTTGTTTTTTTTGTTCCCACGAAGATGCCCTGAAAGTAGTGTGCGGCACCGCACACTCCTTTCGGGGCATCTACGGTGCACGTTTTCTCTGCAGCTGCCCACTCCACACACGTTTTTTATTTTAATTTTAAATTTTTTTAAATTTTTTCGGCGGAGCACATTTTCTCTGTAGATGCCCATCCCACACAAGATTTTTTTATTTTTTATTTTTTATTATCATTTTTTCGTTTCCTCGTAGATGCCCGGAAAACAATGTGCAACACCACACATTGTTTCTAGGGCTTATGGGGAGCACGTTTTCTGTGCAGATGACCATCCCACATGAGTTTTTTTTTTTTTTTTGGTTCTCTCGCAGTTGCCCGGAAAACAGTGTGCGGCACCGCACACTGTTTTCAGGGCATCTACGGAGCACGTTTTCTCTACATATGCCCATCCCACACACGTTTTTTTTTTTGGTTTTTTTTTTTTTTTTCCCACACTTATGCCCGAAAAACAGTGTGCGGGGCACTGCACACTGTTTTCAGGGCATCTGCGGTGTTTTTTTTCTCTGCAGCTGCCCATCCCACACATGTTTTTTTTTTTTTTCATTCCCACGCAGATGCCCTAAAATTAGTGTGCGGTGCCGCATACTACTTTTAGGGCATCTACGGTGCACTTTTTTTTTGTAGCTGCTCATCCCGCACACGGTTTTTTTTTTTTTAAATTATTATTATTATTATTATTTATAAGTTCCCATGCAGTTGCTCTGAAAACAGTGTGCGGCACTGCACACTGTTTTCAGGGCATCTGCGGTGCACGTTTTCTCTGCAGCTGCCCATCCCACATACGCAATTTTATTTTTTTTGCCTGACAAGTACAGCGGCACAGAACATTCTCTCGAAAGACAAAAAATGACCTACAGGTGAGGGGAGAGGCAAAGGAAAGGGAAAGGGGAAGTGAACCTAGACGGGTCTCTTTTCAGTGTCGGTTTATTTGCAATATGCAGCTTAAGTTGGCAGACTACACAACGTTGCAGTCAATGAGTCTCTTTTCATTGTCGGTTTGTTTGGACTATGCAACATAAGTCGGCATACTCTAAATGCATATTCCCACAGTTATAGGTCCCTCAGGTATAGGTATCTTATGTTTCGTCAAATGTGTTATGACATCTACTGACATGACGGACGCTCACGCTTATGTGGCGTGAACGCCACGTCATGCAAAGGGAGCTTGGGCTCACGCCACGTCAGCCAAGTGTGAGCCAACTCCCAGGCTCACAGGGCTGGGCTCACGCCCTAGCTACGATGCCCTGCATATGGCTTGCTCTTAGGTCAAGTGACAAAAGGTTATGTTGGTTGTCTAGCTTGTGGACCCGGGGTGACTTCACAGCAGTTCCACACATGTGGGAAAACTGTTTTCTTGGGCCACCGAAGATTTCTGGCCCGCAATCCTCCATATAGAAGGTAGATAATGTTCAATGGCACTACTAAGCATGGAACTCCTCCAAAAATGCCAACTAGAATACAAATCAGGGAGCTTGCAACAGCTTGCACTGCATGGGTAGAAAACGGAGGGACGCCAGATAGCAGGACAGACCCAACAAAAACTCATGGAGTTAAGCGATTGTCAATTTTATATGTCTTACCTTATTGGGAGGTAATTCCTTCATGGCCTTTAAATTGGCTGTGTACATTTTTGCGTTTTTTGTTTAAATTGTGATGAGTAAATGCTCAATTGCTTATGTGTTCATTTTGTAGGGTCTCCTCATCCGCCACACGTTTGACACAATGCATTGCGAGAAGAACTTGGCTGAAAATATTATTAAAACTATCTTTGGTGAGAAAGACACATTGAAAGTTCGCTGTGATTTGGAGCTACTTGGGATGCGCCCGGAATTGTGGCTATAACGTGATTCTGACAGAGCAGATACGTTAATTATGCCTCCTGCCCCTTATGTCCTCACTGAGGCTGAGTTAAAAGTCTTTTTGGAGATTGTGCAGAACTTGTTCAAAGTGCCAACAGGCTACGCATCAGCTTTCAAAAAGCATGTGGTGAAGAAGAAATTGTCTGGCATGAAATCATATGACTATCATGTGCTCATGCAACAAATTATACCGCTTGCTATCCGTGGGCTCATGGCAAGTGGTCCTCGCAGGGCCATTTTGCGAGTATGTCGTGTATTTAAGAAGTTGTGTGCAAAAGTGGTGAATCCTGCAGAGTATGAGGAATTGAGAATTGAAGCAGTTGTCACTCTGTGTCTTATAGAGAAGGAGTTCCCACCATCATTTTTTGATGTGATGACACATCTGGTTGTTCACCTAGTGGACGAGTTGTACTTATGCGGGCCCGTAGCATCTCGTTGGATGTACCCCATGGAGCGGGCAATGAAAGATATGAAGGGCTACGTAAGAAACATGGCAAGGCCCGAGGGGAGCATGACAGAAGGATACCAATTTGAAGAAGCATTGGGTTTTGCACAGAGTATATGGCAGGATTTGATGGAAGTGTACGAAGGGTGTGGGATGCAGATGAGGGAGAATCTGTGGAACGTGAAGCTGTGGAAGGAAGTTCTAAAGCCCAAAAATTGAATGACCTGCGTGATATTGTACATGAGTACATCATTCATAACCATCCTCGCCTGTCAGTCATGTTGGGGTAAGAAATCTATACCATTGACATTCAGATTTCCAAGTTTTAGTCATTTCTCATTAGTTGGCATATGGTGTCTCTACATATCTCCCACGCCACCTCTGTCAATCTCCTGGCTGACCCTCAGATTGTGACAGGATATATGAAGCAGAGTCCACACGGATAGAACCCAGACGACGCTTGTTTCGTGAGGAGCAAGGGCTGGAAGACATGAGCAATCCAACGGCAATTCAGTACCCTCCTGATTTGCATCCCCATTTGTTGTTTGGCTCCCTCAAGGTGTACGGGATCATCTCTAAACTCAATCAGATGGACTTGATCCTACAACACGTGAGGAATTACTGGATTCAAGGCCTCCATTATTTACTGCCATGTCATTCAAGAGTATGACAACGTATGGTAACCATTACACCCTACAGGGTTACTGTCGAGCGGCTTTTACTCACCCATCCCTTCGTTATCCGAGGTTGAAAACTCCAAGATAGAAGAGTTGGATATCTCTAAGCACTCAGCCCACTCAGAACAATCAGTCATGACCTGCAGCTAGTGAATCATGGTTGTATTCCTTTCTGCCTTCATGTTATCAATTTACCTTACCGTGTATATTGAAGCATCAGATTGCTTCAGTATCTACTAAGTTCCAATTAATCATGCATTCATTCCACAGCTTCTGTCGTGTCTCTCTACACAGTATGTTTATATCGATTCAGTATCGGATTAAGATTAATCATGTATCATGCCTAAGCCATGGTGTCTCTATTCTACCCTACTATATAATTTTACAGCTTGCATGAACTAAGCCTCTTTCAAGTCATCATCTCCTCTTCACTGTTTCCGCTCTCTGTTACGTCTCCTCCTCTCTCGAACAAGTCGCCCTCCTCAAGAAGCGATCCCCTTCTTGTTGCCGCTCTGCCTAATCTACCCGCAAGCTGTTCTAACCACCTAACTAACTAACTGTCACCCCTGAAGTAACACGTTCCCTCTGCAGGATGTCGTTCCCACACAGTCATTCCTTGTCAATGATAACTATTCCCCATGTACTGTGACAGGCTGTGTCAAGCTGTGCCGAACTGTGACTGACTGTGTAAAGCTGTGTCGGGCTGTGACTGGCTGTGCGAAGCTGTGTCGAGCTGTGACTTGCTGTGCAAAGCTGTGTCGGGCTATGTGAAGCTGTGTCAGGCTGTGACTGGCTGTGTCGGGCTGTGCAACCCTCCTAAAGCCTGCTCCTGCCACCCCTAAGGCTCCTGTTGGTCTCAGTCTGCGCAAAAATTAAGGCTACCCCACAGAACCCGTAAAAGCGTCTAAGTCCCAAGCAGCCCTCTAACATTACCCCTCCCCCTCTCAAAAATTCGTGTCCTCACGGTTTACTGTTTAGGATCAGCAAACCTTTGTGAGCGAGCACCCTTCTGTTGGTGAGAGTCTCGTGAAGGACTCCGTGTGCGAGCCCGAGTCTTGTCACTGGCTGATGGAGATGATTGAGCACTACCTGGAAATATCTGACCCTCCTTTGGCTGATAACGAGGTAACCTCTCAGGCATAGGAGATCCCCGTCGTTTCTTCTCTGCCTCTGAAGTGCATAGTCCTCTGCCATTTCAAAAGAGTTTTCTGAAGCAGAATCCTCGTCCCCCCTTAGGTGTTTTAACGGCTGAACTTTAAGTGGAATCCTGCGTGGCATGCAATGTGGGCCCACCATGTCTGGAAGTTTAAACTGTACAACTTGTTGTAAGCGCTTGCAAGCAAAATTAGTGAATGCCCTGAACTCCTTATCCGTATAGGTGAGAGGTGTGTCAATGACTTTGGAATAGTGTAAGTATTTCCAGGCTTCATGTCCCTTAAAGAAAATATCCTCAGGGCCGAATTTCTCTGTTGCCAAATTGTTTCAAGCCGAATTAAACCATGAACGAAGTTGGGAATCCTTCTGCATCATAACTTTTGCATCATATAGGTACATATGAGGTGGCACTGAAGGTAAGACCCAATGATCCCCACTGGAATAACTCAAAAATTGTGATTGCATCTTCTGCTGCTCCATGTGATAACGTGTCATAAAATAAGCAGCATAGTATAATCCACAGCCCATGACAATACTAGATTTGGTATAGATGTACCCATGTACAACCTGGAAGGCAATTAATTCCTTCAGCATGGTACCTGCCTCAGACCAGTACCTTGCAAAGTGATGATCCTCAATGGGTCGATTGTTCGGAAGAACCTTAGTCCGAGTTGCCACTGGCAACCAAATGCGCATGATCTGGTAGTAATGTGCCAACAACTGCGGAGGACTAAATTTTTTCCAAGCCAAATCCAGCACAATGGGAAAAGGGCATAATCATAGCCCGACTGTACTCCCATGCAGCAGGAGTCCTAGGTGGGTTAAAAGCAGCATTCTAGACAAACAAAAAGGCCTTGTTTGAAACAGCTGAAGGAAAGCTTGCAGGGCACAGAGCATAAAGGTATGGTTGGCACAGAATGGAACAGGTATGTGCGTGTAGGGCTTGCAAATATCGAGTGAGAGAAAATGTACTCTCAATTCGTCCGTCCTTGCGCCACTGCGTGAGAAGTAAAGCGAGCGTGTAATCCGTTACATCCACCATAGCTACAAAGCTAGTGCTTTGATTGCCCCTCCTGTCGAGACACTGGCTATTCGGAGCCACCCCGACTCTTCCGCTCATAACACTTCCAATTTCTTGTTCTTGTTTCTTGGAGGGAACCACCTGCATGAAATTCTCACTTCTGATTGGCTGTTGCCTGCTTAGGTAACTTCTTAATTTCACCCCCCTCCGTGGACATTCCCACCTGGAATGTCGAGTAGGACAGCACGTGTGGCATAAGTTTATCTTTTCTGTACTCGGAAAGGGTTCTGTTACTCCTGTCCTGAATGCATTAATGGGCCCACAAACAGTTTTAGCTGATGTACCGGGTAGGTACTTTGACGGCCCGATTTGTCCTCTTGCACGATGAGACCCACTCTTGCAATCGATGCACTGCAGTGTGCTTCGCCTTAGTGGCTACGTGTCCGTTTTAAGACATGCCCCCGACTTCCCCTCTCCGCGTGGCATCTTCTCCGAGTTTGACTTCCAAACTTCTTCTTCACTTGATGGCCACTTTTCTGACGTTAACCCGCGTCCACCTGTCACTGACCCAATGGACTGTGTAACCCGCATGGGCTGTGTTGGGCTGTGACAGGTTGTGTCTAACTGTGGTAAACTGTGATAGGCTGTGTGACACTGTGATGGGCTGTGATAAGCTGTGTTACGTTGTGATGGGCTGTGATAGGTATGCGAACACCTGTACTTCCCGCCCTGGTCATACACGCTCGGCTTAAAGACAAGTGCTCCATACTCCGTTGGTATCACTAGCGCAACCCGTGACTGTTTTTGTGTTTCAACATGCAAATCGTGCTGCAATGGTTTGTCATGGATACCACTGTATCCCTTCAACTTATTGGCATTGACTCTACCCAACATTTCTTTGTTAATGGTTTGTAACATGGCGGTGTTATTATCATACATCTTCTGTATGACATAAGGTCCTTTCCATGGTGATTTAAGCTTTGAAGCTTTAATCTTCCCCTTCTTCTGCAACTAGAGAACCAAATCTCCCGTCTTATAAGTTTTTATTTTGCCTTCATCAAACTGTTCCTTCCTCTTCATCTGAATTCTGGTCATGTTATCAGCTGCATCAGCACGTACTTCTTCCACATGGTATAATTCATGTTTCCTGACCTTAATTGAATCTTGCAATTCCATTCTCTTTCCCCATTCCGTTCTCATGGTAGGTAACAAGAATTCCACTGGAAGTAAAGCTTCCATACCATAAACTAATTGGAATGGTGTATACTTAGTGGTGACTTTATATGAAGTCCTGTATGACCACAAAGCTGTCAGCAGTTTTGTATCCCAATCCGTTCTGTTTGCATTGACTATCTTAGCCAAGATAGTACATAGTATTTTGTTGGTAGCCTCTGCCTGCCCATTACCTTATGGGTAATACGTTGTACTCTTCCTATGCACAATCATGAACTCTTTAGTCAATAGTTCAATGGTCTCATTAATGACGTGACTTCCCTGATCACTGATAAATTCCAAGGGACAGCCAAATCGTGTAAGTATGTTCTCATACAGGAACCTTGCTGTGGACTTTGCTGTGTTGTCCCTCAGAGCTTTAGCTTCCACCCACTTTGTAGTATAATCAGTGGCTGTGATTATATACTTGTTCTGTGTATTCTTGGCTGGTGGGTTAATTGGTCCAACAAAGTCTAGTCCCCATTTCTGAAATGGTTCAGTAGGCATCGTAGGATGCAAAGCCATCTTCCCAGATCTCTGCAATGGTCCTAGCCTTTGACACTCATCACAACTCTGACAATACTTGTGTACATCCTTGAACAAAGTAGGCCACCAGTAACCTGCAAGTAGTATCTTTCTACTGGTAGTCTCTTCTCCAAAATGACCTCCAGCCACTCCTTTATGAACTTCCTCCAAAACTTTATTTACTTCATGGTGCTACAAGCATCGTTTAAGTACTCCATCAGGTCCTAGCTTATACATTCTGCCCCCTACCATAGTATAAGGTAAAGCATTGATAGCGATTCTCTTCCTCTGCTCCTTTCGATAACTAGGTGGGCACTGACCATGAGTAAGGTAATATCTAGCCCAAAATGTTACAGGAAATATAGATTCACTTGTGTACTATGCTAGCAGGTTGATGAACAGTGCTGAAAGGAACTATAGCAGAACTGAAAAAGAAGCACTGGCAATGATATATGCAGTCGAGAAATTCAGGTATTACCTATTGGGAAGGAAGTTTATGTTTTATGTGGATCACCAGGCTCTGATATATCTGGTGAACAAACCTTTGATAAGTGGAAGGATAGCAAGGTGGTTAATAATCTTGCACGAGTTTGAGTTCGAAGTTGTTTACAAGCCTGGCCGTTTGCATCTTGTGGCAGATCACTTGCCACGCCTATGAACAGGAGAGCCCGCCACAGGAGTAGACGGCCAATTACCTGATGCGAGTTTATTTGCGGTGGAGGTGCAGGGAAGCGCAGATGACTGGTTAGACGCTTCTCATGAGGCATCACAGTGAACATGAAATACTACATGCCAGTGAGGGTTAATCAGCACAAGTGTAGTTGTTACTGACAATGTAAGTTCCTCAAAAGCCTGTTGACATTCAGCTGTCCATGCAAACACTGCATCTTTCTTCAGAAGCTTGCTCAATGGTGCTGCTATCTATGCATACCGTCTAAACAAATCTTCTGTAATAACTGGTTTGTCCAAGGAATCTCCTTAGACTCTTAACATTTACTGGTGGTGGAGAGGCTTTAATGGCCTCTGTCTTTCTGGGATCCACAAGAAGTCTCCTCTTACACACAATGTGTCCCAAAAGCACCCCTGAGTTCACACAGAAAGTACACTTCTCTGGATTCAAGCCCAGACCTCTCATCATGCATCGGGCCAAGCATAACTCCAATTTATGCAAGTGCTCATTCTTAGAGCTGTACACACTGAAATCGTCCAAGAACACCTGCATGAAATCATCCAGATACTCATGAAAAGATTCACTTATCACTCTCTGAAAGGTTGTTGGTGCATTACAAAGTCCAAAAGGCATGACTTTGTATGCATAAGCACCCCAGTCTGTGATGAAAGCTGTCTTTCCCTGGTCTTCTTCTGCCACTTGCACTTGATTATAACCACTGAAGCCATCCATGAATGAGTACATCTCATGGCCTGCCACAGTGTCCAATACCGCTTCTGTGAATGACAAAGGGAAAGGATCTTTCTTCGTACAAACATTCAACATCTTATAGTTCACACAAACTCTCAGTTTACCATTCTTCTTGGGAACTATCAAAATGGGTGACAACCAAGTTGTCTACTCTATCGGGTATATAAACTTAGCCTCAGCCAACTTCTTGATCTCTTCCCCAACCTTCTGTGCATAGTTGGGATTCATTCTGTACCTTGCCTGTTTGATTGGTACTAACCCTGATTCCAGTTCAATCTTATGCTGACAATCTTAGGTGGTATCCCTTTCAGATCCTTGTAGCTCCAAGCAAATACATCTCTGTATTTGATGAACAGACTCTTAGCTTCCTCAAAGAATTCTAGCTCCAAATCAGCCCCTACCTTCACCATCTTCGGTTCCTCTTCAGTTCCCACATTCACTTCTCTCACCTGCTCATCAGTTGATTGTCCAACCAGTCACCACTTCATCCTGTAAACTCACAGTGGCTGGTTCCTCTAGGATTTCCATTTCTCCTTCTCTTTCTTCATAGAAATGTGGTGGGTAACTGCTTGTTTCACCCTCAATTGGTGTTGCTGTCATTACACCACAGCAGATACCTTTTAAACAACTTAGGCCTTCCAGCTGCATCTCTGCAACCTGCTCCCACTCTGGGTGGAGGTTTGTTATTTCATGAGCATGAGCGGCATGAGCGGAGTAGTAAGACAATCGGTTTTCATGAGCAGAAGTACAAATTTCGAAAATAAAAAAAATAAAAAAACAATAATTTAATGCAATGTGTCAGGAAAAACAAATATATTATTCGGCCCCTTGAAGGGAAAATTGCAGTTTTGACAGTTGTGCTCATGATATTTCGTCTTCCGCTCATGCCAATTCCCAGCGACATGTGCAAATATGGCGCCGAATTTCGCGGTAATAGGGTTCGTAACCTGAAAAAACGGCGACGTATTTCGCGGTAATAGGTCTCTCTGGCGAAAAATGGTGCCGAATTCCGCGGCTATAGGTCCCCTCATGACAGATAATTCGGCGCCATTTTTCCAGTGCATGTTCGGACTTAGCCAGTTTTCGGCGCAAAATAGGGAAATTCGGCGCCATTTTTCCAGACACTGTACCAGTGCATGTTGGGACTTAGCCAGTTTTCGGCCCAAAAAAGAGAAATTTGGCGCCATTTTTCCAGACACGGTACCAGTGCATGTTGGGACTTAGCCAGTTTTCGGCCCAAAAAAGAGAAATTCGGCGCCATTTTCCCAGACACAGGTACCAGTGCATGTTGGGACTTAGCCAATTTTCGGCCCCAAAAAGAGAAATTCGGCGCCATTTTTCCAGAAATGGCCCCACAACTGCTTCTGTTGGATCTCAGTTTGAATGGAATATTGCCTCATTCCAGGAGTTTTGGGGTGCATTTCATTACACTGCAAAAAAAAATCTGATATAGCAAAATGCAATTGAAAATATCCATATGGAGGATTCCCTTTGCCCTATCAATGATTTCTGGAATCCCTAAGGAGGAGTTTGTGCAGCTCGTTCACGCTCAACGCCAGTGCATGAATAAAGTCATCAATAGTCACGTTCATCTTCAACCTCTTTAGGTAAATGTAATACAAATGCTTGCACGGATAATACTTCGAACCCTTCTTTGCTTCCATCAACGAGAAGTCCGTACAATTGCAAGTCGGCTCCACTCCAATCGTAATTGTGTATACATCGTCGCGTACAGCCGAGCCGGCCGTTGCCATCCGATACACATGCCCAAGGCCGGGTGGGGGTACGTCCACGGAGCTCTGAATAGTGCAAGCCATCCCAAGAGCATTGGCAATCCAAGTCTCATTCAACTTGTTGGGAGGGTGTCGTCTCTTCACTCTTCCGAATCGCATTGTGGGATGTGCAGAATTGTCCAATCCGTCTCTACTGGACCGAACAGTCTGCAATGGCTGGGTCTGAGGAACCGGAAATGCGTGGGCCGGGATGTCTGTGCGTTCCACCATTCGAAATCCTGCTGCAGATAGAGCATCCGCCTCATTCTGAGAGAGGCTGCAACCCAGTGCAACAGGCCAGACGCCCGGAGGCTCCGGCATTCCCTAAATCCCGTACTTGGGCTTGCCAAATACACAGGTCATTATGTCGTGCCTACAGAACCAAAATGTCTACGTTGTGGCGTGAGCAAATGTGGGAGTCAAAAATCTGCCGCTGAAACAAGGTGCAGGTACAGCACCGTGTGGGTTCCTCTGAATCATCTCACCACAGCGTGCTTTCGTATCCACCCGGATGGCGCAGCACTTCCCTCGAAATGTCGGCAATGTCCTCGCAATTCTCCATTGTGACTCCGACACTCTTGTCTCCACAATGGGAATGTTGTACTGCTTTACTACAGATGGCTCGTTATGTTGCCGGGGCACGCGCCCTGTGCTCAAAGGAGATGGCGATCTTGAACGTGCAAGACTTGCGGTGCTCGACGAGACCTCCTCGGGCAACATCACCGGACCACGAGGGAGCGTGCGAATATTCTTGTCAGCTCGCCATGAATCCTCTTCTCCGCCAGGTGCCTCGTCGGGCTGAGTGCTTAGAGATTTCCAACTCTTCTATCTTGGAGTTTCCGCCTCGGATAGCGAAGGGATGGGTGAGCAAAAGCCGCGTGACATCCACTTGATCCAGGTCCAACGGGTTGGGATGTCCTGGTTGTAGTCTCAACCTCAGCTATTGGGTCTACTTCTTCATACTCTTCCTCTTCCAATTTCTTCTCTCTGTTTTCATCCTCCAAGTTCTGCCCTTGGGTTTTTTCTTCACTCATGTAACTCAACTGCAATGGTGTTGGAGAGTATGAACTCTCCGTTGGCTCTGCCACATCCTCTCCTCCTTCTTCATCTTCCATCTCAGAAACTGGAGTTCCTGTTTTTGGTGTTCCATGCCAACTCTTATCAAAGATTTCTGTCAAATCTTTTATCCAGGGATGTACCTCAGATCTTTCACCTCGCGGTTGATCTTCTTCTTGTACCAATTCCCTTAATCTTTCTTGCAAAGAAAAAGAAGGAGTGGCATCCAACTCTAGTTCTTCCGGTATGGGTGATGTACTCTCTGATCTTAATGGTGTGAGAGGTCCAGATGATTCCCCTATGTCTATTCCTCTCTCCCAAAGTTATGGATAATTAGCTTTCAGATAACTTTCTCTTTTTGCTGAATATCTCTGGAGTCTAGCTTCTCTTTCATCACTCATGTCCCATGTCTTTCATTTCTTTAATGTGGCAATAACCAAAACTCTCTTCTGTAGTATCTCTCGTATATGCCTAGGTTTCTTTCAAGCTTCAATGCACCCTTGGCTATACTAGAAGTCTCCGTTACCATATAACCATATGACAAACAAGTCTGGAAAGCTGTTCTTGGTATGAGTTTGATCCACAGAATATCCTTTGGAATCCAAGTACAAGCTCCTCATGCATATGAGTATAAACATTCACCTTCCTTTCCTCCCAGCCTTCAAACTCTACTCGTTTGATGGATAGCAATGCTATCACATAAACCAGTGTTGGTAACCAACGTGCTCTTCCTCTACAGGCCACCTGATAAATCTTTATCACCCCTTTCTCAAGACCCCACTCAGGGTCAGCATCATGCATTCTCTTAAGAATGTTTTCCTTACAACCGTCTGGCAATTCCAAGAACCTCTTAAAGAATTGTTTGGACAATCTTTCCTTCTCAGTTTCACAAGGAATTTGATTCACATCAAATTCTTTAATTACCCAACCACCATGATCCCACCAGATGTCTGTCACATCTGGTTGTTCATGACCCAATTCCCCAGTCTGGTCGCCAAATGTCGAGCTGCTTTTACTCACCCATCCCTTCGCTATCCGAGGTGGAAACTCCAAGATAGAAGAGTTGGATATCTCTAAGCACTCAGCCCGCTCAGTACAATCAGTCATGACCTGCAACTAGTGAATCATGGTTGTGCTTCCCATTTGTATTCCTTCTTGTCTTCATATTATCAATTTATCTTATCTGATACTGAAGCATCAGATTGCTTCAGTATCTACTTAGTTCCAGTTAATCATGCATTCATTTCACAGCTTCACTCATGTCTCTCTACACAATGTGCTTGTATCGAATAAGTATCAGATTATGTTTTATCAGGTACCAGGCCAATGTCAAGGTGACTCTAATCCGCCCTACAGTATCACTACAGCTCTGCATGTAATAAGCATCTACTATTCATCTTTTCTCCTTCTTTGTGCTCTCGTTCTTCCTCTCCGCCTGATCTCCTTCTCCCATGACCTAGTAGCGCTCCTCGTGAAATGTCCTTCTTTCCGTTGCCCCTCTCCTTATTTGCCCGCAAGCTGTTCTAACCACCTAACTAATTAACCGTCATCCCTGAAGTAACACGTTCCTTCTGCAAATGTCGTTCCCTCACAGTCGTTCCCTGTCAATAATAATTGTTCCCCATGTACTGTGACAGGCTGTGTCAAGCTGTGCCGAGCTGTGACTGGCTGTGACGGCTGTGTCGGGCTGTGCGAAGCTGTGGCGGGTTGTGACTGGCTGTGTAAGGCTATGTCGGGCTGTGACTGGCTGTCACGGCTGTGTCGGGCTGTGCAAAGCTGTGGCGGGCTGTGACTGGCTGTGACGGCTGTGTCGGGCTGGGACGAGCTGTGTCGGGCTGTGCGAAGCTATGGCGGGCTGTGTCGGGCTGTGATGGGCTGTGTAACCCCCCTAAAACCTGCTGCTGCCACCCTTAAGGCTCCTGTTGGTCTCAGTCTGCGCAAAAATTAAGGGTACCCCACAGAACCCATAAAAGTGTCTAAGTCCCAAGCAGCCCTCTAACAACCCCCTGCGAAGAAGACTGAAAAATTAGAATCCTGGCATGTAAATAAGTAGCCATCAGCTGCTTCTCAGGAACAAAGACTCTCTTGTCAATATTTGAACTCAGGTCATCCACTTGAGTCTGCAGGCCTTCTACATCCTCCTGTAGCTCCGCTATCCTACTATAGACATTGTCTATAGTAGTTGTGGCAATGTTCTGCACCTGCAGTCTGAGCTCATTCATCTCGCCCTGGGTGAGCTTCCGTGGTGCTTTACCTTCCACTGGCCCTTGTGTTAACCAGACCTGCATAAGGTGGTTATCCACCAAGTCGTGTGTGGCACCCCTGAGAGTCTGCTCCTCTATGAGTCTGTACACATCTAACTGCTGCTGTAAAGCCTCCATGCGCTTCGCATGAGGTTCAACCAGGCCCGCATAGGCAACAGCCAGATTATTGGCTTCCTTCCAAGCCTTGTTAGCCACAGAGAGTTCATTTCTATTGACCATGACTGTTTGTTGCAACTCCAGGATGTACTTCTCCTGGTCAGCCTCAACCTGTCTGTACTGTTGGAAAGTATTCTCATTGCGACAGATTGTAGCCTGCAAATCAACAATGAGTTTCCCTTGCTCTATTATCTCAGCTTCTGCCATCATACATCTCTCCCCTTGTCTGTTAACTTCTAATGCAGTTTGCTCTAGAGCAGTTGTGAGTGTAGCACATTGTATGGTCATCCTCTGATGTACTGCCTCCAACTCTGTATGTAGTACGTTCACTTCTTGTAACTTGCCCTCATGCTTCACCTGCAATTGGTATAACTGTTGCTTATGTGCTTCCTGCAATTGGTCCTGCTCGAGACCTGCTTCAATCAAATGTCCCTTAGCCAACTGCAAGGCAGCCTTTGTGTCCTCCAACTCTTACTGTAACTTGAGATTGATCTCCTCATCTACCTTGTTAGCACACTCAGTGGCAATTCGAGTCTCAAACTCCTTCCTGAGTTCCTCCCTCAAAGCTGCCAATTGGGTAGATGGAACATAGGATTTCACATAAGTGCCCAACAAATTGAGTGTCTTGCTTATGGAACTCATAAGCATGGCCTGCTGGGGGTCATCATGGTGAACTTTCTGCTGTTCTCCCAGATCCTCCACAGTGTGATGCTTCACCAACCATTCAGGCCATTGCCCCACCAGATCCTCTTCCTGAACCACCTCATCCTCCACAAGTGCTGCAGTGTCCTTATATTCTACCCCTGGTACCTCCGTCACAAGTCTGGGTATTACATGCACAGCAGGGATTTCCCTGGACAGACTTTGCACCTCTGGTACCACTGATTCCCTGACCAAACCAGAGTTTTCATAGAGAAGGTCACCCTTCTCAATTTCTGCCACGACCTGCTCTGTAGTGGGAATGTCCAACCCTTCTCTTTCCAGAGCAATAGGCTCTGGTGGAACATCATGTACTAACTGAGGTACCTCTGAGACAACCGATTCAACTGGTTGTGATGGCTGTGGTACCGAAGTGACTTCTTCTTCCCTCTTCAAAGGTTGTGCTTTTAGTAATAACAGCCCTCTGTGCTGCTGTGCCCCATCCTGCACAAGAGCTTGGGAAACATCATCTTGCGGCTTTTTTGAAGCCAGTGGATCCGCCACTACAGTCATACCCCTCTTCTGTCTCTTAGACTGGTGTTGCTTTGCCAGTCCACCCTCACTATGTGAAGAACCCTACTCTTCCATTGCAGTGGTTGCTGCCTCAAACACTCCCATCTCCTTACGTTCTCGCGCATCAAGTATTCAAGAGTCAAGAATAATCTGAGCAATGACTGGGCCAGACACGATGATTGGAGACTTAGCAGAAGTGCCCTATAACCTCTTCATCTCTTCCACCAGACCATTGTACATTAACTCTGCCAAAGCTACATCCTCTCCTCGCAAGGCTTTCAGTATCTCTTCTGTGAATGACCTGCTCAAATACTGTTGGTTCTGTTTCATGGCAAACAAAACGTTCAGTATTTGGCCAACATCTTTGAGCCCTGGGTACTCGGCTTTGGTGCAAGCTTAACCTTGAGTCTTAAAGAAACTCCCTTCTTGGAACAGATTTCATATTTGCAATCTTGCCCTGTGCTCATCCACATCCACATGACCCGATGGCAATTTGAACAATTGCTGCAGGTACTGGGGAGTAATTTCTATATCTACTCCCCTCACCTGGGTTACTCCCGTCCTAGGCTCAAAGTTCTGAAGAAATTGAAGCATATACTGCCGATGATGCAAGGACCAGTCCTTGCGTAGTAGCCCCTCCAATCGCAACTCCCTCAGCAGCTGCACTGCCTGCGGTGTAGCAATTGTTTGCTTCTGCAGTATCGTGGTGCTCTTCACCCTGATATCCTCCATTCCCCTCACTCTCTTCATTCTAGACAAACAAAAAGACCTTGTTTGAAATAGCTGAAGAAAAGCTTGCAGGGCACAGAGCATAAAGGTATGGTTGGCACAGAATGGAACGGGTAAGTGCGTGTAAGCCTCTGGGGCTTGCAAGTATCGAGTGAGAGAGAATGTACTCTCAACCCGTCCGTCCTTGTGCCACTGCGTGAGAAGTAAAGCGAGCGTGTAATCTGTAATATCCGCCATAGCTACAAAGCTATAGCTTTGATTGCCTCTCCTGCCGAGACGCTGGTTATTTGGAGTCACCACGACTCTCGCGCTCATAACCCTGCTAATTTCTTGCTCTTGTTTCTTGGAGGAAACCACCTGCATGTAATTCTCGCTCATGATTGGCTGTTGCCTCCTTGGGTAACTTCTTAATTTAACTCCCCTCAGTGGACTTTCCCCCCTGGAATGTCCACTAGGATAGCACATGCGGCAAAGATCCCCCTTTTCTGTACTCGTAAAGGGTTCCGTTACCCTTGCCCTGAATGCATTAATGGGCCCACAAATAGTTGGGTTTGATGTATCGGGTAGGTACTTTGACGGCCCAATTTGTCTTCTTGCATGATGACACCTGCTTTTGCAATATATGCACTGCGGTGTGCTTCGCCCTAGCGACCACGTGTTCGTTTCTAGACCTGCCTCCGTCTTTCCCTGTCCGCATGGCACATTCTCCGAGTTTGACTTCCAAGCTGTCTTTTCTTCCGCCGGCCACTTTTCGGACGTTAACCCACGTCCACCTGTCACTGACCCTATGGACTGTGTAACCCGCGTGGGTTGTGTTGGGCTGTGACAGGCTGTGTCAAATTGTGGTGGGCTGTGATAGGCTGTGTGATACTGTGGTGGGCTGTGATAAACTGTGTGGCATTGTGGTGGGCTGTGATGGGCTTGTGATAAACTGTGTGATGCTGTGGTGGGCTATGATAACTATGCGAACACCCGTGTTCTCCGCTCAGGCCATACACATTCGGCTTTACGACAAGTGCTTCATGCTCCGTTGGTATTACCGGTGCAGCCCATGACTATTTCTGTGTTTCAATATGCAAGTCGTGCTGCAATGGTTTGTCATGGATACCACTGTATCCCTTCAACTTATTGGCATTGACTCTTTCCAGCATCTCTTTGTTAATGGTTTGTAACATGGCGGTGTTGTTATCATACATCTTATGTATGACATAAGGTCCTTTCCATGGTGATTTAAGCTTAGAAGCCTTAATCTTCCCCTTCTTCTGCAACCACAGAACCAAATCTCCCGTCTTAAAAGTCTTTAATTTGCCTTCATCAAACTGTTCCTTCCTCTTCATCTGATTCATTTTGGTCATGTTATCAGCTGCATCAGCACGTACTTCTTCCATATGGTATAATTCATGTTTCCTGACCTTAATTGAATCTTCCAATTCCATTCTCCTTCCCCATTCAGTTCTCATGGTAGGGTAACAAGAATTCCACTGGAAGTAAAGCTTCCATACCATAAACTAATTGGAATGGTGTATACTTAGTTGTGACTTTATATGAAGTCCTGTATGACCACAAAGCTGTCAGCAGCTTTGTATCCCAATCTGTTCTGTTTGCATTGACTATCTTAGCCAAGATAGTACATAGTATTTTGTTGGTAGCCTCTGCCTGCCCATTACCCTGTGGGTAATAAGTTGTACTCTTCCTATGCACAATCTTGAACTCTTTAGTCAATAGTTCTATGGTCTCATTAATGAAGTGACTTCCCTGGTCACTGATAAATTCCAGGGGACAACCAAATCGTGTAAGTATGTTCTCATACAGGAACCTTGTTGTGGACTTAGCTGTGTTGTCCCTCAGAGCTTTAGCCTCCACCCACTTTGTAGTATAATCAGTGGCTGTGATTATATACTTGTTCTGTGTATTCTTGGCTGGTGGGTTAATTGGTCCAACAAAGTCTAGTCCCCATTTCTGAAATGGTTCAGTAGGCGTCGTAGGATGCAAAGCCTGTTGAGCGGCTTTTACTCACCCATCCCTTCGCTATCCGAGGTGGGAACTCCAAGATAGAAGAGTTGGATATCTCCAAGCACTCAACCCGCTCAGAACAATCAGTCATGACCTACAACTAGTGTATCATGGGAGTGATTCCTGTTGTATTCCTTCTTGCCTTCATGGCAGCTAATTACCTTATTGTTTATATTTAAGCATCAGATTGCTTCAGCAAACTACCAGGTTCCAATCACTCATCCATTCATTCCACAGCTTCACTCATATCTCTCTACATAGTGTGAGTATGAAATGTGTATCAGATTAAGATCTATCAAGTATCAGGTTGAAGCCATAGTGTCCCTAGTCTACCCTACAGTACATCTCTACAGCTTGCATGTAATAAACCTCCATCAAATCATTATCTCCGCTTCTGTGTAATCGTCATCCCTGTGCTTCAAGATCGTGCCCCCCCGATGTCTAAGAAGTGATCCCCCAGAAGTCCCCGCTCTCCCTTTTATCTACCTACAAGCTATTCTAACCGCCTTCCTAACTAACCGTCACCCCTGAAGTAACATATTCCCTCTGCAGATGTCGTTCCCATACAGTCGTTCCCTGTCCATGTTAACCGTTCCCCCTGTACTGTGAGAACTGTGCAAAACTGCATTGGGCTGTGTGAAGCTGTGACGGGCTGTGACTGGCTGTGTCAGGCTGTGTCGGGCTGTGACTGACTGTGATTGGTTGTGACGGACTGTGACGATTGTGACGGGCTGTATCGGGCTGTGTTGGCTGTGGCGGCTGTGTCGGGCTGTGTCGAGTTGTGACGGGTTGTGTCGGGCTGTGTCGGGCTGTGTAACCCCCCCCCCCCCCCCCCCCCCCCCCCTAAAGCCCGCTGCTGTGACCCCTAAGGCTCCTGTTGGTCTCAGTCTGTGTAAAAATTAAGGGTACCCCACAGAACCCGTAAAAACGTCTAAGTCCTAAGCAGCCCTCTAACATTTACCCCTCCCCCTCTCAAAAAGCCGTGTCCTCACGGTTTACTGTTTAGGATTAGCAAACCTTTGTGATCGAACACCCTTCTGACGGTGAGAGTCTCGTGAAGGACTCCATGTGCGAGCCCGAGTCTTGTCACTGGTTGACGGAGATGATTGAGTACTACCCGAAAATGTCTGACCCTCCTTTGGCTGATATCAAGGTAACCTCTCAGGCATAGGAGATCCCCGTCGTTTCTTCTCTGCCATCTGAATTGCATAGTCCTCTGCCATGTCAAAAGAGTCCGCTGAAGAAACAGTAGTATCAGAATCGTCGTCCCCCCTGAGGTGTTTTAACGGTCGAACTCTAACTGGAATCCTCTGGGGCATACAATGTGGTCCCACCATGCAAGTTTAAATTGCAGAACTTGCATGTAAGCGCTTAATGGCAAAATTGGTGAACACCCTGAACTCCTTGTCTGTATAGGTGAGTGGTGTGCCAATGACTTGAGAACAGTGCAAGTATTTCCATGCCTCATGTCCCTTAAAGAAAATATCGTCAGGGCCAAATTTCTGTGTTGACAAATTGTTCCAGGCCGAATGAAACCATGAACGAAGTTGGGAATCCTTTTGCTTCATATAGATACATATGAGGTGGCACTGAAGGTAAGACCCAATGATCCCCACTGGAATAACTCAGAAATCGCGATTGCATCTTCTACTGCTCAATGTGATAACGTGCCAGAAAACAAGCAGCATAGTATAATCCACAGCCCATGACAATACTTGATACCTCGTTGGTTTTGGTATAAATGTACCCAAACTTGGAAGACAATTAATTCCTTCAACATGGTACCTGCTTCAGACCAGTACCTCGCAAAGTGATGATCCTCAATGGGTCGATTGTTCGGAAGAACCTTAGTCATAGTCGCCACTGGCAGCCAAATGCGCATGATCTGGTAGTAATGAGCCAACAATTGGGGCGGACTAAATTCCTTCCAAGCCAAATCCAACACAATGGGAATTTGGTTGAAGGGCATAATCATAGCCCGAGTGTACTCTCGTGCAGTAGGAGTCTTAGGTGGGTTAAAAGCAGCATCCCCCCATACCTTAGGTTGTGGTGTGGCTGTAGTAACAACAGGGTCAGCTACCTGCATAGTCACTTGTTGTGGTATTGGTACCACTGGCCCTTCTACCACTGACATCTCCTGCACCCCTTGCGTAGAAGACTGAAAAATTAGAGTTGTGGCCTGTAAATAAGTAGCCATCAGTTGCTACTCAGGTACAAAGACTCTCTTGTCAATATTTGAACTCAGGTCCTCCACCTGAGTCTGCAGGCCTTCTATATCCTCTTGTAGCTCCGCTATCCTACTATAGACATTGTCTATAGTAGTTGTGACAATGTTCTGCACCTGCAGTCTGAGCTCATTCATCTCGCCCTGGGTGAGCTTCCGTGGTGCTTTGCCTTCCACCGGCCCTTGTGCTAACCAGACCTGCATAAGGTGGTTATCCACCAAGTTGTGTGTGGCACCCCTGAGTGTCTGCTCCTCTGTGAGCCTGTACACATCTATCTGCTGCTGTAAAGCTTCCATGCGCTTTGCATGAGGTTCAACCAAACTCGCATAGGCAGCAGCCAGATTATTGGCTTCCTTCCAAGCCTTGTTAGCCACAGAGAGTTCATTTCTATTTACCATGATCGTTTGTTGCAACTCCAGGATGTACCTCTCTTGGTCAGCTTCAACCTGTCTGTATTGCTTGAAAGTATTCTCATTGCGACAGATTGTATTCTTCATATCAACAATGAGTTTCGCCTACTCCACTGTCTCTGCCTCTGCCTTCATACATCTCTCCCCTTGTCTGTTAACTTCTAGTGCAGTTTGTTCAAGAGTAGTGGTGAGTGTAGCACATTGTATGGTCATCCTCTCATGTACTGCCTGCAACTCTATATGTAGTACATTCATTTCTTGCAACTTGCCCTCATGCTTCACCTGCATTTGGTATAACTGTTGTTTATGTGCTTCGTGCAACTGGTCTTGCGCGAGGCCTGCTTTAATCAAATGTTCCTTGGCCAACTGCAAATCAGCTTTTGTATCCTCTAACTCTTGCTGTAACTTGAGATTGACCTCCTCATCGACCTTGTTTGCACACTCAGTGGCAAGTCGAGCCTCAAACTCCTTCCTGAGTTCCTACCTCAAAGCTGCCAATTGGGTAGATGGAACATGGGATTTCACATAAGTGCCCAACAAATTAAGTGTCCTGCTTATGGAACTCATAAGCATGGCCTGCTGAGGGTCATCATGGTGAGCTTGCTATTGTTCTCCCTGATCCTCAACAGTGTGATGCCTCACGAACCATTCACGCCATTGCCCCACCAAATTTTCTTCCTGAACCACCTCATCCGCCACAGGTGCTGCAGTGTCTTGATATTCTACCCCTGGTACCTCCGTCACAGGTGTGGGTATTACATGCATGGCAGGGTTTCCCCTGGACAACCGCTGCACCTCTAGAATCATTGTTTCCCTTACCAAGCTAGAATTTTCATAGAGAAGGTCACCCTTCTCAATTTCGGCCACGACCTGCTCTGTAGTGGGAATGTCCAACCTTTCTCCTTCCAGAACAATTGGGGGTGACGCCACAACATATACTAACTGTGGAACCTCTAAAACAATAGAGTCAATTGGTTGTGGTGGCTGTGACATCGAATTGACTTCCTCTTCCCTCTCTGAAGGCCCTGCTTCCAATAATAGCAGCTCTCTGTGCTGCTGTGCCCCATCCTGCACAAAAGCTTGGGAAACATTATCGTGCGGTTTCCGTGAAGCCAATGGATCCGCCACTACAGTCTTACCCCGCCTCTATCTCTTAGACTGGTGTTGCGCTGCCAGTCCACCCTCACTGTGTGAAGAGCCTTGCTCTTCAATTGCAGTGGTTTCTGCCTCAAACACTCTCATCTCCTTACGTTCCCGAGTATCAAGTATGCAAGAATCAAGAATTATTTGGGCAATGACTGGACCGGACACAATGATCGGAGGTTAGCTATTTCATGAGCATGAGCGGCATAAGCGGCATGAGTGGAGTAGCAAGACAATCGGTTTTCATGAGCAGAAGTACAAATTTCGAAAATAAAAAACATTATAAAACATTAATTTAATGCAATATGTCAGAAAAAACAAATATATTATTCGGCACCTTGAAGGGAAAATTGTAGTTTTGAGAGTTGTGCTCATCATATTTCGTCTTCCGCTCATGCCAATTCCCAGCGACATGTGCAAAAATGGCGCCGAATTTCGCGGTAATAGTGTCCGTAACCGGAAAAAACCGCGACGTATTTCGCGGTAATAGGTCTCTCTGGCGAAAAATGGTGCCAAATTCCGCGGCTATAGGTCCCCTCATGACAGGTGTGTAAGCCCAAAATTTGGAAATGTGGCGCCAAATTTCGGTACATGGTGCCGGGGATTGCACAGATGTTGGGCAGTTCTGGGCCATGTAACTGGAAATTCGGCGCCATTTTTCCAGTGCATGTTCGGACTTAGCCAGTTTTCGGCGCAAAATAGGGAAATTCGGCGCCATTTTTCCAGACACGGGTACCAGTGCATGTTGGGACTTAGCCAATTTTCGGCCCAAAATAGAGAAATTCGGCACCATTTTTCCAGAAATGGCCCCACAACTGCTGTTGGATCTCAGTTTGAATGGAATATTGCCTCATTCCAGGAGTTTTGGGGTGCATTTCATTACACTGCAAAAAAAAATCTGATACATGAAAATGCAATTGAAAATATCCATATGGAGGATTCCCTTTGCCCCATCAATGATTTCTGGAATCCCTAAGGAGGAGTTTGTGCAGCTCGTTCACGCTCAACGCCGGTGCATGAATAAAGTCATCAATAGTCACGTTCATCCTCAACCTCTTCAGGTAAATGTAATACAGATGCTTGCACGGATAATACTTTGAACCCTTCTTTGCTTCCATCAACGAGAAGTCCGTACAATTGCAAGTCGGCTCCACTCCAATCGTAATTGTGTATACATCGTCGCGTACAGCTGAGCCGGCCGTTGCCATCCGATAAACACGCCCAAGGCTGGGTGGAGGTACGTCCACGGAGCTCTGAATAGTGCAAGCCATCCCAAGAGCATTGGCAATCCGAGTCTCATTCAACTTGTTGGGAGGGTGTCGTCTCTTCACTCTTCCAAATCGCATTGTGGGATGTGCAGAATTGTCCAATCCGTCTCTACTGGACCGAACAGTCTGCAATGGCTGGGTCTAAGGAATCGGAAATGCGTGGGCCGGGACATTTGTGCGTTGCACCATCCAAAATCCTGCTGCAGATAGAGCATCCGCCTCATTCTGAGAGAGGCTGCAACCCGGTGCAACAGGCCAGACGCCCGGAGGCTCCGGCATTCCCTGAATCCCGTACTTGGGCTTGCCAAATACACAGGTCATTATGTCGTGCCTACAGAACCAAAATGTCTGCGTTGTGGCGTGAGCAAATGTGGGAGTCAAAAATCTGCCGCTGAAACAAGGTGCAGGTACAACACTGTGTTGGTTCCTCCGAATCATCTCACCATAGCGTGCTCTCGTATCCACCCGGATGGCGCAGCACTTCCCTCGAAATGCCGGCAATGTCCTCGCAATTCTCCACTGTGACTCCGACACTCTTGTCTCCACAATGGGAATGTTGTACTGCTTTACTACAGATGGCTTGTTATGTTGCCGGGGCACGCGCCCTGTGCTCAAAGGAGATGGCGATCTTGAACGTGCAGGACTTGCGGTGCTCGACGAGACCTCTTCGGGCAACATCACCGGACCACGAGGGAGCGTGCGAATATTCTTGTCAGCTCGCCATGAATCATCTTCTCGCCAGGTGCCTCGTCAAGTCTTCGTCTCACTGGACGGGTATGAAACATCTCCTTCCAAATGTTGGCCTCTTCGAAGCAATGGTGTGTCCCGAAGGCCCTCTCGCAAGGCCGCCGCCCACTTCTGAGGATTCTTCGATCTGGAAGCAGTCCGCATCAACATTTCCTGCCTGTCCGGCCCCAAGCCCCACTGTTTCCCTTTCAAGAACTCGTTGTACCTGCTTTGCTGCATAATTGACCTCACAATGTCCTCCGTTGTGGCAGTGAGGATGTCCACGAGATGCGTCGCAAAGGAGGCACGCTAGGAAGAGTGCACTAATTCGGCCATGTTTGTCGTGGGCATGTCGGTGTCGGAGTCGAGACACATTTCCTGCACAAGCACATGTTGAGGTTAAACAAGTTACAAATAATGCCAAGAATAATATTCAACGGGACGCAAATTCGTGCAACTCACCTCCCGCATATAGTCGCCGAACTAGAGGAAACGATAATGCCACCATGCTAGCCAACTGACCATTGCTCCCTCGTCTGATTTCCTTACAGCACCTGACGATGTCCATCAAGCCCGTATACATGCAAACTGTGTCTCTGCATCATCCAAGGTGAGAGCGTGCTTCCACGCAAGACACATGGAACGGTGCTCCTCTCTGAAATCTGGCGCCATAAGCCTGGTTGTGTACTGCGAAAGGCTCTGCAGAAAATGGAACCCACAAGATCTCTCCTTGCCTTCCATGGGAACATTGGGGTCTTGCCCGTACACCCTTCGGATGGCAGCCCAATTTGCTTGTGCGTTGTCTGCCATGAAACCACAGAAATTGGGAGGGGCAATCCCGCCTGGCCATCTGTTCATTTATTCCCTGCCAAAGAAGCATCTCCATTGTGTGTCCTCTCCTTTCATCTCACAAATAGCAATTGTCATTAGCATCCTGCAGTGGGTGTCGTAGACATGTGCACCCATTGTCACCCACTGGTGATTTGTAATTCGCTTGATATGGTCGAACATGACCCAATTGTTTGACAAGTCCCCACTCGTCATCCTATCGACCAGTTCGACGCCGCTGCCAGGTCCACACGTCGACATTTTGAATACGAAACAACGATCTGCCTCAGTCCCTTGTCCTGGAAACCGACTTCCATGAATGTAGTCATATCCACATCGTCGCTTCACCTCCAGAATGGAGTGCATATCCGAGCCACGCCCAATTTTCTGTTTGCATGACACAATGTGGTTTCGGACATTCGGTGAACAGATGTGGGACACCGACTCCAGCAATGCCTCCATTTCCTTGTCATCGAGAGGAACTCTGTCGGAGCCGTCTTCCGACATAATTCTTGCCAACGCCATCTTATGGGCGGCTTGGAGCTATATCTGTTTGGGTTTGGCACCCGGTCTCAACTTAACCTCCTCCTGAACGAGCTGCTCTGCCTCGTGGGCAACCTCCCGCGAGTTCCCCCTCGCCAATTTGTGACAATGGGAACCAACGTGTATGCAAACTCGGGTGAGGTCAGGGAAACGGTGCAACACATAGAACTGCTTGGCATTACAAACAGACATGCAGATGTGGTTCTTTGCAATGCGCACACTTAAATGTGGAGTTCGGAACCTTCTCCTGAGCTCGAAATGGTTGATGAGTTGTGCTTGTCCAATCGGTCTCGTTCCTGTGACCTCTGGATTTAAAGTGGAAGCAAGTTGGGGAGAAACACCGCAACGCGCCCGCACAAACAACGTAGCGCACCCGCACACCATCGAGCATCTTCATGCTGGTGGTTTTGGTAACACACCAAGGATGACCGTCATGTTTTCTATCCATATCTGTCAACATTCCGGACGCCCTCGAGTAGTCCGCCCGAGGAGGGAACTCAAAGAAGACATTACCGTCGACGTCTGCGGGAAGACATGTAACCGATTTAATTGCGAACTTGCTGTAGTCCAGCCCGGCCAGCTCCGAGCGGTGTCCCTCCATGTGAAGCCCTCACATAATTTCAAGAATAGATCGAACTGCGGTGCTCGTGCTAGGAATATGACTCCCTTGTCCACTGACGTCCATTGAGGACTTGCCTGATCTCCAGGACGATCTCGGAACTTCCATGACCTCGTCTGAGTCGGATAGGTTGTGAACAACCCGGTTCTCGCTCGTCTTCATTGATGGGTTCGGCTCTGGATTTACTTCGTTGCGGACTTCTCTCTTTGAGGTACCCACTCTCTGATTCGCGGATTGTTTTGTTGAAGGCGCCAGGATAGAAGGTGCATTTGGCGGGCAAATGAAGTCCCCAACAGCCCTGTATATGACGTTGTCCGATGGTGGAACTCGCCATTCCCTGCCATCGCCGAAATCATCGTGGAGCACAACAATACTCTCGACAACAATGTCGTTTGAGTCCTTCTTTTCCTCCTCCAAAAAAACCGACCCCGGTTTCAGGTGGTATCGAACGCACAGATATTTCTCCATCACCCGGCAGATGTCCCCTCTGCACGGAAATGAAGCTCTATGCTCGTGAGGAGGGCTATACACTGTAGCGCTCGGGTTTTCCGCCATGGGAGATGTGCACACAAGACTGCCAGGATGGCGTGCGGGCAAGCTCCCTGGTAGAAGGGGGATGCAGCGATGGGAAGGAATGCGGTGCCGATTTGTCCGAGCGACGAAGCCTGATCCAAATCCAGGAAGCCAACTATCTCAAAAATCCACAGTCAGAGTGTTAATGAACCTTGTCTCCGGAATGCGGCCCCTGGTCTTTGCGCAATAACTGCCAACGGTATGCAGTCAGAAAGTGGGGGGCCGTCCGGATGATGTCGGCTGAAGGGGAGAAGCCGGCACCGTGTCGTCACATCACTACCCCCGAATGGAAATTCGGCACCGAATATCCAACCGGGGCCGCACGGATGAAGTCGCCTGGGGCAGAGAGGCCGACACCTGTCCGACAGAGAACATCCCCCGGATGGAAATTCAGCGCCGAATTTCCATCCGGATCCCCCCAAAGGAAGTCGTGTCGGGGGGTCAGGCCGAAAACAGGTCGACATAAAAACCTCCCCGGATGGAAAAACGGCGCCGAATTTCCATCCGGGGCCGTTCGGAGGCAGTCGGGGAGGGGGGAGAGGCCGGCACCTGGCCGTCACATTTCAACCCCCGGACGGAAATTCGGCACCGAATATCCAACAGGGGACGCCCGGATGAAGTCGCCTCGGGCGGAGAGGCCGGCACGTGTTCGGCAGAGAGCATCCCCAGGATGGAGATTCGGCGCCGAATTTCCATCCGGGCCCCCCAAAGGAAGTCGTGACGGGGGGTCAGGCCGAAAACTGGTCGACATAAAACCTCCCCGAATGGAAAAACGGCGCCGAATTTCCATCCGGGGCCGTTCGGATGCAGTCGGGGAGGGGGGAGAGGCCGGCACCTGGACGTCACATTTCAACCCCCGGACGGAAATTCGGCACCGAATATCCAACAGGGGACGCCCGGATGAAGTCGCCTCGGGCGGAGAGGCCGGCACGTGTCCGACAGAGAGCATCCCCTGGATGGAGATTTGGCGCCGAATTTCCATCCGGCCCCCCCCCAAAGGAAGTCGTGTCGGGGGGTCAGGCCGAAAACTGGTCGACATAAAAACCTCCCCGGATGGAAAAACGGCGCCGAATTTCCATCCGGGGCCGCTCGGATGCAGTCGGGAGGGGGGAGAGGCCGGCACCTGGCTGTCACATTGCAACCCCCGGACGGAAATTCGGCACCGAATATCCAACAGGGGACGCCCGGATGAAGTCGCCTCGGGCGGAGAGGCCGGCACGTGTCCGACAGAGAGCATCCCCTGGATGGAGATTCGGCGCCGAATTTCCATCCGGGCCCCCCAAAGGAAGTCGTGTCGGGGGGTCAGGCCGAAAACTGGTCGACATAAAAACCTCCCCGGATGGAAAAACGGCGCCGAATTTCCATCCGGGGCCGTTCGGATACAGTCGGGGAGGGGGGAGAGGCCGGCACCTGGCCGTCACATTTCAACCCCTGGACGGAAATTCGGCACCGAATATCCAACAGGGGACGCCCGGATGAAGTCGCCTCGGGCGGAGAGGACGGCACGTGTCCGACAGAGAGCATCCCCCGGATGGAAATTCGGCACCGAATTTCCATCCGGGCCCCATCAAAGGAAGTCCGGTCGGGTGGTGAGGCCAAAAACTTGACGATATAAAAACCTCCCAGGATGGAAAAACGGCGCCGAATTTCCGTCCGGGGCCGTTCCGATTTCCCTCTAGCAGTCGGGGAGTCCATGAAAACGTGTCTAAAAGTGGACTTCAGCCACAAAACTAACAGTTTACCGTGTTTTTCTCCGAAAAACCAAGCGGCCACGCTCAGAATTACCTGCAGGATGGTAATTCGACGCTTAGACTTACCTGGCGGATGGAAATTCGGCGCCGAATTTCCATCCATCCGGGCTCCGAATTACCTGCATGACGGAAATGCGGCGCTTGAAATTACCTGCAGGATGGAAATTCGGCGCCGAATTTCCATTCTGCGGCGCTCCGAATTACCTGCATGATGAAAATTTGGCGCGCCGCCCTATCTGGCGGATGGAAATCCGGCGCTGGATTTCCATCCATCCGTGCGCAGAATTACCTGTGTGACGGAAATTTCGCGCGCTGCCCTACCTGGCGGATGGAAATCCAGCGCCGGATTTCCATCCATCCGGCTCCGAATTACCAGCACGACAAAAATTTGGCGCGCCGCCCTACCTGGCGGATGGAAATCCGGCGCCGGATTTCCATCCATCCGGCTCCGAATTACCAGCATGACGAAAATTTGGTGCGCCGCCCTACCTGGCGGATGGAAATCCGGCGCCGGATTCCCATCCTGCCGCGCTCCGAATTACCTCTACGTTGGAAATTCGGGGCCGAGTTGCGTAATATTTCATTCGACATGGAGGGCTTCATCCGACATTTAATTGCGTAGTTGGGCATTAAATGTCCACCGCCGTCCGTTTTGATTCGGGCTGGCGATACAGGGATTCCGCGGTTGCTTCCTCGATACGTACCCTAAATCTGATGCTAAACTTGGATTAACTTCTATTCGAGGCATGTACCCCAAAAAACTGAGATCTTTTTTCTTTTTGGCTGGGGCTTATGCCGCCTGAAGGGCGTGGCTCTCCTGAGAGAGACCCCACATCTAGACCGCGGCGGAAGTTGAGAGCTTTGTGCTTTGGACGACGGCCAATCTCTCGCATGGCCAAACTTAAGCTCCAGCAGGAGATTCCAGTGTCTTGCTCACAACCCGCGCCAACTGAAGCCGAGTACTCTCAGGCAAGCCACTTCTGCTTTCGCTTTTGCTTTTGCTTTTGCTTTCGCTTTGTTGTTTCGCTTTGTTTTCGCATCTTCATCCTGGCATCGCTGGAAGCATATGGTTGCATCGCAAAAGCAGGAGCTGTTGCGAAAAATGATCAAGGTCTGAGTGGTTAAAAATTAAGGAAATCCATGCTGAGCTGAGAAGAATGTCTGAGCAGATGAAGTGCCTTCAAAACATTTCACCTTGTTTTCCCGTCTTATGGAATTCCTGATCATTTGTTCATCGTGTTTCATATTACCGGTTGAGTGAACCTTACATAGTTTGCAATGCGTGTGCAAAGCCGACAGCTCTGGAGAAGGTTGCTTGTGCATGTCATTCTTAGGCATTGGTTGGATTTGTTTTCATTGTTGTTCCATGGCACTCCATACTTCCTAAACTTGTTTTGTTTTCATTGTTGTTCCACGATTGTTGCTATGGTGGTTGCGCTGCTCGTTGCGATGCTGGTTTTGGCACCGATGTTGGTTCTCACGATTTTTGGGAATGACAGAGTGACGACGAGCCCGACACGCTGGTGGTATCATCGACAGCTCCAACTCATCGCATGTTTGAATCGCCCAACTTGGGGCGAGAGGGCAAACTTAAGCCTTTTGTTGGTGGACGGGAGGACCTGCAGCGAGAGTACGACATAATAGGCATTGGGGAGGTTGGTGCAGGCGGCATGGCAGGTGAAGGGCATGAGGACAGCAGATCCGGCAATGGAGGTTGTTGATGCACATGCAGTAGGGCCCGCCCACGCAAAGAAGAAGAAGAAAGCTAAGCACATGCAATCCCCGGCGAGAGAGCCGTCACGGGCTGCGGAGGGGGGAGTGAGCAGTGCGCGCGAGGGTATCAGTTCGCCTCAATCAAAGGTGGTCGTCCTGGAGGGCTCCCCTGCTGCTAGCCCTAGTAAGAAACAGAAAGCCCGTGAGAGGGCAAAAGAGAGGGCAAAAGAACAGGCGAGATAGAATGCTAGCCAGGAGGAAAGAGAAAAGGCCACTGAAGAGGCCAGGGGTGCCCAAATGACAGATGCCAATGTAAGCGAGGGACACACAGAGACGGTGGATCCCTCCAAGACACCACAAAGAGGCAGTAACACACCGGTTAGACCATCGCGGGCAAGAGCAGCCCCTGCAATTACCCATACGGTGGAGAGTGGAGGAGAGGAAAGAACACCAGAAAGAGCACGGATTGTGCCAGTTCGAGGTGAAGCCGGGGAGAGGGTAGTACAGACGGGAAGAGTGCTCGAGGTGGTTTCGCCGGTGGCTGACCATGTTGAGGAGGACGACAGGGAGCTTTCTGACCAGGATGACATCCTCCCGGACATCCCCAGGCCCCAAACCCGCAGCATACAGGCTGGATTTGGCGGTCCTGGTGGGCTGCCGGAGAACCCCTCTGCAGTAGACGTCATGTCGGAGGCGGATATGAAGTTGGCCGCTGCCAAGATGTTGGAGGCAACCCACAGCAACATTGGCAGGGTGCTGGGGGGCATGGTGTACCCGGCCAAGCTTCGGATTCCCCTTTGCCGCTTGGTGTCATTGCAGGTGGTGAGACCTGCCCTCCCAGGCGATATCGACAAGCTGAAATTCTCTTTCCGGGATGGATATCGAATGGGGTCTGCCGCGTTTTACGTTTCCATTGAGAACGACCACGGAGCTTCCCGTGCCCACACTTCCGATGAGGTGGACAAATGGGGTCCCCATTGGCAAAGGCGAAATGAGGAGTTCGAGAGAACGATTGCTACTGATCCTCTTTTCCAGCACTTGTCCGGTAAGATGTTTTACGTGTGGGACGGCAATCATCGCCTCCTGGCATGGATGGAGCACATTGCCCAAGCCCACCCCAACGACCTCAATTGGCATTTCGCCGTGGAGTGTGTTGTGCTGAAGGTTGCGGGGCCCAAAGATCGCTGTCTTCTCAAAGCTGCAATGGCGGACATCAACTCATAAGTTACAACGCCTCTTGCTTTTGGACCCATCCGATTGTAAGTCATTTCATTGCGAATCCTCATATTTGTTGAAAATTCCCATTTCAGTATTGTTTGATGGAAATGTGGCATTGCAGGGTGACTGAGAATGCCTTCATTGCCACCAACTTGTCCCATATGCTCTTCCGAGTGAAGGATGTCGGGAAGCAGGGGGTGCAAGAGTTTGCCAATTTGCTCAGTGCCGACCTCCTACGCAAGTCGGAGGCAAAGGCAGACAGAACCTGGTATAGGCTGAGCATGGACGCCATGGTGGACTACATATTTCGGGTAAAGCTCCTCACTGTTTTGTTGAGCTGATGTGTCTCTCCTCCCCCAATAGAAGAAAAAGTGTTGAGCAGGATCTCTAATCTTATGTGCGCATTCTTGACAGACGAAAATTCAGCAGGATTTGGCACATGCGCGGAGGTTCTACATGGAGTCAGAGGAGAAGAATCTAACCCTCCCGGCACTTGAATCGTATCTCAAAGCTGCGGAGGCCAGGGCCCGCATAAAGTACAAGTCACGGATGGTAAAGTACGTGGCCATAGCTGATCCCGCCCTTGGTGCCGACTTTCTGGTGGAGGTGGGGAAGCACTACTCCCGCGCTGTGAAGCCCACGATGACATTGGAGAAGCTCCATCGTCTAGCCACATCCTGTGTGGATGCAACAGAAAAGGTGATACATTCTTAACCAAATTGTGGTGGCAACAACTCGTTTTTGTGGTGTTTGGCGCTTACGAATATGCTGGGTGGTTGGACAGACCCGGTGGCTCCAAATCTGGAATGGTTCCCAAAGTACAAGGGACATGTGGAGCTTCCCCATACGGACAAACTGTCTGACCCCACATTCGACATGTGGATGAACCGCATGACATGGTGGTTTCAGGTACTTCCCCACGCTTCGTTTGGCGCTTCTACTCTTGTAGGGGGTGGATTCATTGTATTTTTTGAGGAAAGCGATCTGATGGAGAATCTCCACAGGTAACGACGAATACGCAAGAGTAGCTGGACACACAAGCACATCAGTTCAAGATGGAGATTTCTCCTGCAGCAGAGAGCCTACGCGACTATGTGACGATGTACTTTCTGCTCTACAAAACCGACCTATTCTTTCGGGAGATACCCCATGCCCGCCGGAGCCACGAGTTCACCGACCAGCCGAACGCGGACAAAGCAGCAATGCGCCTTCTGTACAGGTACATACGCGATGCCTTCCTTTCAAGTCCTTGCATTTCAGGATGTTAGAGGCCTCATGTGGCGCATGAAAATTGGTCTTTGGGAAAATGGCGCCGAATTTCAAGTTCAGGGCTCCGAAAATGGCTAAGTCCCTAGGGTGCGTCGCCCTGAACTGGAAATTCGGCGCCATTTTTCCAGTTCAAGGCCATATTACCGTTCTGGGACTTAGCCATTTTCGGGCCGGAAATGGGAAAATGGCGCCGAATTTCCAGTTCAGGGCTCCGAAAATGGCTAAGTCCCTAGGGTGACTGGCCCTGAACTGGAAATTCGGCGCCATTTTTCCAGTTCTAGGCCTTATTACCGTTCTGGGACTTAGCCATTTTCGGGCCGGAAATGGGAAAATGGCGCCGAATTTCCAGTTCAGGGCTCCGAAAATGGCTAAGTCCCTAGGGTGACTGGCCCTGAACTGGAAATTCGGCGCCATTTTTCCAGTTCTAGGCCCTATTACCGTTCTGGGACTTAGCCATTTTCGGGCCGGAAATGGGAAAATGGCGCCGAATTTCCAGTTCAGGGCTCCGAAAATGGCTAAGTCCCTAGGGTGGCTGGCCCTGAACTGGAAATTCGGCGCCATTTTTCGAGTTTTAGGCCCTGGCAGTTTTGGAACTTAGCCATTTTCGGGCCAAACCGGGAAAAATGGCGCCGAATTTCCAGTTCCGGGCTCCCAAGATGGCTAAGTCCCTAGGGTGGCAGTCACCGAAAACCGAAATTCGGCGCCATTTTTCCATTTCTAGGCCCAGTCAGATCCGCCCCAACCTGGGAAAATGGTGCCGAATTTGCAGTTCAGGGACCTCATTGTGTTTTTCATGAATGCAGGTACTGCAAGTTCTCCCTTTTGGAGTAAGGTCATATGTCTTTCGAGCCACCATTCTTCCTGGCATGGAAGAACCCTGGGGCTGACTCCATGTACACTGACAATATTGTGAAGGAGTGGCATCTGGAACAGTGAGTGGGTGGTCACATTGTAAGTTCCCTCCAAATTTCCTGAGGCACCTCCCTTCACTCTCTTATTTCATTGAAAACCCTTTCTGCTTCTGCTGGTATTGATATTCTTGAAGTGGATTTGTTCTTACTGCAGGATGCCAAGTATGGCAGGAGGGACGTCTACACCGGAGTTCATGGGCAGGAGGAACGTGCCTTTTTTTGCCAGGGGGGATTTCATGCCTAGTCCAGAAAGGGAGTACATCCTTCCTACTTATGCTGCCCGGCTTGCTTGGGTGTCCATTAGGAGGTGTTCCGAACCTAGTCGTGTACAACAGATTTTAGACGAGGCAAGCCTCAAGAAAATGAAGATGAGGGAGGAGGCAGCAGCTATTAGAGCCCGTCGGGCTCGTAGATTTGTCTTGGATTCTGCTGAGGAAAGTGGGGGAGAAGAGGCAGAAGATTCCCAGGAGGTGAGGTGGACAGTCCCCCAAGGAGAGGACGGCATTTTTGAGACGCATACTGCAACCGATGCATCACAGAGCTCGGAGGATGGGGGGGATGAGGGGGATGAGGAAGAAAGAGGGCCAAGTTCCTCGGAAGGTGTAGGAGAGTAGTTCCCATTCCTGCTATGACAGTTATGACACACTTATATAGACGTGTGTAGTGTGAATGCAGGGGAGTAACAGTGAAATTTTGCTTGGCATCAGGATCCGGCATTACTACAAAGGGAGTGCCCTGGTACTAATAACGGGAGGGAACTATCCATGCCTACAGGTAATTCCATGGGCACACTATGCTATTGCTCTGCCAGGACAAAATGTGGCTAAGTCATGAAATACGCCTTTTCATCCATAGGATGAATGGCTTTCATCGCTGGTGATTACCTTAGAAACGCGGGTCGAGGAAGCTTAGGGCTTGCTGGAGGGTAATCGTGCAGGGAACAGCTAGGTAATTTTGCTCAAGCCAGGAGAAGGGAGGCGGTGCAGTAATCGTTTCATGGCTTTGAAGAGAGGGAGTGCTGCAGGACGATTCATCAAGGGCAAGGGAAGTAATATCATGTACTACTGACAGAAGGCATAGAGGCGGTGCTTCCTGTGATTTGACCGCTGAAGGTGTAGGAGTTGCGGGGAAAGCAGCTCGGTGGAGGGGCGGCAGTGCCGTCGTTACTCTCATAACCACGATGACAAGGAGGATGAACTTGCAAGGGAAACAGCCTGCTGCCAGGGAATAGGAAGGTGGGGTTGCCGACTTGATCAAAGGCTAGTTAAGATGATGGAGCAGCTCCATCATGACGGGCATCTGCCAGAGGTAGGGTGTGCAAACTGATACCGCCGCCATTGCATTCATGTGCAATTATAGAAAGCTGCACTTGTGGAGAAGCAATTGCTGCCAGATCAAGGGCAGAGATGGGATTATTGACTTGACCACTTGTGAAATTGTACAATCGCCAGAATGAGGGCATTGGCTTGTGGACAGTGATACAGGTTATCTGTAAATAAAGAAGCAAAGAGTGAAATATGTAGAGCAGGAAGCTTTCAGATAATGACTGTCTTCTTGTTATCACATCAGATCTTAGGGTAGATTAGCAGAGATGGTAGGATAGGGTAGTTAGTTGGCAAGCAACAAGGTTACTGCCATAGGTTGAAACAGAGCTGTCAAGACTCACGGAACGCTTGAATCGACGAAATATCTGTAGGTGGAGTGGCAGAGCAATGACAGGATCTGACATGCATAGATCTTTGTTTTTACAACGTGGCATTCAAACGACAAGAGGAGTTAGGGGAGCTGCTGACAGAGATGGTGAGGTGCCATTTCAGGCAGGCGATCCCACCGCTTCAGCTGGAGTATAAGAGAGCTAAGTTCATAGATGCAAGCTCTCCTCTCTGACTTAGGGATAGTTGCTATGGAATTTTGCTAGAGAGACTCTCAATAGAAATGAGGGAGATAGAAAAAGATTTTGGCAAATGGAATGGAGACTGCTGGAATTCATACCAGTCCTGGTGGTAGAGAGAAAGTGAGGTAGGGTGGAAGTTGTGTGGAGTGCTGCAAGAAGTTGGGAAGTCAGCTCTCAAACATAGGATGCTTCCTTTTTGGGTGTGACTTAGAAATCGTTTTGGGCAGATTTAGGACTTGCTCTTGATAGAAGGGAAAAGGATAGAGACATGTGATAGAGGAAAAAGGGTTTTTGAAAATGGAATGGAGTGGTGGTCTGGGCTTCAAACCAGAATGGTGTAGAGAGGATAAGAGATGATGCATGTCAATTGGGAATGGTGATAGAAGGGCTGTTTGGTCCAATATGGGCACTTGCATCAGAAAAGGGAGATAAAACATTGGGAAGAAGAGAGATCCGCTCAGCAAAAGAATGATGAGAGGAGGGTCAGTTGAGAGATAAAGGAAAGACCATGAGTTGGATAGAAATATCAGACCTGCACTGTATGGTAGATACATGTTGCCTTGCACTTTCGGTGATTGCATGACAACAAAGGGGGTTCAATGTAGATGCTACATGCAAATGGTGAACTCATAGGCTGTCATTAACCCACTGGTAAGTTGTTTGAGTGACTATATTCAGCATGAAAACTAAGCTGGTGCAAGACAGAACCCTAGTCAGGCCTGTTGCACTATGCAGGAAACACCTTCACTTGTCCCATCCATGTCTTCTCTTCCGCTGCGGCGTGGATGAGGGCTTCATGAACTCTGATCATAAACAACATGGATGTAGCCAACCTGTGTGGAAGAACCAGGATAACAACAAGACCTTGCACTAAAAACTAGATTAGGATTAGACAGAAGGGGATATATGCCCCCTTCTTTTCACACTACACGTGGCTTGCCACAAAATTTGCAATAAAATGTTGCATTTCATTGCTATGACGAGTCCACATGACCCTATTTCCGTGCCTCCTAACCCTATTTCCGTGGACAGACAATGGCCCGCTCATGTTTTCTTTTTTCCCGCTCATGCTCATGCCGCTCATGAAATAGCAGCCCCCCAATGATTGGAGACTTAGCAGCAGTGCCCTGTAACCTCTTCATCTCGTCCACCAATCCGTTGTACATTAACTCCGCCCAAGCGACATTCTCTCCCCTCAAAGCTTTCAGGATCTCCTCTGTGAAGGACCTGCTCAAATACTGTTGGTTCTGTTTCATGGCAAACAGAACGTTGAAGATTTGGCCAACTTCCCTAAGCCATGGGTACTCGGCTTTGGTACAAGCAAAACCTTGAGTTTTAAAGAAACTCCCTTCTTGGAACAAATTCCCTATCTGCAATCTTGCCCTATGCTCATCCATATCCACATGTCCTGATGGCAAATCAAACAATTGCTGCAGGTACTGGGGAGTAATTTCTATATCTACTCCCCTCACCTGAGTAACTCCCGTCCGAGGCTCAAAGTTCTGAAGAAATTGTATCAGGAACTACCGATGATGCAAGGACCAGTCCTTGCGCAACAATCCCTCCAATCGCAGCTCCTTCAGTAGCTGCACCGCCTGTGGTGTAGCAATCGTTTGCTTCTGTAAGATTGTGGTGCTCTTCACCCTGATATCCTCCATTCCTCTCACTCTCTTCATTCTAGACAAACAGAAAGGTTTTGGTTGTAACAACTGAAGAAATGCCTGCAGGGCACAAAGCATAAAAGTATGGTTGGCGGAGAATGAAATGGGAAAGTGCTTGTAAGCCTGTGGGGCTTGCAAGTATCGACTTAGAGAAAATGTACTCTCCGTTCGTCTGTCATTGTGCCACTGCGTAAGTAGTAAGGCGAGCGTGTAGTCTGTTATTTCCCCCATGGCTTCAAAGCTATAGCTTTGATTATCTCTCCTGACGAGACGCCCGTTACTTGGAACGACGCCGACTCTTGCGCTCAGAATCCCTCTAAATTCTTGATTTCGCTTCTTGGAAAATACCCTCTGCAGGTAATTCTGGCTCATGATTGGCTGTTGGCTCTGTGATTGGTTTTGTAATTTAATTCCCTTCCGTGGATTTTCCCCCCTGGACTGTCCACTAGGATAGCACATGTGACATGGATTTCGCTTTTGGGTACTTGTAAAGGGTTCCGTTACCCTTTCCCTGTATGCATTAATGGGCCCACAATAAATTTTGGTTAACGTGCCGGGTAGGTACTTTGACGGCCAATTTTGTCTTCTTTCTTGATGACACTCGTTCTTGCAATTCATGTCCGGCTGTGTGTCTCGCCTTGGCGTCCACGTGTCCATTTCTAAACCTGCCTCCGTCCACTTTTCCGCCGGCCACTCTCCGGATGTTAACCCACGTCCACCTGTCACTGATCCTATGGACTGTGTAACCCCGGTAGGCTGTGTTGAGCTGTGATAGGCTGTGTCATATTGTGGTACGTTGTGATAGGCTGTGTGGCACTGTGGTAAGCTGTGATAGGCTGTGACATGCTGTGGTAGGCTGTGATAGGCTGTGTCACGCTGTGATGGGCTGTGTCACGCCGTGATGGGCTGTGATAGGTATGCGAACACCTGTAGTTCCCGCCCTGGTCATATATGCTCGGGTTAGCGACAAGTGCTCCATACTCCGTTGATATCACTGGCGCAGCCCGTGACTGCTTCTGCGTTTCAACATGCAAATCGTGCTGCAATGGTTTGTCATGGATACCACTTGTTTGAGGACTGTCTGGGACTTAGGCACTTTTACGGGATCTCTGGGGTACCCTTAATTTTTGCACAGATTGAGACCAACAGGAGCCTTAGGGGTGATAGCAGCGCACTTTAGGGGGGGGTTACACAGCCCGTCACAGTCCGACACAGCCAGACACAGCCGTCACAGTCAGTCACAGCTTGACACAGCTGTTACGACCATAGGAAACGAATAGCAGGAAAGGAACGACTGTGGGGAACAACATCTGCGAATGGAACATGTTAGTTCACAGATGACGGTTAGTGAGGGAAACGGTTAGAACAACGGGTAGGAAGATAAAGCCAGGAGCAAGGACTGGAAGAGCATGGAGTAGGAGGAGGACGATTTGTTGATGCTTGATGAATGCAGGCAGTAGAGTTGTAATGTAGAGCAGATTAGAGACTCCATGGCTTCAGCCTGATACTTGATAGATATTAATCTGATACATACTTCATACTCACACTGTGTAGAGAGATCTGAGTGAAGCTGTGGAATGAATGGATGAGTTGATGGAATCCGATAGATTGCTGAAGCAAACTGATACTTAATTACCAACAGTAAGGTAACTAGCTAACATGAATGCGGGAAGGAAAACAAATAGGAAACACCCCCATGATACACTAGCTGTAGGTCATGACTGATTGTTCTGAGCGGGCTGAGTGCTTAGAGATTTCCAACTCTTCTATCTTGGAGTTTCCGCCTCGGATAGCGAAGGGATGGGTGAGTAAAAGCCGTGCGACACCACTGTACACCTTCAACTTATTGGCATTGACTCTTCCCAGCATCTCTTTGTTAATGGTTTGTAACATGGCTGTGTTGTTATCATACATCTTCAGTATGACATAAGGTCCTTTCCATGGTGATTTAAGCTTAGAAGCTTTGATCTTCCCCTTCTTCTGCAACCAGATAACCAAATCTCCCGTCTTAAAAGTCTTTAATTTGCCTTCATCAAACTGTTCCTTCCTCTTCATCTGAATTCTGGCCATGTTATCAGCTGCATCAGCACGTACTTCTTTACATGGTATAATTCATGTTTCCTGACCTTAATTGAATCTTCCAATTCCATTCTCTTTCCCCATTCCGTTCTCCTGGTAGGTAACAAGAATTCCACTAGAAGTAAAGCTTCCATACCATAAACTAATTGGAATGGTGTATACTTAGTGGTGATTTTGTATGAAGTCCTGTATGACCACAAAGCTGTCAGCAGCTTTGTATCCCAATCCGTTATGTTTGCATTGACTATCTTAGCCAAGATAGTACATAGTATTTTGTTGGTAGCCTCTGCCTGCCCATTACCCTGTGGGTAATACGTTGTACTCTTCCTATGCACAATCATGAACTCTTTAGTCAATAGTTCAATGGTCTCATTAATGAAGTGACTTCCCTGGTCACTGATAAATTCCAAGGGACAGCCAAATCGTGTAAGTATGTTCTCATACAGGAACCTTGTTGTGGACTTGGTTGTGTTGTCCCTCAGAGCTTTAGCTTCCACCCACTTTGTAGTATAATCAGTGGCTGTAATTATATACTTGTTCTGTGTATTCTTGGCCGGTGGGTTAATTGGTCCAACAAAGTCTAGTCCCTATTTCTGAATTGGTTCAGTAGGCATCGTAGGATGCAAAGCCATCTTCCCAGATCTCTGCAAAGGTCCTAGCCTCTGACATTCATCACAACTCTGACAATACTTGTGTACATCTTTGAACAAAGTAGGCCACCAGTAACCTGCAAGTAGTATCTTCCTACTGGTAGTCTCTTCTCCAAAATGTCCTCCAGCCACTCCTTTATGAACTTCCTCCAAAACTTTATTTACTTCATGGTGGTACAGTCATCGTTTAAGTACTCCATCAGGTCCTAGCTTATACATTCTGCCCCCTACCATAGTATAAGGTAAAGCCTTGATAGCGATTCTCTTCATCTGCTCCTTACCATAACTAGGTGGGCACTGACCATGAGTAAGGTAGTATCTGATTGGCCACTGCCAATCTAACCATTCATCTGCACTT
This sequence comes from Takakia lepidozioides, assembly GCA_030704615.1. Classification (NCBI taxonomy): domain Eukaryota; kingdom Viridiplantae; phylum Streptophyta; class Takakiopsida; order Takakiales; family Takakiaceae; genus Takakia; species Takakia lepidozioides. Next base: position 48,917,428 of record CM060732.1, read on the forward strand.
CCTTGCACCTCCATTGCAAATAAACTCGCATCACGTAATTGGTCGTCTACTCCTGTGGCGGGCTCTCCTGTTGTTAGGCGTGACAAATGATCTGCCACAAGATGCAAACGGCCAGGCTTGTAAACAACTTCGAACTCAAACTCGTGCAAGATTATTAACCACCTTGCTATCCTTCCACTTATCAAAGGTTTGTTCACCAGATATATCAGAGCCTGGTGATCCACATAAAACATAAACTTTCTTCCCAATAGGTAATGCCTGAATTTCTTGACTGCATAAATCATTGCCAGTGCTTCTCTTTCAGTTGTGCTATAGTTCCTTTCAGCACTGTTCATCAACCTGCTAGCATAGTACACAGGTGAATCTATATTTCCTGTAACATTCAGGGCTAACACCGCTCCCAACGCTTCTCCCGAGGCATCACAGTGAACATGAAATACTACATGCCAGTGAGGGTTAATCAGCACAGGTGTAGTTGTTACTGACAATGTAAGTTCCTCAAAAGCCTGTTGACATTCAGCTGTCCATGCAAACATTGCATCTTTCTTCAGAAGCTTGCTCAATGGTGTTACTATTTGTGCATACCTTTTGACAAATCTTCTGTAATAACTGGTTTGTCCAAGGAATCTCCTTAGACTCTTAACATTTACTGGTGGTGGAGAGGCTTTAATGGCCTCTGTCTTCCTGGGATCCACAAGAAGTCCCCTCTTACACACAATGTGTCCCAAAAGCACCCCTGAGTTCACACAGAAAGTACACTTCTCTGGATTCAGGCCCAGACCTCTCATCCTGCATCTGGCCAAACATAACTCCAATTTATGCAAGTGCTCATTCTTAGAGCTGTACACACTGAAATCATCCAAGAACACCTGCATGAAATCATCCAGTTACTCATGAAAAGATTCACTTATCACTCTCTGAAAGGTTGCTGGTGCATTACAAAGTCCAAAAGGCATGACATTGTATGCATAAGCACCCCAGTGTCGCGCACCTCACTTCGGTAAGCTCCCCTTCAAGTCATAGTTGCTAGCTTGATGCGCGCGCCCAACTCCCAACCTGGCCGCCGGACCAACTTGGAGCTTCGGCTGCTCACCAGGGCATAACGGTCCCCCTTTGAACTCCCAAAGAACCCTCCACCGATTTGGAACCAGCGGGAATTCCCTTTGGTAGTTGGCAGTCCGGAACAGCTCCCCACTCTTTGGTCGCTTTCCGGCTCGCTCGCTTACTCACTAGTTTTTGGTCACCAACAGGCTTGCACCCTTCTCGGGGTTACTACTCCCTATATATACTTCTGTAGCTGTCCGCGGGAGTTTCACAACCAGCCATGCCATTTTATGGCGAACCACCACGAAAACCCTCGACTCCCGGGGATGAGTCGCGGTGAGTCTTGGCCCACTCACCACGGCCCCTATGGACCGTGATGAGTCCCAAGACTCCCCACGACTCCCACCCTGAGGTCTCCGCCCCCATGGTGAGTCCTATGCCACCCCCACTAAGTCCCGCTAAGCTACCACCACCCCTTGTGGAGCCACCCCCACCGCAACCCGTTGTGCGGGGCTCCACCTAGTGAGCGCCTCCGCCTCCTTGAGTGCCTTGGGCACTCAGGGGTGCTTCAGCCCCCCATACCTATCGCTGCCGCTGCCCCCACCACAGGGGCAGCCCCTCATGTGTCCCGACCCCCCTGCCCTCAAGGCAAAGGGCCGCGACACACACCCCTACCAACAGGGAGTCGATGTCCTCATCGACTTGTCCATTTTGTAGAAACGAACATCCAAGTTGTGGCGTCCCACATCAAGGAGTTTGTTTCCGTACCATGGCGTCCCATGGCAAAGAACCAAACCCCACACTTGACTCTACTCTCCACTAGCTAGTTCGGCCGACTTCCTCCAAGTCCCCGCCAGGGGTGGAGCCTCTCAAGCTCCTCCCAGTGCACTCTTCTTGGCCTTCTTCAAGGTCAAGGAATGATCCTCCCCGAGGATCGAATCGCCTTACTGCAACAACATTGCTTGCGATCGCTCCTGATGCCGCTTTTGGTATCATTTTGCGCAAGGGTTCACCTCGAACCCCCTTTGACTAGGAAGATAACCTTGAACCAACCGTGCGCCCTAATCACTACAATTGGGTCCGTCTTGGAATGCTGACCTGAGGTACGGGAACACGTTGAAGCCGCAATACGACTTCGTCCCGAGGCTACACGATTATAGTACGTGAATGGAAGCACATAGCTTCCGCGTTAGCCCGCACTACAAGGCAACCACCTCGGTAGCGCAGTTATAGTACGCGCACGCGCCAGGTGCGCACTAGCACGTGAACTCCCAAAGAAGGCGCATGTTTCCTTGCCCCTTGGATGGGAGTCACCCGATTTCGGCACTGCGCAAACACATGATTAACCCAATTTACCTCTCCCACTTTTGTAAGCTAGCATGCATTCTACACACTAGCCAACCACACCATGCATCACCATTCCAAACAAAATAGGACACACAACATTTGGAACCCATTTCCTTTATAACAAATTTTTGTACAATACAAGTTTTTGGAATCGGATTCCTGAGCTAGCTAAGCCGGGCTAAGCATGCATTTCCTCCCCCACGCTCCAAGGTTGATGTCCCCATCAATGCTTCTTCCGCTTTTGAGGTCGCCCTTCGAAAACTGCAACCGCCTCGGATGCGTTTCCCATTTCTGAGGCACGCACCCAAGATGCCTCCACATGATGATAGCCCTTCCATTTGACGAGATACTCCGTTTCTCGGTTCTTGAACCTCCTCGACTTAAGTACTGCCTCCACCTCGTACTCAGGTTCATTTTCATGATCCAACAGCACAGGTGGCGGACGCAACACTTGATGCCGATTCGGACGCGCTTCATCTTTGAAGTAAGGCTTCAAAAAGGAGACGTGGAATACTGGATGCACCTTGCTGTTTTCCGGCAGCTCCAATTCATACGCATCCTCATTCATAACCTTCCGGATGCGAAAGGGTCCCGCATACGGAGGTACGAATTTTGGACTCACTTCCGGAGGTAGTCGGAAATTCTTGATGTTCAACCAGACCTCCGTGCCTGCCTCAAACTTCACTTCCCTCCGCTTCCGATTCGCCTGCCTTTCATACCGTTTCCTCGCTTTGGCAATGTTGTACTTTGCGAGCTTCAACAAATGCTCGCGTTCTTCCAGTACCGCCGCTACTGCCGATTCCTCAACGTCCTGGGTGGCCCAACTTGTCGACACCAGAGGTGCTTTTCCATAGACCAATACGAAAGGGGAAACTCCCGTTGCGGAGTGTTCTGTGTTATTATAATATCGCGTCTAAGTGTTCCACCCAGTCTGATTGGTCTGCCGACACGTAATTCCGCAAGATCTGCTTCACTACGGAATTCACTCTTTCCGTTTGGCTGTCGGTCGTAGGTCGGAAGGCGGTGCTCATCTTCAGCCTCGTCCCCATCTTCTTCCAAAGTGTCCTCCAAAATTTACTCGTAAACTTTGGATCGCGGTCCGAGACAATATCCTTCGGGACTCCATGATGTTTTAAGACGTGGGCGAAGTAAAGTCGCCCTGTCTCTTGCGCCGTTGCCGTCTCCTTGGTGGGGATGAAATGGCCCATTTTACTGAACCTATCCACCACCACCACCATGATTGCATCGAATCCTTTTGACAGCGGCATAGCAGTCATGAAATCCATCGAGACGCTTTCCCAAGTCCCCTCTTCGGCAAGGGTTGTAACAGCCCCGCTTGCTTTTTGTACTCGCTCCGGTTTTGTTGGCATGTGGTGCATGTCTTGACATACTCCTCTGCCTCCTCCCTCAGTTTGGGCCAGAAGTACTCTTTCTTCAAGAGTGTCGCAGTGCGCTTGGCTCCGCCGTGGCCCGCAAGCGGGCTATCATGGCATTCTCTCAAGAGACTATCTCTGATCCCTCCCTTCGGCACGTAGAGACGCTTTTGCTTATACCGGAGTAGTCCATTTTGCAAGTGGAATTGCGATTTAACCCCCCTCCTCAAGTCCTGCATCACGGACTTCGCCAGCTCATCCTTCTGGCAAGCCTTCCGGATCTTCCTTTGGAGCGCCGTCTCGCCCCTGTACACCAACAAGAGCTGCTGCTTTCTACTTAAAGCATCGGCCACCACATTGTCACGTCCCGGTTTGTACTGGATATCCACGTCAAACACCACCAAAGTATCTTGCCACCTAAGTTGTTTTGGGGACAACTTGGGCTGCGTGGCAAAATACTTCACCGTAACATTGTCCGTGAACACCTTCACTGGGTTGGAACCAACATAGTGGCGCCAAAGCTCAAGACAGTGCACCACCGCCTTCATCTCTTTCTTGTGCGTCGGCCACCATCGCTCCACTTCGTTCAGTTTCTTACTTTCGTAAGCCACTAGACGTCCATCTTGCATCAGTACACCCCCAATCGCAAAGTCCGACGCATCTGTATGAATCTCGAACGGCCGATCGAACTCCGGGATTTTCAAGACTGGAGCTTCCGCCATCCGCTGCTTCAATTCAGCAAAAGCTTGGCCACACAAGGTGTTCCATACCCAGACTTTGGATTTACACAGAAGGTCTGACAACGGCCCCGCGATCTTGGCGAAATTTCTCACATACTTCCGGTAATAGGAGGCGAGTCTTAGGAAGGATCGCACTCCCTGGACCGAAGTCGGAGGCTCCCAGTCCAAGATCGCCCTCACCTTTCTGTCATCCATTTTGATCCCATCCTCTGTAATCACATGCCCCAGGAACTCCACTTTTGTGACCCCGAATTCGCACTTTGAAGCTTTGGCATACAGCTTCCCTTCCCGCAATTTCTGGAACACCCTTTTGAGGTGCTCCAGGTGCTCCTCCTTTGTTTTCGAATACACCAAGATGTCGTCGATGGACACGATCACCAAGTCATCCAACCACTCCTGGAAAAGGCTGTTCATCAGCGTGCTAAAGGTCGCGGGTGCATTGGTGAGCCCAAAAGGCATCACCAAGAACTCATATGAACCATACCTTGTTCTGCACGCGGTCTTCTCCTCATCTCCTTCCGCCACTCGAATTTGATGATAGCCGGAGCGCAGATCGATCCGGCTGAAATACTTCACTTCTGCCAACCGATCGAAAAGGTCGTCGATCCTTGGCAAATGATACCGGTTTTTGATAGTCACCTTATTCAAAGCCCTGTAATCGACACACATCCGCAGTGTCCCATCCTTCTTGTCTGCGAATAGCACCGGGGCTCCGTAAGGTGACTTACTCGGCCGGATGTACCCCTTTGACATTAGATCTTTGAGCTGAGTCTTCAGCTCGACCAACTCTCTGTGGCTCAACCGGTAGGGCGCCTTGGCAGGCGGTTCCGATCCCGGTATCACCTCAATCTTGTGGTCAACTCCTCTTCGCGGTGGCAAGCCGCTTGGTAAATCCTCCGGCATCACATCCTGGTATCTCTCCAAAATCCCCTTGATCCAATCTGGGCTCGGCTCCCCATCGCCTTCTCCCTTCACTTCTCTAATGTAAAGCAAAAACTGGGGCTCGTGTGCCTCCTCCACGGCCCACTCCCTTTCTGACAGAAGGTTTATTCGCCCTCCCACGGGTTTGGGCGTTTCCAATACTCGTAAGACTTCGCCACCATCCCCACATGGTAGCGTGACTACTCTTTTGCGGCCATCTATGACCGCTCCGGATTTGCTCAAAAAGGTCATCCCCAAAATGAGATCCACTCCATCGATCTCGCAAATGGTGAAGTTCTCACGTCCTTCCCATTTCCCCATTGAAGAGGGACATCGAACACCAACCTCGTCGCCAATTGCGGTTCTCCTTTGGCAGAACGTACCTCAATAGAGGCCCCCACGTCACTTGTCAGGAGTCCCAGCTTTTGTGCCATTGCCGGTGTCATGAAGGAGTGCGACGCTCTTGTGTCCACCAACAATGATACGTTAGTTCCGGATATTATCCCATCTACAAACAATAACTGACTCCCTTTACGTAAGGCGCCAGTTTCCTGATACAATTCACAAGAAAATTTGCCTACCTTGCAAGTCCTGGCGACCACCGCTTCCACCAAGCGACTGATGGTATCTTCCGACAGCTCTGTGGTCGCCCGAGTCATGTTCAATTGCCAGGGCTTCGTGCACTTCTTGGCCATGTGCC